>CM076570.1:14719743-14896537 GCA_034641835.2 Pinus albicaulis | reverse complement strand
TCTTTGCGAGAGTGAAATTTGGTGCACTTGCTCTTGTAATTTTGATAGATCATGTTGCAATTCTTCATCTTCATGAGTCATCGTAGAGTCTTCTGAACGCTTAATGGGTGTTGAATCATTTTTACGGGGCATTTTTTAGAACCCAATACTGATGTCTACTCTAAAATATGCCCTTGGAATCAATTCAAATTGATTTTTCAAACAAGACTTATGCAATTTGGAAAAAAATACACACCTTTTTCTTGCTTTTGAAGAGCTCGATATTGAAATTGGATTATCTTTGTGATTGTGACTCTTCAATATCTGAAATTTGGCACTGACGTATCCTTCTGAATTATCTTTCGAATGCCACAAGTCAGACTTGATTTTGATTCTCCAAGGCAAAGTTATATCCAATCTCCCACAATGACCTAATTATGGACTGGTTTAGTAGAGCGAATTTGTACGACTTTCCACATGTCACTGTTTCGTATTTTAGCTCTAAAATTGATAGCAAAGAAACTACATTTTGTGTGCTTGTGACCCCTTTTTAGGGCACTCCAATCTGATGCTCAGAGAGAGAGTTATGAATATTTTCCCACGATCACCTATTTGAGATGAAATTCAGGAGCCTGAAAAAGCACTACCTTCCACAGATCATATCTCTGAAAATATTGTGAACCAAGCTCTGAAATTTTGCGACAATTTTCCTCAGGATTTCAGCTTCGTACCCTAAAAATTTCAGATTCTGAAACTTCGTAGAAAAAACGTTATAGCGCAAATTCCACGATGACCTGTTTAGATTAAATTGAGGAGCTTGCAAAAAGACCTAACTTCCACAGATAATATCTCCAAAAATATTGCGAACCAAGCTTTGAAATTTTGCGACGATGTTCCTCAGAATTTATGCTTTGCACCCTAAAAATTTCAGCTTCTAAAACCTCGTAGAAAAAAAGTTATAGCGCAAATGCCACAATGACTTGTTTGGAGAAGCGAAACCCTAGAATCCAAAGCTCTGATACCAAATGTTGTGAAGCCAGCTCCAAAAATAGAAGAAAAAAGATATCAACGCCTTAGAAATAAGCCACTTCGAGGGGGAAACCTCCAATACATTACATGAATGAACAATTCTTGGATGATACAAATTACAAAACCTCCTTTCTATATATAGGAGTCCATGGGGCCACAATGTAATCGTAGTGGGGCCACAATGTAATCCTATCCGACCTAACAATAATAATTTAAGAGCACAATAATAACAATATGGGGGTTACAGGGGTACAATAATAACAATAAAGGGGTTACACTAACAACAATAAGGGACTATACTAGTAATATAGGGACCTAACATTCAACTATCAATCAACACCAATAATAGCTGATGTTTAAGAAAACCTTTGATTTTGAGAGTTTGGGGAGAAGAAATGTTGACCAGTGAATGGAGTGAGATAATTGGATCATCTAGCATAGTTGTAGTATCAATGTCTGGGGTTGCTAGGGGTTCACCCTCTTCCTCCTCATGCACTTTAGTTGTTGGAGCTTCATCGAGAGAGCTATTTTCAATAGCATCGATTTGAAACAATTTTGAGTCCTTGCAGGTATTTCCCAGGGAGTATTTGTTATCACAGTAGTGGAAGAGTCATTGTTTCCTTCTTTCAGAAATTTATGTCAACGAAACCTTTTGAAACTAAAGTGTTTGGGTGGGGCCCATAGGTGAGATGGTATGTGCATGTGCGACGAAATTTAGACAATTGGATTTGGAATTGAAAGTGAATTCTACATGTTGTCGCTCCTAGAGACAGCCTTGAGTTGTGAAAGACCAGTGCCTAGGACATCTTATATTAGCAAGGAGCATATGGTATAACAGAGGAAGTTATCGATAAAAATCTCTCATGCTATCTCTTGTAAACAAGGAATATTAATCTGAATGGGACCAAGACCTTCAGAAACTGGCACAGAGAAAGGAATAATGCAGAGTCAACATGCAAAAATCCAATATAAAAGCAACAGACAATTCAGAGACAGCTTACTGTAAAGAGGGCCAATTCAGAAATACCTCACAGAAATAAATTATCAGAAGGTGTATGTAGTGAATGAAATATTGAGGAAAAATTAGTTTTCATTGAGCTGATATCCAGATACACAATATCACCATGTAATGGGCTTACCAATTTAAGAATCCATTCATGACAATAGCATTTTAAAAACACCCTCCCAAAGAAACTAATATAGCAAAAATACGGTTTATATGAATAGTGGAACATAATATCATGCCTGAGCCATATTTAAAGCGCTTGACTAATCTAAGCATGGGTATCAACTAGGATAAATCCATACTAAAAATTAGTGAGCCACTCGCATTCCAGAAACATGATACAAGAAATATGGATGAAATGAAATGATCTATTAAAATAACACATAAGAGAGAAAGTTACACACTGTGAAATACCAAAGACCAGAATCCTCTTAACAGATAGAACTCCTCCTCACTGAGACCCCACGGGCTTTGAGCCTTCATACAAGAGTTCGACAAAATGTATACAAAAATCCTTTCACTGCATAATTTTCTGATAAAATCTGGAGCCCTAAATCATCTATTCTTTGGGAGCTTTAAAGGAGAACAAGAAAGCTCGAAAAGGGAGTAGGTGATGAACATTTAATTTTCTTCATAAAGACAGGATGGCGGAAATGTGCACACCCATACTGCTCGATGACTTTGTAATGATGTTTGTACTCTACTGCCTGCTTACTGAAATAAATGCACTGGGTAGAAGTCTCTCCAGGAACACGGCAAAGAAGTAAAATCACATAGACGTTCCGTCCTTTCCTGAAAGAAAATGGTGCTAAAAAGAAAACTTTAAGGTATTGTTTTCAGCAAATGGTACCTTGTGCATTCTAAACCCTAAATTAAGTTTTAATACCTTCAATGCTGATCGTTGAATTCCTCGATCATTCACTGATATTTCTCCGCTGCTCCATTAATAGCAATGCATGGCGCGGGGACCACCGGGCGAGAGTACTGTGAGCCATTGATTTTGCGGGTTGATCGGACAGTGGACGGGCGATTTGGACGATGAACGGTGTGGGCCACGGGCACGATGAAGACTTGCGAATGCCGTCGGATCTGTATAGATCGACGGTTATTAAATGTGCCTGATAAATATATGTGATAAGCGCCATCATGGTTAGCACTCGGTTTTGACCTCTGGTCGTGTGGAGAAAAAGGTGTAGGGGCTAGGGCTGAAAGGTGCTTAGGCCTTAAATAGATTATAATGTGGGATTTCGGCCCTTTTATGTAGATTTGAGGTCGGGAGAAGGTAACGATGAGCATAAAATGAATTTCTCAGGGCAGAAAGAGGGGGTTTGAAAGGTTTAACCGAGATTTCTTATCAAAATTTTAATAGGATGCTGACGTGATCAACATTGACTCCACCTGGGGACGACACGTTCATCCCTAAGCATGTCGAGAACTTCGCAAACCACCTGATGATCTTATGTGTGAAATCTTCTCTTCAGCACTTCTACTTTTCTTCTTTTCAAAATTCATCACGACACCCACATTATTCAAACAAGGGGGAAAACAGGAAACTAATATACAATATGATACATCAGGCTATCTCTGCCTGAATTAGAACTGGAAGTAGGGTTTGAGAAACTGACCATTTACAGGGGCGTCAAGCAAGTCACCCTGTAAATTTTCCAACTTGAAAGTGTTGTTACCTCCCTGTTCCACAATTTTTAAGGGGCCAAACCAAAGTGGGTCGAATTTACCATGTTTTCCTTTTTCAGCCCTCCGAATATCCCACCTGAGCACTAAATCACCAATCTGCAAATTCCTGTCCTTGGCATGCTAATCAAAAATATATTTCATCTTCTCCTGATATTCAGTCAGCCTTTGACTTACCCGGTTGCAGGTTTCTTCCAATTCCACCAGCTGATTTATTCTCCTGGTCATATCATCAGGCTCTTCTTGACTTTCCTGCATGAATCGGGCTACTGGTAGGGCTAACTGTATAGGGAATACCGCTGCCCTCCCATATAATAATTCATATGGGGATTTCCCAGTTGCTCTCTTGCTGGTAATTCTATTTTCCCACAGAGCGATTTTCAACTGAGAATCCCAATTTCTCTTATTTTCATTTATAGCCTTCTTTAGTGCTCTTACCAGGGTTTTATTGGAAGACTCTGCCAAGCCATTTCCCTGTGGATAATAGGTTGTAGAGTGACTTAGTGTAATGTTATACTGCTGACAGAAACTCACAAACTTTGTAGACTTGAAGGCCTGGGCATTATCAGTCACTATTCTGGCAGGGCAGCCAAACCTGGATATGATGTTTTCCTCCATGAACTTCATTATCACAGTATCTGTTGCATTCCTTGCAGGTATGGCTTTCACCCATTTAGTGAAATAATTAGTGGCAGTTAATATCCATTTATGCTGACCACTTGATGGAGGATTTATTTCACCTATAAAATCAATTCCCCATTGCCTGAATGGTTCATCCACGTGCACGGGAATCATGGGCAGAAGTGCCAAATTATGCCTTTCAGCAAATTTCTGACACTTCTCACAAGCTCTAACCTAGGAAAAAACATCTCCAAAAAGCTTGGGCCAATAGAAACCAGCTTTCAGAATTTTGTGAGTAGTGGCCCTCCAGCTGTAATGACCCCCACAGATTCCTTCATGAAATTCGGCCATTATATTCTCTACCTCATCCTCTGTGAGACACAGGAGTAGGATGCCTGAGGGATCTTGCCATTTTAGCCGGCCACTGGCGACTATGTACTTCTGTGATTTCAATCTTAGCGTTTTGTATTTAGCTTTATCACAGCTTGGATGGCGGCTGAGTGTGAGGAGATATTCTACTATCTCTTTGTACCATTGACTGGTGAGGTACTTTATATGTATCTTCGGAGTAGCTACCCCAATTCCTTGTCGTTCTTCTTTCTCTTCAGATTCCTCACTTGCTATTGTGGAAAAATTTATACCTAGAGCCTGATAGTTTGATTCAGATAACATTTTGGCAAGCCCTTGTCCTTTGATCATCTTATTAGGGTGGATGTATAATTCATACTCTTGTATCTTGGCAATCCACTTCCCCCTTTTTCCTTCACTATCCCCTGAATAAGAATATCTTGGACAGCAGCTGCAGGCACAAATGCAGTGATATGGGACTGCAAGATATACATGTGGAATGCTTTGAGGGATTTCACCAGGGCGTATGCTTGCTTTTCTAATATGTTGTATTTTAATTCTGCATCACGAAGCACCTGACTGAAGAAGGCAATGGGCTGCTCGTACCCTTTTTCATTTCTCTGTAATAAAACTCCTGCTATTTTATGAGGTGATGCAAAAGAAAAGATCATGAAAGGTTTAGCATAATTTGTTCTGGCTAGCACAGGGGCTTCTGCAAGAGAATTTTTTATTCTAGTAAATGCCTCTCGTGATTCCTGGGACCATTTAACTTCATTACCTTTCTTCAACATGTCAGTTATATGCCTAACTATTTCAGCATAGTTAGGAATAAACCTTCTCAGAAAATTAATACGCCCCAGGAACACCTGCACCTCCTTCTTATTTCTGGGAAAATAAATACCATTTATAACCTCTACCCTCTTAGGATCTATCTTCATCCCATCTTTAGTCACAATATGTCCCAAAAGTTTACCCTCTTCTAATGCAAATAAAGACTTCTGAGGGTTTAGAGAGAGACCATGCCTTCTGCATTTCTCAAAGGTTCTACGCAGATGTTCAATGTGCTTGGTACCTGTCTTTGAAAATACAGCAATATCATCGAGGTAGACTACCAAAAATTTATCCTTCTCCCCAACAAAAGCGATGTCCATGGCCCTCTGAAAAGTGGCCCCTGCATTAATTAATCCAAAAGGCATCCTGGCATACATAAATGTACCCCATGGTGTAGTGAAAGCAGTTTTATTTTGATCTTCTAGAAGTGCATCTACCTGATTATAACCATAGAATCCATCCCTCATTGACATCCTAGAAGCTCCAACCACTTTCTGCAGGATGTGATACATCTTAGGCAGTGGATAATTATCCTTTAAGGATGCTCTGTTTAAATTTTTAAAATCCACACACAACCTTATTTCTCCATTCTTCTTTCGAACAGGGACTAGGTTTGCCACCCATTCAAAGTACCTCAATGGTACAATTATTTTGGCCTTTAACAAATTCTTAATTTCCTTCTCAATAGAGGGGAGCAACAGGGGATTTATTTGTCTGAGCTTCTACTTGTGAGGTTTTGCATCCCCCTTTAGTGGAATTTTGTGCTGCATTATACTGATATCAAAAATTTTTAGGTCCTGATAAGACCATGCAAACACATCTTTGTAAGATTGAAATAATTTCTGGTATAGCTTTTTATATTCTCCAGGGATCTTCTTGGACAAATTTACAATTTTGGGGTCAACCTCAGTACCAAGATTCAGGTTTTCTACCTAATTTTCTTCTACCACTTTTCTTGGCTACAGTGGGACATCATTCTTGTCAAATAATATTTCTAGAGGCACCAGCCCTCTAGGTATAATGTTTCCCTTTAATTGCAACACTTTATTACCTGCCATTTTCTCCTCCCAATTTCTTTCTGAAGTATCTTCAGTCTCTTCTTCTTCATCAACATCAATCTCCATATTGGAGAATTTTCCTACCGTTTCCAGTAATCTCTTTATCTGTTCCTCATCCTCAAATATCTGCCAGTGCTTGATGTTATCTGGAATTGACGGCCGATAACGCACCTCAACTTCATATCTTAAAAGGGGGTTCTGAGGTGGACGAAATGTACTGGCAGCCACAACAAGGGAATCAACCATCCTATTCTGCTCTTGAGGCATGAACTGGATATTGAATGCCAAGAAGAAATTTTCCACCATATCCCAAACTTCATTTCTATAAGCCCTGAGCCGAGGATGTTTGGTTTGACACTGATTCCTGACTTGTCTAACCACCAGTTCTGAATCTCCTAGAACTTTTAAACTTTGTATGTTCATGTTCGTGGCTGTCTGCAATCCTAACAAAAGTGCTTCATATTCAGCCACATTGTTAGTAGCTTCATATTCTATCTTGAAGGAAAATGGGACCCATTTCCCTGTAGGAGAAATCAATAATACTTCAGCTCCATTACCTTCTCTTGAATTTGCTCCATCAAAATGAAGCATCTAGATTCCTGCTTCATGGCTCTCTGAGGGCTGCTCAGTCTTGATCTGGCAGAAATATGGTTCTTGAGCATAATCTAGATCTTCTTCCAACATCAAGCATGAGAAATCTCCTTCTTTACTATAGACTGGTGAATTAACAGAGTTATCAGCCTGAGTCACCATTTTGACAAATCTAGTTTCCCTGTACAACCTCCTCTCATGGCCACCAAAAAATGGGATAGTAGCATATGTTAAATCCAACTTGATTGACCCACCAATTTTTGTTCCCCAGGACCTTGACAGTAACATGCCAAAGCGAGCTGGGATGTCAGCCACCACGATGTCCATTACTACACTTTTTGCTGGGATTTGGGCCAAATTGACCACCAAATCCTTGATCATCCCCAAGCATTTAACTCTTTTGGAATCAAATGAATAGAGGTCCTTGTATGGACGAGTGATTTGTAATGCTAGTTGTTCCATGACTGACAGAGGTATTAGATTATGGGAAGCTCCAGAATCTAACATACAATTGTGTAATAGCAGGTCATGAATTACTAGAGACACATAGAAAGGAGGAGTAGAAGCATCTAATTCCTGAACATGTGGGCCAAATACAACCATGGGTATTTCTTCTTAAAGGTTGAGACTATCTGGGGTGAGTGCTGCTTCTGGAGGGATCATAAAAGAGGTGACTTGGGATTGATATGCAGGTTGCTTTAACAGTTCAGTCAAGGGAACTGGAATTTTTACCTTCTCAAGTTCTTTTTGAAGATTGAAAACAGAAGAGGAATTTTCTATTACAACCTCTTTTGACTCAGACTTGGTATTAGGGGGGATGACTGCTTTTGAAGAGGACGAAATTTGATCATTAGACTGCAAAGGTTTGTTTAGAGGGCCCTTACCTTTGTCTGAGACTTTCTGTATTGTAGGCTCCTTCTGAGCAAGTGTTTCCTTATGGGGTAGCTCTTCTTCTTGATCTTGAATACGAGTCCTCTTCCTAGAAGATCTGAGATCATATCTTCTATTGAACTGCGCTTGCATGAAATCAGCAAATTGTTTACAATAATGATCAATTTCTACGTCTTCTGTGTCTCTGACCTTTTCTTCTTCTTGCAATGAGCACTCAGTTCCATCATTTCCTTGCAAAGGGCATTCTTCTCCATCACTATTCGAAAAAGTAAGATTTGCATCCTCTAGTCCATAGGCTGTGTCTTCAGTAGAATCATCTACTGGACCTTCCAAATACAATGGGTGTGGTACTTGATCTTGTTGTTCTTTTGGTTCCATTGGCAATATTTGCAGGGGTGGTTTCCTATACTAAGGATTGTAACCTCTGTTTTGAGCATTATGGAGATTCTTGGAAGCTGAATTCTTGGCCTCCAACTCAAGCTTGACCAGTTTACCAGAAAGGTTCTTAATCATTTTGCTCATTTCTTCAATTTTGTCATTAGCTGAGTCTCTGTCTTGGTAGGAGGTAGATACCTCCTCTTTGCCCCTTCTTCTAGTATCTTGTTCAGATTTTCCCTTTGATTTTCCAATGAAGGCAAAGTTTGCTTCCAACTCTAGTGCATCTGTCTGAGCATCATCCAGAGTAGCAGGCTTTCTTTCTCAGAGAGAGAAACCAAATTCTGAATCAAAGGCTGCTACAAAAACAACTTTGGCCGCAGTTTGATGAGGTTTCATATCAGCAGGAAGACTCAAATACAATTTATTAAATCTCTTGATAAATTCTGAAACACCTTCATTATGCCTTTTCTTGAGTGTATTAAACTCAGTAAGACAATGTCCATGGTCTTTCTTCTCTCCCCATTTTTTGAGAAAATTATCTTCCATTATTTCCCAAGTGGTAATAGAATGGCCTGCCAATGTCTTAAACCATTTTCGAGCTTCACCATCAAGAGATTGGACAAACAGCCTTAAGACCACATATAAATATTCCACATTAAAATTCTATGCAAAAGCACAAAAGACCTCAAGATGTTTTTGAGCATCGATCTCGTTTTCCCCATTGAATCGGGGTAAGATCTTCAGATAATCTTGTGGCATGTCATTCAACACTTGGGGTAGTTCCAGAGGGGCATATTTATTTAGCAAGAAGCCTGGAACATTGGCCATTATAGGGGGTGGAGGTAGTGCAATATTTTGATGAGTAAGAGGAGGAGGAGGTGGAAGTGGAGTATGAATAACAATAGCAATATAACGAACAACAACTTGAGGTGTTGAGGGGAACAACAGTCTGTTAATAGCAGATACTTCAGTGAATTCTTTGACCTATTCATCCTCAGGAGTAAGATGAAAATTATCTTTATTTCTGACACCTCCTCGGGGTGGACTATTGAGATAGTAATCGGTATCTCCCACAGTGGGGTCAGGAACTAGCACTTGGGCTACTTGAGAAGAAGAGGATGGAAAGTTTTCTATAGAAAATTCAGGAATTTCAGAGTGGACTGATTTTCTTTCCCTCCAATTTCTTCTATGTATGATCTTTTTAGGGTCAGACACTGAAGGTGTCTTTGGCTGAGACGTATCTGACCTCAGGTGTGGCTTACGAGGAGCCAGGACTGCAAATAGATTTATCAAATAACAAATGTGGAGTCGCCAAGGTGAGGGATCTACAACTTTCAACTCTCCATACTCACCTACTTGAAGAGTGAATTAGATTTTGTCGAGGCCCAGGGATTTATATTTAGTCAACTTCATTCCCCGGCAACGACGCCAAAAAGGTGTTGTCGCTCCTAGAGACAGCCTTGAGTTGTGAAAGACCAGTGCCTAGGACATCTTATATTAGCAAGGAGAATATGGTATAACAGAGGAAGTTATCGATAAAAATCTCTCATGCTATCTCTTGTAAACAAGGAATATTAATCTGAATGGGACCAAGACCTTCAGAAACTGACACAGAGAAAGGAATACTACAGAGGCAACATGAAAAACTCTAATATAAAAGTAACAAACAATTCAGAGACAACGTACTGTAAAGAGGGCTAATTCAGAAATACCTCACAGAAATAAATTATCAGAAGGTGTATGTAGTGAATGAAATATTGAGGGAATATTAGTTGTCCTTGAGCTGATATCCAGATACATAATATCACCATGTAATGGGCTTACCAATTTAAGAATCCATTCATGACAATAGTGTTTTAAAAACACCCTCCCAAAGAAACTAATATAGCAGAAATACGGTTTAGATGAATAGTGGAACAAAATATCATGCCTGAGCCATATTTAAAGCGCTTGACTAATCTAAGCATGGGTATCAACTAGGATAAATCCATACTAAAAATCAGTGAGCCACTCGCATTCCAGAAACATGATACAAGAAATATGGATGAAATGAAATGATCTATTAAAATAACACATAAGAGAGAAAGTTACACACTGTGAAATACCAAAGACCAAAATCCTCTTAACAGATAGAACTCCTCCTCACTGAGACCCCACAGGCCCTGAGCCTTCATAGAAGAGTTCAACAAAATGTATACAAAAATCCTTTCACCACATAATTTTCTGATAAAATCTGGAACCCTAAATCATATGTTCTTCGGGAGCTTTATAGGAGAACAAGAAAGCTCGAAAAGGGAGTAGGTGATGAACATTTAATTTTCTTCATAAAGATAGGATGGCGGAAACGTGCACGCCCATACTGCTCGATTAATTTGTAATGCTGTTTGTACTCTGCTGCCTTCTTACTGAAATAAATACACTGGGTAGAAGTCTCTTTAGGAACACGACAAAGAAGTAAAATCACATAGACGTTTCGTCCTTTCCTGAAATAAAATGGTGCTGAAAAGAAAACTTTAAGGTATTGTTTTCTGCAAATGGTACCCTCTGCCTTCTAAACCCTGAATTAAGTTTTAAGACCTTCAATGTTGATCGTTGAATTCCTCGATCATTCATTGATATTTTTCTGCTGCTCCATTAATAGCAGTGCATGGCGCAGTTACCACCGGGTAGGAGTACTGTGAGCCGTTGATTTTGCAGGTTGATCGGATGGTGGACGGGCGATTTGGGTGATGAATGGTGTGGGCCACGGGCGCGATGAAGACTTGCGAATGCCGTCGGATCTATACAGATTGATGATTATTAAACGTGCCTGATAAATATATGTGATAAGCGCCATCATGGTTAGCACTCGTTTTTGACCTCTGGTCGTGTGGAGAAAAAGGTGTAGGGGCTAGGGCCGAAAGGTGCTTAGGCCTTAAATAGATTATAATGTGGGATTTCAGCCCTTTTATGCAGATTTGAGGCTGGGAGAAGGTAACGATGAGCGGAAAATGAATTTCTTAGGGCAGAAAGAGGGGGTTTGAAAGGTTTAAGCAAGATTGCTTATCAAAATTTCAATAGGATGCTGACATGATCAACATTGGCTCCACCTGGGGATGGCACGTTCATCCCTGAGCGCGTCGAGAACTTTGCAGACCGCCTGATGATCTTCTGTGTGAACTCTGCTCTTCAGCACTTCTACTTTTCTTCTTTTCAAAATTCATCACAACACCCACATTATTCAAACAAGGGGGAAAACGGGAAACTAATATACAGTATGATACATCAGGCTATCTCTGCCTGAATTAGAACTGGAAGTAGGGTTTGAGAAACTGACCATTGACAGGGGTGTCAAGCAAGTCACCCTGTAAATTTTCCAACTTGAAAGTGTTGTTACCTCCCTGTTCCACAATTTTGAAGGGCCAAACCAAAGCGGGTCGAATTTACCATGTTTTCCTTTTTTAGCCCTCCGAATATCCCACCTGAGCACTAAATCACCAATCTGCAAATTCCTGTCCTTGGCATGCTGATCAAAAATGTATTTCATATTCTCCTGATATTCAGTCAGCCTTTGACTTAACCGGTTGCGGGTTTCTTCCAATTCCACCATCTGATTTATTCTCCTGGTCATATCATCAGGCTCTTCTTGACTTTCCTGCATGAATCGGGCTACTGGTAGGGCTAACTATATAGGGAATACCACTGCCCTCCCATATACTAATTCATATGGGGATTTCCCAGTTGCTCTCTTGCTGGTAATTCTATTTTCCCACAGAGCGAATTTCAACTGAGAATCCCAATTTCTCTGATTTTCATTTATAGCATTCTTTAGTGCTCTTACTAGGGTTTTATTGGAAGACTTTGCCAAGCCATTTCCCTGTGGATAATAGGCTGTAGAGTGACTTAGTGTAATTTTATACTGCTGACAGAAACTCACAAAATTTGTAGACTTGAAGGCCTGGGCATTATTAGTCACTATTCTGGCAGGGCAACCAAACCTGGATATGATGTTTTCCTCCATGAAATTCATTATCACAATATATGTTGCGTTCCTTGCAGGTATGGCTTCCACCCATTTTGTGAAATAATCAGTGGCAATTAATATCCATTTATGTTGACCACTTGATGGAGGATGTATTTCACCTATAAAATCAATTCCCCATTGCCTGAATGGTTCGTCCACGTGCACGGGAATCATGGGCAGAGGTGCCAACTTCTGCCTTTCAGCAAATTTCTGACACTTCTCACAAGCTCTAACCCGGGCAAAAACATCTCCAAAAATCTTGGGCCAATAGAAACCAGCTTTCAGAATTTTGTGAGTAGTGGCCCTCCAGCTGTAATGACCCCCACATATTCCTTCATGAAATTCGGCCATTATATTCTCTACCTCATCCTCTGTGAGACACGGGAGTAGGATGCCTGAGGGATCTCGCCAGTATAGCCGGCCACTGGCGACTATGTACTTCTGTGATTTCAATCTTAGCGTTCTGTATTTAGCTTTATCACAACTTGGATGGTGGCTGAGTGTGAGGAGATATTCTACTATCTCTTTGTACCACTGACTGGTGAGGTACTTTATATGTGTCTTCGGAGTAGCTACCCCAATTCCTTGTCGTTCTTCTTTCTCTTCAGATTCCTCATCTGCTATTGTTGACAAATTTATACCTAGAGCCTGATAGTTTGATTCAGATAACATTTTGGCAAGCCCTTGTCCTTGGATTGCACCTCGGGGCTATATATATGATTGGGGCCCTAACTTGGTGGTTTTGGTATAACTATTTCGGCTCCTCCCGCTGTACTGTTAAAGGGATTTATATCCCGGTAAGCTAATATGCAAGGTAGAAGGAAGTGCCTTACATAGAGAAGGTTGAATGGGACTATGGATTAGCAAGCTCAAGTTTATTTAGACTTGCATCAAACTTTGATTGAATATATAAATGTTTTTAATTAAATATACTTCATGTACTTTTAAAATATAGTTGGAATTTAAAATCTCAAAATCAATAACCATAGTGGTTGAGTTCTAGTGAAGAATCACTTAAACAAATATAATTATTAGATAAATAGCCTACTCTAAGAAACAATTTGCATCTTGTTTCATATGGTAGAGTTCATAGACATAGGTCATTATTATTTTCACTAACAAATCACTATATAACTTTTTACAAACCATTAAAAAAGCACATGATTTAAATAACTTATCATGATATAATTATCTAAATATAACCCTTTCATTAATGGCTACCCACATTCTTCTAATGGTTTAAAAATAAAATAAATACTCTTATTATGAAAAAGTTACTAGTTATTAAGTGACACATGAGTTATTGAGTGACCGATGTGGGAGACAATCATTTACTACAAATCATTAATGATGTGAATACCTCACTTAATAGAGTGAACTTCACTAATATAATGGAGATTAGATTAGTGTAATCCATTCAATTATTCATGTTTTATATAAGTAGTGTACAATATCTCATAATTATGTATAAACTTTTAATTAAATATATAAAAAAAATTAATTAAATATATTAGAATTTATAATATCTCAACATCAATAACCATATTGGTTGACTTCTAGTGAAGAATCACTTCTAAAATACAAGCATTAAATAAGTAACCCAATCTAAACAACATACTGCATGTTGTGTCATATGGCAATAGCTCATGGATATACCTCATTATTGCTTTGAGTAACAAATCACTATATAACTTATTAAAATCCATGAAAAATAATATGAAATTAAATAACTTATCATTATGTGACTTATCAAAATGTAACTCTATCATTATTAGCTACCCACATTTTCCTCATGATATAAATATAAAATAAATACCCTTATCGTGAAAGAGTCAGTGGTTGTTTGTTGAGTGACACATTTTAGAGACAAGTATTTATTACCATTCATTAATAATGTCACATTACTCACTTACCTTATTGCTTTTTTTATTTTTCTTTAATGATTATATGGAATAGGAAGTATTACTTTTCATTTACAATTTAAGAAATAACGTTGAGTTAGTATAATCATTTCAACTCAAGTATTCATGTTTTAAATAAATAGTATACAATGTCTCATAATTATGCATGAAATTTCAGTTGAATATATAAATGTTTTTAATTAGATATATTTCATTTTTTTTAGGTGCAGTTGAAATTAAAAATCATAGCATTAATATCCATAATAGTTGATTTTTAATGAAGAATCACTTCAACAAATACAAGTATTAGATAAGTAACTTACTTAAAACAACACACTGTATGTTGTTTCATATGGTACTAGTTCATGGATATACTTTAATATTTTTTTTGACTAAAAAATCACTATATAACTTATTTCAAGCCATGGAAAAGAATAGGAAATTAAATAACCAAAGAATAGGAAATTAAATAACTTATCACTATGTAACTTATCGAAATGTAACTCTATTATTATTAACTACTCATATTCTTAGCTTCGAGAGTTATCTCAATTGAGTGAGGTCATGTTGTTAAATCTTCTTTCTAATGAAAAGTCGCGAGTTATATTCTCCTCGACACCTTTAAGGTTAACCCAGATTAATTTGGTTGGAGTTGTGATCTCTTATAGTGGACTTACCCTAATTTCCAAAAGAAAAAAAGAAAAAAACTACCCACATTCTTCTCACGATTTAAAGTTAAAATAAATATGCTTATTCTCAAAAATTCATTAGTCGTTGAGTGACACATGTGGGAGACAAGTATTTATTATCAATCATTAATTATGTCACTCCTCACCTAATGAGGTGAACTTCAGTAATATAATGGAGAATCTTGTTTTCTCATTTGGTATTTTTTTTTTTTAAATATTATATGAAATGGGAAATGTTACTTTTCATATACAATTTGAGAAATATAGTTTAGTCACTATAATCAATTTAATTCAATTACTCATGTTTTACATAAATCGTGTATAATGTGTCATAATTAGTATAATCAATTTAATTCAATTACTCATGTTTTACATAAATTGTGTATAATGTGTCATAATTAGTATGAAATTTTGAATGAATATATACAATTTTTAATTAAATATATTTCATGTACTTTTCAAATATAGTTTGAATTTAAAATCTCAACATGAATACCAATAAAAGTTAAGTTATAGGTTTAGTTCTAGTGAAGAATCACTAAACAAATAAAAGCATTTGATAAATAATTCACTTTAAACAACACATTGCATGTTGTTTCATATGGCAGTAGCTCATGGATACACCTCATTATTTCTTTTACTAACAAATCACTATATAAATTATTACAAGCCATGGAAAAGCATAGGAATTTAAATAACTTGTCATTATGTAACTTATCTAAATACAAACTACCCACATTTTCTTGATGGTTTAAGTATAAAATAAATACTGTCATCATGAAAAAGGTTCAGTAGTTATTGTCACATGTGGGAGACATGTATTTAGTATCATTCATTATTTATGTCACTCTCTCACTTAATAGAGTGAGCTTCACTAATATAATGGAGTAATCTTGTATTATTTCTTGGTATTTTTCTTTAAATATTAGATTAAATAGGGAATTCTATTTTCATTTAGAAGTAAAGAAATAGATTTTAGTCATTGTAATCAATTCTTCTCAATTATTCATTATTAGCTATCCACATTTTTCTTATAATTTAAAGATAAAATAAATACCTTTATCATGAAAAAGGTCATTAGTTGTTGACTGACATGTGGGAGACAAGTATGTCAAATTATGTTAGTTGTGCACCTAATATAGTGAATTTCACTAATATAATGGAGTAATATTTTTGGTATTCTTCATTAAAGATGAGAAATGGAATAGGAAGTAAGTTAAGAAATATATTTTAGTCAGTATAATCAATTCAATTCAAGTATTCCTGTTTTACATAAATAGTATACAACGTCTCATAGTTATGTGTGAAATTTTGATTGAATATATAAATGTTTTTAACTAAATAAAAAATATATAGAAACATTGTTAAGGTCGTGTTAAATTTTAAGATGATTTTTTATTTTATAAATGACTTTGGTCACAAAATAATCTTAGTAGGATCTAATGGAGGAGTTCCAATAAGATTCATTTTAGTATTAGAATTAAAAAAAATGTTTTAGGAGGGTTTGTAATATGTACATTGTTATAGTTACATACAAGAAGGATGGCGCAATGAATGTGGTTCAAAATCCTAGAAGAGTTACCTAAATTACAATGTACCTAGGATTTGGAGTTCATGATTAAACCTAAAATAGGAGATATGCTTATTTTTAAAGATCCTTATTACATAACAACCTTAAAGTTACAAGAGCGGTGGATGCAAATCCAAGAACTAGTAATATTGAGTTTTATTCATCCTCGATTGTCATTGTGGGGAGTATTAGAAATCATAAGAAAGAAGAAAGATGGATCATGGGGGCTCCATATCAATTATCGTCAATTAAACCAAAATTTAGTATCATTTTCCCACATTTAATGATCTATTTGAACAATTAAATATGAAAATATATTTTCAAACATTAAATTGAGATAGGAATATCATCAATTAAAAATTAGGGAAAAGGACATCTGTAACATGACATTTAAGATGTGCTGAAGTCATTTTTGGTTTTTAGTAGTGCCATATGGGATGAAAAATAGGGTAGTTATCTTTATGAGTATGAAGAATGGGTTTTCTCAAAAATAATTTGATAAGTTTGTGTAAGTGTTTTTGGATGACATTTTAATATATTCTATAACATCAAAGAAGCATGAAGAGAATCTAGTACTAGTATTAAAATGTGGTATATAAAATACATTGTATGCTACACTCTTTAAGTGTTCATTATTTGAATCAAATATTCATTATTTGGGTCATATAACCTCGGGAGAAGGAACTGTTGCAGATCCAATAAAGATTGAGGCGATTATGGATTAGGTGGTAACTTTGAACATGCATGAGGTCTCTATGGATTTAATTAGGTATTAAAGGAGGTTTTTAGAAGGATATTCAAAAACTATGAATTTGATCATGGAACTATAAAAGAAAGATTAAAAAAATTGTGTGAACAAGGCAATGTGAATTACAATTCAACAAGCTTAAATAGTTGTTGATGAAAAATCCCATACTAAAGGTACCAAACATGGATCATGATTTTATAGTGTGCACCAATGTTTTCAGAGAAGGATTAGATAGAGTATTAATGAAACAAGGTAGCGTAATTGCCTTCTAACTTATGACAATCATGCATGCATTATGGATTTGGAGGTATTTTTTGGATAGAAGAAATTTTGAAATAAAGTTGACTACCAAGGGATTTAGAATATATTTATACAAATGCTATATAGAGAAGATGGACATAATCATTGAGTATGCTTTAACATATCATACTTTAAAGAAAATTCAATTAGGTAGAGGATGACTTAATTAGAAAACATTATATGTTCTCAATGCTAGTTTGAAAAATGAATCTTAGAGAAAAGATATTGAAAGCACAAGAAAATAAAAAATGGTATGCTAAAGTAAAATGACAAAATAAAAATGAGGTAATTAAATTCCTCGATATGACAGATATAACCTGGATAAAGTTGGACTATTGATATTTCAAAGAAGGATTTACATACCTCCAAATGAAAAACTTCATAATTTGATACTTATGGAAGCACAAAAAAATGAAGAAAGATGTAGTACACTTGATGGATAGATGCTTGGTATGTTAGCAAGTGAAGGTTGAGTATTGACACCAAACATGATTATTGTAACCACATGCTACACTATAATTTAAATGAGAAGTGATTTTGATAGTCTTCAAAGTGTGATTTCCTTTAATGTCGATAAGATGTAATTCAATCCTAGTAATAACAAATTATTCAACCAAGAGTGCGCATTTTATTCTAGTGAAGAATACCAATCAAGAACCAAAAATATTAATTATTTCTATAAACAAATAATGAGATTGCAAGGAAACTAAATAAGATCAATTCACATAGAGGATCAATGTTTACAAAAAGGTTTCCAACTAGTTTCCAAGTGTCCTTAAGAATGAAGCCTAATTTTAGTACAACATTTCATCCCAACATAGATGGAAAAAATTAGAGAGTGGATCAAAGTATTGGAGAATATGTTGCATATGTATGCAATGGACCATCAAATTTTTTGAGAAGAGCATTTACTTCCTATGGAATCTGCATATAAAAATAGTTATTAAAATTCAATAAAGATAACAAATTTCATGTTTTTGTATGGTCAATCATATTGAACTCATATTAGTTGGGGTAGGATTATTGATAGAGTCCTAATTTGCCTTGAAGTATTTCAATACATGATCTGAAATCGTGAGAACAAAGAATTTCTCATACAGAGATTGACTGTAGGGACATTCACCGGATATTTCACCTTTACCAGAAATGATGAATCTGGAGGCTACCTGGCCCTTCTACAGACTCTGCCTAAAGAAATAAAATGTAATCACAAAGATCCGATCAATGAAATTATTTGTTTTAACTGCAAAGTATTCATTGATCCAAATTTAATGTGTGAATAGAAAAGTATACATGTTTTGCAAATGAAGTGTAGTGGTTTGAAGATGAACTGATAAGTTGTGTTCACTGTTTAAACCTGCTTGGGAAAAGTTTGCTTATAAAAATTTACTATTTAAAGGAGCAGAATTTGAAAATATGCAGAAAAATTATACAGTATGACAGAAAATAATTGTTTAAGCGGTTCACCCCTCTCTTGGGCTACCTCCGCTGGATCAAACCTCCCAAAATGGGCTTGTCCTCTTTGATTAAATTGCTCAAAATGTGAATACAACTGTATAGAAGCCTCAAAGAGAAAAATACACTGCAAAATAAGATTCATAAGGCTCAAATCAGTATAAAATGACTAAAAAATCACCTCCATTGGATGAAGGTAGACCAAAATAGCTCTTCTTCCCTTAGGCCCTAGTGGCTCCACGACCAAAAATGCTGGTAAATTCTATGTTAGAGAGCCCTGATGGCTCTGAAAACACTCCCAACAGCTCCAGAATGTCGAAGAGACCCAAAATCCAAAAAAAATTCGTCCAAAAAGGACTTTCCTAGCCAAAGTTATGGCTAACTGAAGTTGGCCCTTCAAAAGCTCCGCTAACTCTGGAGAACTGGAGTTAACTGCAGTTAAGTTGGTAGAATCCGCCTTAATTGGTGGGATGGCGCTAAAATTGGCGGAGCCACTTGCAGTTTCATTAAATTTCACCTAGACGTTCACATGCTATGAATCCTTAACATTAACTGTTTAACTGCATTGGAATTGCCGCCGGTTTAGAAGGCATTAAGCCCGTAGATATAAACGTACTCATGCAAACGGTTAATAAAATTGTTAATATATTTGCTGCAATGTTTGAACAGCCACGTTTGAACTCCGCTCCAATCACGTATCCCATCCCATCACACGTTTTAAACCCACGTTTTATATACCACGTGCCTTGACACGTAACGTAGCCACTTTAACACACCATTAAACATTTAACTTTGCACGTTGGGTTCCTTTGTTGGGTTCCTTTGATATGTTATGCCAAACCATATACACCTTTAAACTTTGACATATACGTTGCCATTAAAACCTTAGACTTATGGGTTTTAAAACCTTTTTCACATTTTGATTTTAATTTAATACATGTGTGTTTAATAATATAATTTTAATAAGGTTTTTAAAATTAAATTAAAACATATATAAAATAATATAATATATGATTAATTAAAATCATATAAAATATTAATAAATATATAATTTTAATTTATCAATTAAACTTTAATAAAAATTAAAGATTTTCCCAACACATAAAATTAAAAACTTTTCTTTCAAAATTGAAAGTTATTGGGCAAATTCAAACTGCAATATCTCCTCCATACGGCAACGGATTTGAGTGCTGTTCACGGCGTTGTGATCGTATCACCGAGATCTTTCCAGTCAATCTATTTCAGAGAAATTCTGAGCACTTTCATTTTTTAGCCTTTTTCCATGGCTTGGACTTGAGCTCCTGATCACACCTCCCAAATGAGAAGCTTTTGGACCCCAAAAGCTCACTGAAATGCTGAGCTGAACTGTAGTACAACAAATGAGAGAATAACAACATCCGCTTCTCTTCAGCCTTCAAAAATTTCCCTGAATTGCCAACTGTTCACATGGCGAATTTTGTTGAATGAGCCATGTACTTGTGCCGAATCCCGACCAAGTTTTCTTGCCATACCAATCTGCCATACTGAAACCAGCAATGACACTTGCTGAATTTTGTGCCCTCTTTGCTTGCCTGCCTTTCCAACTCATGGAATCTTGCACTGCTTTGCACTGACACTTCGTTCTCTGCACCAAACGACACCAAAAAGCATCTTGTGCAACATACGACATCAACAACCAGTTGACAATGAAATGTGCTATACAAATGACACACAAACTCTGTAACAAGTGTGCACACAACCGACACAAGTCGATAAACATGTATGACACAATCAATACAAGTTGATAAACAACAAGATACATCTTGACAAACACATGTGTATGTATCATGTACAATGAACTATAAACAGTTCGCTAATTACACATACAACCTCTATGTACATGTGCATCCTCAACTCTTCTTTTCAAATACCAACAAGTACATCATCCCAAAAACATGTGGGTGATCAAGAGCTGAACCAAAAGACATTGCTGCAACATAAGTGAGTATCGTACTCATCTTTTACACCTCCATGGCGAAATTTTGCAACAACAAAGAAATTCCTTCAACTAAAATACATGCATACCAATATGAAATTTGCATGTACAAAATGAAGATGAATTACTGCAATAAGAAGTTAATGCACTTCTTACCAAGCTAACTCCATGGCGTCTTTTGCTATAACTACAATTCTTCATGTGAATTTTCCATTTCCACATCGATAATGGACTCCATAGATCCACTTGCGCCAAATTGTTTGTCCCTTAGCTGCATGCGCTTTGGACGATTTGTTGGATGCAAAGTCCAACAATGAGAGACATCATGTCCCTTCCTTTGACAAACTGGGCAAATCTTAAGTACTTTCTGATAAAGTTCTCTTTGCCTCTTCTGCTTCCTGTGTGCTTTCTTTTTCAACCAGCATCTTGAAGCAACATGGTTAAGTCCACCACAAAATGTGCAACAAAATTTTCTTTCATTTGAACAAGAAAAATTATCATTCTTTGTTAAAACATAATCAAATTGATCATGTGAATGATTATACCTCTTTTGCTGCAATGAAGGCTTCAAACAATGGTAAGGAATATTGCCATCATGACATTGAGAACTTGAGACAAAGGTTCTCTTTAAATTTGCATCACATTCTTGAATGCATGAGCTCAAAGCTTCGCCATTAAGCTGCTCATAGCCAAGACCAATATTCTTGGGACGCTCCACAACACAAATAGGCTCAACAATGCCTTGTGCATGCTTGCCCAAACCTTTGCCTTCTTGATAGCCCATCTTAAACATTAGTTTGGACCCGATTCCCCTTGTATGTTTTTCAAAAGAACCTACATAATTTTCAATGGAGGAACTTGAAGACAAGTTGGAATGATTATCATCTTCCTTAAGAATTTTCTTGGACAAAGCTTCTTGAGCTTGAAGAAGCTGCAACTCCATATCATGCAGTCTTTGAAGAATGGCTTCTTTCTCTTCCTGCATAGCTAGCAATTGTGCATGAAGCTTAACGCTTTCTCTTTGATCCTCAATGAGAATTTGCACCATGTCCTTCACCTTAAAAAACTCATTCTTCATGTCATCATTGAAGAATCTCGTGAAGGACGAAACTTCACTTGTAGAAGAAGATGACATGTTTGTGGCTGATTCTAAGGCTATTGAGGATGAAATGGAAGGTGGATATAATGGCACTCTAGCCCTCCTTGGTTGAGGATTAAACTGTTCTCTAACCAATTGGCCTTCCCCTCTTTGCAATTTCAGCCTATTAAGCATCAAATTTTGCAGAATAACACAATTTACTTGCACAAATTTCACAAACTCTTAAGCAAAACCTTGAGCTCTGATACCAACCTGATCTGAAATCGTGAGAACAAAGAATTTCTCATATAGAGATTGACTGTAGGGGCATTCACCGGATATTTCACCTTTACTAGAAAGGATGAATCCGGAGGCTACCTGGCCCTTCTACAGACTCTGCCTAAAGAAATAAAATGTAATCACAAAGATCCGATCAATGAAATTATTTGTTTTAACTGCAAAGTATTCATTGATCCAACTTTAATGTGTGAATAGGCAAGTATACATATTCTGCAAATGAAGTGTAGTGGTTTGAAGATGAACTAACAAGTTTTGTTTACTGTTTAAACCAGCTTGGGAAAAGTTTGCTTATAAATATTTACTGTTTAAAGAAGCAGAATCTAAAAATATGCAGCAAAATTATACAGTATGACAGCAAATAATTGTTTAAGCGGTTCACCCCTCTCTTGGGCTACCTCCGCTGGATCAAGCCTCCCAAAATGGGCTTGTCCTCTTTGATTAAATTGCTCAAAATGTGAATACAACTGTATAGAAGCCTCAAAGGGAAAAATAAACTGCAAATTAAGATTCATAAGGCTGTATTCAGTATAAAATGACTAAACAATCACCTCCATTGGATGAAGGTAGTCCAAAACAGCTCTTCTTTCCTTAGGCCCTGGTGGCTCCACGACCAAAAACGCTGGTAAATTCTCTATTAGAGCACCCTGATGGCTCTGTAAACACTCCCAACAGCTCCAGAATGTCTAAGAGACCCAGAATCAAAAAAAAAATCGTCCAAAAAGGACTTTCGTAGCCAAAGTTATGGCTAACTGAAGTTGGCCCTTCAAAAGCTCCGCTAATTCTGGAGAACTGGAGTTAACTCCAGTTAAAAATGGCAACCACCCCCAAATCTGTCAGACGCACTCCAAATTTGGCGGAACATTAAATGTAACTGTTTGAACAACCCACGTTCACATGCATGTCGGAACCGTCGGGCCAAACGGTTTTCAAACTGTTCCATTAACTGACATATAATGGTTAGGTCCGCCTGTTCATATGGTTAAACGGTTTGAAATTTAATATATAACAAAACCGTTTGGAGTTAATTCCGCTCCACCCTTTGACCACGTTTGAAAACAAACCCACGTGTAGTGCCCACGTTGGATATACCAGCCCCTTGCCACGTTTTTAAAGCACATGCCCTTTTAAAAACATTAGACGTGTGGGTTCTTAACAATTTAACATTTCGAATTTTTGTTTTAATATATAGTTGGGTTTTAAATGAATATGGATTTGAATTAATATAATTAATATATATTTTTTAATTAATATTTAATATATATAAAAAAAATTAATATAATATATGATTTTTTTTTTAAATCAAATAGAATATTAAATTTTTTAATATATATAAAATATTAACTAATTTTTAATATATTAAAATATTTCTCCACATTAAAATCATGAACCCATTCAGCATTAAAGGTTATTAGGCGATTTCAAAATGCAACAACTTCTTCATACGGCAACGGATTTGAGTGCCGTTCATGGCGTTGGGATCGTATCGCCGAGCTCTTTCCAGTCGATCTGTTTCGGAGCAATTCTGAGCACTTTCATTTTTTAGCCTTTTTTCATGGCTTGGACTTGAGCTCCTGATCATTCTAGGAGCTCGATATTGAATATGGTGTATCTTTGTCATTCAGACCCTCAATATCTGATTTTTGGTACTATAGTATTCCTCTGAGTCATATTTCCAATGCTACAGGTCTGATCCAATTTGGATTCTTGAAGAGAGATTTATACCCAATCTCTCACAATGCCCTAATTATGGACTTTTTCAGCAGAGCGCACTTGTACAATGTTCCACGTGTCATTTTTCTTCATTTGTTTCTGAAATTCATAGAGAGAAAAGTAAATACTGTGAAATATCTGTCACTTTTTACGGAATTCCAATCCGATACTCAGAGAGAGAGTTATGACGAATTTATCAAGGTCACTTCTTTGAGATGAATTTCAGGAGCCTACAAAAACCTTGACTTAAACAGATCATATCTCCAAAAAATTTGTGCACGTTGATCTAAAATTTTTACTACAGCTTCCTCAATATTTCTGCTTTTCTTCATAAAAATTTCAGCTTCAGAACCTTCGTAGAAAAAAATTTAGAGAGAAAATGCCAAGATGACCTATTTCAGATGGCCGAATCCCTTGCATAAGGAGGAAATGAAGATCAAAATTTATATGAATGCTTAAGTTGAGAGGGGCTTCAACAAGTGAACGTGGGAGGGATTTTAGGAGCATAAAAAATATTAATTATGACTTTTCAATGACCCATGCCCCAACCCCATGGGGTTTTAGCCCACTAATTGGGGGTACAAACTTCAAACATGAGTATCTCTCAAACCGTAAAGAATTACATGGCGTGCCATATATCAAAGGAAACATATCGACAAGTAGAAACCATAAAAATCATTATTGACCCAGAATATATTAATTTGGTATGTCAAAATTCCCATGCAATATTGGGTTAGCCCCTGGTGCTGCTTGGGTTGACATCAATGACAACCGCTGATCAACATGTTTGTCGTCTTAACTGTAGGTTCTAGGGAAACTAGCACTTCAGTCTTAAGATCAATAAATAAATACATAAATAATATGTGATATCACATATCTACGTGGACCTTTATAGGGTAGGGGAAGAGCGTAAGTTCCCTTATTATAATTAATAACTTTTGAATAAGGAGACATGAATTGCCAACCATTCAGTGCCAATCATTGATGGCCTTCAACATGAGGTGTTACAATTTGTTGTGGTGACTCACCATGCACATGCCTAGTTCCACATGAGTTGTTCTCGCCCACCCCCAATAAAGAGGTTATTAGCCCTCAACAGTTTCCATAATGGACTTAATTAAGGTAGTCTCTAAGGCCTTACTCCATGTAACTCACTCTAGTGAAACAAGTCCTTTCTTTATTAAGGGCAGGCTCTGACTACAACCAATTTTATTCATATGAGCATTAGTCATCATATGGGAGCATTAGATGAGAGTAATTTTAT
This sequence comes from Pinus albicaulis, assembly GCA_034641835.2. NCBI lineage: Eukaryota > Viridiplantae > Streptophyta > Pinopsida > Pinales > Pinaceae > Pinus > Pinus albicaulis. The sequence goes on along the minus strand of CM076570.1, from coordinate 14,871,120 downwards.
CAATAGGCCCACAATTATATAGATATTGTATATTTATGTTTTTTACTTGTCCGTTTTAAGATGTGTTAAACTAGTTGAAATAATTTTTTTCATTCTGTCCCAAGTTGAAATAAAGTAGTTGTTTTCAGGGTTGAACTTTTCCATTTGCCATAGGTTCTCTCTCTCTCTCTTTGTACTGTGCATATGTAAGTTTCAATTTAAAAATAAATGAAATACATATGTTATTTAAAATCCATTTCATTTGTGAGCTAGATATGCAATCTTAGGGTGGAAACATACTAATTGTAGTTAGGGAAAGTAGTACTACCTGGAAGCTAATAGTCTCTATCTCTATGGCCTTACTATACAACAACTCTAGCAAATATGGAAGCTAATAGTCTTGACTATATATGGCGATAGTACTAATTAAATCTACAACTACTATACAGACTAGAGCTATTACCTAAGGCAATTCCTACAGATAAAAGATTATAGAAGTCATATTTATAAGAAATAAAGCTAATGAAAACTAAGAGTTTAACTACAACAAGAAAAAATATTATAGGGATAAAACAACTATTATAGTGAGAAAGAGAATAAGGCCTTAAGAATAGTTATAGACTAATAGCATTGACACAAATAATACATATATTAATGGTACTAATTAGGTTCATAAGGTAGAAATAAGAGTGGAACTACGCATATAGCTCTAAACAGAGGAAGTTTTTATTAAGGCATAAAGAATATTAGTTATATCTTAGCATATAGTTATCTACAATGAAATTGCCAATTTCTTTTCTTAAAAATACAAAATACATACATTTTCTTTTATTGCAAGAACCAATTTTTGTTTGGAATAAAGAACAAATATTGGGACTACTGATTGCAACTAAGTAGTGGGGCTATAGAGACTGAAACTAGTTTGAATACTATGCATGGATTGAATATTTTGTCATAAATCTCAATTTTAGCGCATATATACGTTATTTGAATTAATAGGAGACTCTACTAACTAAAGCAGAGCGTAAGTGGCCCACTATTATGCCCTAAGAAGCAGCTACAACGAGTAAGATTTTTTTGTATCCTTTACTTACAAAGAGTATAATCTATGTATTATAATGTGTCCTAGTAACGTAAGTAAGGTACTAGCCATAGTCTCCATTCTTTGAAAAAGAGTCCCTTTATTTCTTTGTTCAGAAGTTGTATAATGACTAGCTCTACTCTCGGTTATTAGCCTCTCTATAGTGTGACAATAACTGGACTCTAGTGCTCTAATTCCTAGTAGTTAAATAAGACTCTTTCTCTTAACCATTTCTATAATGACTACTTATATTAACCTCTTGAGTCCAACTCTAAGGTCTAAGTTCTTTCGTTCTAGCTCTTGAAATGCCTTAGCTCTCCCTTTAGTTCATTAGGGTTCAGAAGCTCATGTAATGAAATAGAACGACTAACTCTAACAACTATTTGGCTGAGCTAAGTGCCTCTCTATAACGACTAGTTCTTATAAAAACTAACTATCTATAGCTTATATTTAGCTTATGCTAAGCTTTAGTATAGTTCTTTTTAGTTATCTCTCTTTAGTTGTGTCCATTAGCCTTAAGGTAGGGTAAGTTCTTAGGGTATATAGTGTAAGTACTAGCCTTAAGAGACACTTTCTTTATTCTCAGCCTTAGTCTTAAGCTGTATGGAATTTAAGGTACTAATAGCTGGTACTAGCCTCCATAAGTGCCATATTCATTGTCTTAAGCCGGTAGAGTAAGGTATATGCAATAAGGTACTACTTGCCCTAAGGTAACTAGCCAAAAGGTTGTGTCCATTAGATGCACTTCTGAGCTACAACGAAGATAGTTCCAATGTTTCATAAATCCAAGCTATAGCTCTGAAGCTATTTCCCTGAGCTTTCCACTCTGAAGCTATTCCTAAGTCTCAATGATTTGAAATAATTCCTATACTTCTAATTTAAAGCAAAGAAAATAGTCTCACATTCTATTTTATTCCCTCAATCTAACTCAGGTAAGAGACGTTATCTTCTAAAAGGATTGACCTTTTCTAATATTTACCTTGGGTAAGCTAGAGTTCAGAAAGATCTGCAAGGTATTACAAAGCAGAGCTAGTTAGAAGGGAGGTTACCCCCTACTAGCTTAGGTAAGGGATAACCTACTTACTGACTTACTGGATTTCAATATGTGTAGCCTATAACATTTTTTATTTCCTAAACACTATTCCTTTTGGAGAGTATTGGATTTATTATAGTGTAAGGTAAGGTTGCCTTATTTGTTAAAGTCCTGCGCCTTATCTAATCGACTTTAGAAGCCATTTCTATTTAGAGAATAGATACTCTCTGAGAACTTTTTATTTTTGGCCTCGTGGTCGGGTGGGATTGGATACCTGGACATTGAAATATTCAGGCGCATTTGAGTAAGCAACCAGGGCACAGAGCGTGGAGGCAGGAATGAGTGAGGCGGGTAAGATAGCTTTAGAAGGGGCTGCAATTGTCCTTGGGACCTGGTAATTGCAATTACTAGCTACTTTCCATATGCCACCCTTTGGTACAAAATATACCACTTCAAGGAAGGTCAGGGTTAGTATATATACATTATTGTTTACTTCCTGTACGCGCCACATTTTCACGAGCTAATTTACCACTTGTATTTTATCAATTCTTAAATACCATAATGACATATATAATAGCAGCACTATGATCATTCATTACAGATAGAGGAAGATCTCTAATTCCTGATTGATGAGGGAAATCGTCATTCACTCGATATCATTCATTTACCATAATTATGTAGATAGTATCGATCACGGAATGACCTATATCATTCAAGCAGGGCAAGGATCATGCTTGGATCATTCATGAAATCATCATTCAATATCTCTCTCATTTGTTCACCGATAATGTAATTATGTAATTCATTATAGCAGTACCCCATTAAGTAATTCATGAAGCAAGTGGTATAGGGCATATAGGTCTATAGGTGGGCAGGTTGTTAGGAAACACTAAATTAAGGGGTAAGGGTAAGGTAGATTGATATTACTAAAATGAAAGGTAAGTTAGAGATCATTCTATATGACATTATATATGAGTATCTAGTCTCGAAACGACTAATGCTTGGTGAGCACTCCTTCAAGGCACTCAATTGATTTAGATCCTCTCAGATCGATTTGTTTCATTTCTCAAGTCATTGCAGGAGACATATTTACTCATATCATTATCTATGAGCATCCACTTCGTTGAAACCCTATTGACTTGACGATATCGGAGTTTCTTTGCCCTTTTCCTTCATATTTCCAACATTCACCCTCTCGGAAAATGACACTTTCACGCCTGATTAACCTAAACTGAAATACCTAAAATCCTACCTTCCCTTATAGAATAAGGAGGCTAGCTCAAGGCTTCCCAGAAAAAGACTCTCCCAGCCAAATCATTCCCTAGAAAATATAGGTGTTGTTTTCCCTCTTCTTTATGGTCTTTAGGCCTGTAGGCATCTTTAGTGAGAGGAGGGTTGAGAGGGAGGGGGGAAGTGACTTAGTTGGCCCTTCGCAATGGTAATATCATGGTACCATTTGAATTACCTTACCGATAACAATGCATGACCAGTAATATCAAATTAGAATCGTTAATTTAGGATCGGTAACTACGGATATTCTTTTTTCATACCATCCATTTCCATTTCATCGATTCGCTTTTCCAAGTGAAAAGGGTTTGGTGCATATGTGTTAGTTAAGGGTTTTCTCTGGCCTAAGAGAGAAGGGAAAGGTTCTTGTTCGCCGATGTGCCCTCTGGTATCTGATATTATTTTAAGTAAGCCACTTTCCCAAAATTTCCTTTTATCAAATAAGATATATCGTTATATACATTGCGGTGGTTTTCCGTCAATTCATATTCGTGGAAGAGAGGATTCTCTTTTACCACCACATAAATTACGTCACTTCATTAATGACGATGCAGTGGGTTGGTGAAAGGTAGGATCGACCCCTGAGATAGCGACTTATCTGAGGTTCCTCCTATAAGTATTCCCCAAGCTCTACTACCGGTAGGGATGAAATGAAAGTTAGGGGTATTATTCCTTAGGATATTATTCAATCCTACGATGGATACTTGAGGCTAGGTAGGCATACCCCTTACCCATTCTAACTATCTGGCTATCTATCATCTCGATATTGAAACTTGCCATAGAATGAATTTTTCTTTATAAAAGTGAGATTCTCAGATTATACAAAGAATCCACATGCTTATTAGCCATCGCATTTTATTTTTACATATATTTATTTATGCGAAAATGGCACTTAATTTTGAAAATGGATACAAGCAACACCGCATCAGAGCCTAGACTCGCCTGATTAGAAAGAAATAGGGTGTTAAAAGCCTTAACTGATCAGGGTCTAGATGTCAAGAAACAACTTCCTGATTAATTCGGTAAGAGGCATCAACTCTACTCACACTTATACTGGCTGGATTGTGTTGTAGATAACTTAGTAAGTATTTGTGTGTTGGTGCAACAAAAAAGGGTTGGGCAGCAACAAAGCTACTTCTATCTTGGGCAAGCTATGACTAATGTATGTCTGGATCTAGACATAAACTACGGAATGCTCCCTAGCTGATGGGATGGATATTTCAAGCAACAACTACTCTTGTCGGGTAGTTGGGTAAGGGTTGGGCAGCAAGAAAGGTGGTAAGGTGAGCTCACAATTTAGCGAGCTAACTCCTCCAGCTAGCAAGAAAGAAAGAAAGAGGAAATTTCCCACCCATCAATAACTAACCATTTCCCCTTCAGATAGTTATACAAAGCCATAAAGTAGCCAGTCGGACACAAAACCAACCATTGATTTCCTTTCACTAGTCCCTACCATTGCTAGTTGCACGTTATAGGTGTGTGGGCCCGGGGCGTAGTAGGAAAAATCATTTTAGATTAAGTAGGCCAAGCCACCATTATACGGTATGCATACGGTAAATTCCCCCCTTACTTTTCATGGCCCACAATCCCTCCCCTTAAGGCTGGGGCAAGATAGTCACTCTAATGCTCGGCTATCTATAGTTAGTTGGCATAATTACGTATATACTTATGTATTCGAATCTTATTATGTTTATAATGGTTCAATTATAAAGAATGAACAAAGGCACAAAGAAAAGAAATAAGGCATTTTCCTTCTTACCTCCTTGACGAAGTAACACGTGAACCACTTGAAGTACTTCGTTCATGTCACTAGATATTGAGTGAGATAGAGATTGATCTAGATAGATATTTCACTACCACATCACAATTTTTTCCTTCTCTGGGTGATTCATATAAGTTCATTGGATGACGAGATTATGTTTATACTTGTTTCCTACAAAGCCTATCAGTAAGCCAACGGGATAGTGTAGGCATTCAAAAAAATACTAGAGCAGGGATTGACCAAGGTATGTGTCGTAAATCATGATGAATGGGATGAATGAATACCAGCTATGTTGGGGGAATACAAAACAACAACAAATAAATTGAAAAAAATCATACACCATTCTGCTTGGTATATGGACAGGAGACAGTGGTACCTGCAGAATTTTTCATTTGGAGACAATCAATCGAGGATGCGAAAGCATGCTCAACTAACAGGAGAGGGGTTGGCCTTAAATTTGAACATTCAATTTATCTCTCTATTACATTAAAGCTAAGTTAGTGAGGTCACCGTATAGTGAAAGAACTCTTGGCAAGTCCAGGAAAGTACTTAAATACCCTATCACTATAGTTTTCACATATTTACTTGTCTAACTTCGGTAACTAGAGATAGCTCCCTCCCCTTTATTTCATAACGAGAAAATGTCTAGCCCTGGAAGCAAGCATAATATTGTATACATCATATCTCGATAAAATCTCCCATTATTTCCATTGGTAAATGAAGAACCAACCACCCAAAGCCTCATATCTTCTCCCTATACCTAACCTTTAGATCCCTACCTACTTCCCTTAACTTATGTGCATGTTATCAACCACCACCCTTGAACTGCCTCAACAAATATAGTTTAGTACCTACCCTAACTTCACACATGCTTCATTAATCGCATCGGTACTAATTTCTACTTACCTTATCTTAGAACAACAGATGGATGGATGGTAATTTAGCCAAGGACTTTTTAGTATAATGCTCCTGCGAGTATGGGTCCCGAGAGGGTTGACCTTTAGCAGAGATAGTTTCACTAACTGCCTCGTATAGATTCTAAATAGCTAGAACTAATGAGACAGATACATGGTTGTATGGATGGTTGATTATCCCATAGGTGGTTTCCTTTTCTCAGCCTACTTTATGAATTTTTGTACGACCTACCAACAACTTTCCTGTTAACCACCCTTCTCTACTGACTACACTTACTTATTGTAAGTGCGATCTTGGGCACTTTCAACATTGCTATTTACTTTAGTGTGTTTGGTTAATAAAATCAGAAATAAGCTATCCTCACCCTCCTTTCCCTCTCCCTTTGGTCGAGCCTGCTTGCACATCCTCATCATATTAATAGTGAGTCCCTACTGGTCCTTTGGTGGAGATGAGATTAACGCCTTCCTAACTTCAGGTGAGCCATCCTTCCAGGAAATGGCTAAACAGTTTAGTTCAATGTATTCAACTAGTAAATTTAAGGTGGGATCGGGGTGGTGGCCATCGGTCTTGATCCGAGTTACTCTAGCGAGTGTAAAGAGGGGCCGGGGTGTGGATGACACATATGGATTCAGTGTGTTCTATTAAGTGTGGAACCTCTGTATTTAGGAACCTCAGAAATGAACCTCAGAAATACTGGTGTGCTCTAGTACCTCACCCTTGGCCTGAAAGAAAATACAATAGAGATATTTATTAATCCTTATCTAATGAAGGATTGGTCTTTAAAGGCCTTCGAAGGTCTTAATATGCTTGGAAATACAAGCAAAAAAATCTCCCCTTGGGTCATAATATCTAGCCTCCATTGTTCTAGTGCCTAGCACAACCAAGGGGAGGGATATGCCTTCTCCTGCTTCCCATTTCATCAGTTGGCTTCTCCATCTTCTGATAGACAACTTTGTCGGGCTATCCCAAACAAGGTGGCATTCCTTGTTACTGTACTCACTGAGCATGAATCTAGGAAGCTCTAATGGATGCTCATCTCACAAGAAGGAGGGTAGGAAAGGGACTAAACTTGTCAATATGATGTCTTATTTATTGACCAGAGAATCGTCACTTCTTCCTTTTGGCAGGCGGTTTGGAAGGTAAGGTAGTAGCCCTTATCTAATAGTAGTTGTTGAGGTCATGAATGATAGATACTGGCTATAAATGTTTTTTTCCATCAGGCTGTATCAGAAAGATAGAGAGATTTTTACTTTCCACTATTACTTACACTATTCTGAGCAACAAGGCTGAATGGATGTCATTTTATGTATACGATGCATGGCATGAATTCCAATTTCGAGTTCGAGTCTCCAATTGAAAGGAATTCTTTGTCTTGGCGGGATTGGGCCCATTTCGTCCACTTGATTCATTGGTAAAGAAGGATTAAGGAAGTCCCAAATTCATGATTTTCCATTCTTTCCAGGCCATATTTTCTATTTAATATCAAACCCTGCCTTCTCTATAGTCACCCAACTACCTAAAGGACTAGAACCACACTCCCGTGATCAATTAATAGGAACCAGGTGCACATCGCTCTCCTAAACTGTAGAGTCGGGATTCTGAAACTATTTTAGGGAAATTGGATGACTAACCCTTGGATTCCCCACCTCACTCAACGCAACCCCAAACTAAATGAACCTAGCTTAACACACTACTCATTCTCACTAGCTAGCATAAATTCACTTAACACCGCATAACCAACCTAGCTCTCTACATGCTCACCATCCATACACGCACCTCACCCTCCTAACGCTAGACTACACCAGCGTATTCAATCTAACCTTATAGTAAAATAACCTAACTAAGTAAGGAATACTACATGTGATAGGGTATTAGATGGGGTGTAGGGAGGAGTACGGGTAAGCAGGGTAGGGAATCAGATTGGATGTAGGGAAGACTACGGTAAGACCACCTCCATTGATTGGCTTGATAAGCTAACCTTTTCTATCACTTAGGTTTGCTTGGTTATTCAATTCATAGCAATGGCTTACATAGAAATTTCTTAGGTTTGGTTCATAATCTAGCTAAGGCTGATTCTAGCAAGTGTGAGTACTAGGGATAAATACCTAAGCTTATTCTAGTTGGAATTATGCATAGATCTTCCAGCCAGAGAGAGCTACTAATTGCATTTTTTATTACAACCCATGGATTTTCATAACTACCTATTGCATGTTCTCAGGTAGAGAGAACTATCCATTGAGATTTTGACAATAGCTAGTTAAGTAAGGCTATGGCTTATTCTAGATACTATTGGCTAAAGTTTTTCTAGGATGGTAGGATAAGCTTATATTTGCTATTTTTGAGGTTTTCTTTGAATGGAAATGGCTGACATGGCTATTGCTGAGGTTTTCTTTGATTAAAAGAGGAGAGGGTTATAATTTACTACCACACTTACTTCGGCAGAGGGTGAGTGGGCATTGACTCTGAACTACCCTTCGACCTTAGCGGGGCACCTACCTTTCACTTTTAGCCAGTGGGTCTGGTGAGGGCGCCTATGTATGGATGCTATGAATGGGAGTAGAATAAATTCTAAGTGGCTCTAGTATCATGTATAGAGCTGGGGCGGGTATGTTATTTTTGTTACTCTTTCTATGGGGATTCGAGAAATGGAACCAGTAGACCCATCCATATTGATAAAGGGGGGTTGAAGTTGGTAATGAATTCCCTTTCGACCTATTCTGGTTGGTTTGGCATGGGAACGAAGTACAGTGAGTGACAACAAACAATTATATTATGTATATATAAGTAATGACATTGATTCATTAGGAGGAAGTAAACGAATTTCTGTATTTCTTTATCAATAACTACCAGAATTTTATAGATTTACTTTGGCGTTGCTCTATTATAATATGCCTATACTGACTTCTATGGAGGGTTATTGATATGACATGAGCTAATCATGAAGTTCAGGATGCGAAAGAATGAATTTACGAGAGGGCGGGGATGAAGATCAAGTAGAATATAAGGCCAAATTATAATGTCCTCTAGGGATGTTAGTTGAAGGAAGGAAGAAACATGCCTAGCGTTTCATATACTTACTAGCCCCGGTGATATACCCCGCGTAGAAGTACATTGGGTGGGGGATTCACTTCTCCAACCAACCAAGCAAGAAAACTCATTCTCCCTCTACGTCCAAGCTTGAACAATCACTTTATAAAGAGTTGGTGGCCACAATTGCCACTCTAGGTTGGGGCCTTTCCTTGAATTAACTGAACGCGTAGTCGGTACCTCTTTACCTATAAAGAATTACATCGGATGGTTATTGAAGCAGATGAGGATATTTCTCTAGCATCCTTTGGCTACTTTCATGATCTGTATAATGATCACCCTCCTTAAGATTCAGAAGTTGTGGAGCTCCTAAGTAACATCTCTTGCTTTAATACAAAATCATAGCAGGTAGAATAAAGAAAAAAGCACATTCTCCCTTGGTAAATTCTATATAAAGCTTGGGAAATTCTCAAAGATATGGAGAAAAGCTCCGGGACCGGATGGCTACCCACTTATTCCTATATACAGACATTCATTTCTAGAAACCAATAATGAAAAAGCTACGATATCTCGGAATCCTATCTTATAGTACAGATAGACATTCAAATTCTGAACAATCTCTCTATCCTCTCAGAAAGCAGAGCAGGAAGGCTTCGTCCCAACCAAGGTAGAGGCATAGAAATATCATACATAATGGATGGTGCAAGAAGCCATTCAGAGCAACGAGACTGGAGAGAGGTCTGATAATCAAACTAGATATGTGCCTTTGTTTGGTTGGGTTTGACAAGGAGGTTTTGTCATTGCTTTATTTTTGCAATCCTAGAGTGCTCGGGGTAATTTTTTGATTGGATTGGATTAGGGATTTATTAATCTACCTTATAATACTACAGCAGTCAAACTACAACGTGAAGCCTACAGAATATGATATAGATAACTAATTGATCTCAAGAATCAGAAGGATGACTTGGGACCTTCATTCACCCACCTAGAACTACTGGGGTGGGAATGGGGACCGAATCTCACTACTTGTGAAAGCCTAATTCTGCTCTATTGAAAGTCATTTGATTGAAATATTTCAAGCCCAATTCCATACTTTCATTTCACACTTACTTCTTTCTCTCTTCTCGCTTGCTTGAAAATTGATCACAAATGAACCGAGAAACTCAAAAAAGGTTATCCCAAAACTGTCATAGAACTTCTTTTGGCAAAAAAAGCATAAGTATATCCTGAAACTATTATAGTAGGTATGTACCAAAAATTTCCTAGAATTTCTCCATGAACTAACCGGAGTAAACAAGGAGACCTACAACTAGTAGTCACCTTCGCTTTAGGTGGTCTAGTTGACTGCCAAAGAAGGGCCCTTTGAGAAGTACTCGGTCTCATGAATATCCAAGTGTTCAGAGGAGTTTTCTGGTAGCCATTCTAAGGCTATGCCTCTCTCCAACACATATTTACCCACCACTAGATGTTTGGATCTTACTGCTTTTTGACAGCAGCAAACCAAGGGGTCTAATCACTTCGCATAAAACACATATGTCTGGTGCCCTTCTGTTTTCTCTCAAAAATCTATTCATATTAAGGGTGCTCTTCACTCTGCAACCAGACCATATCCATTCAAAAGTGGACAAAGGTAAGTTGGGGTCTCTTTTTCTCCAATAGGAGAGTGCGCTATTTCTTCTTAGTCAACCAGATATTTTTTTCAATCTACTCTATTTGCATTTGCATCTTTTGATTCAACTACTGATTCTTCAACTAGTTTCAGGTCAACCAATGAAACTCCAACTGGCTCGGGCACTGACTTGGATGCTGGCGGTAGATCTCGGTCTCGATTTGTTGCTGGAGGATCTACAATTGGTGGTTTCATGCCTGGATTTGCAATTGGATTAAATGCATTTGGCTCTGCTTTTTATGGAGCAACAGGTGATACAATAACTAGCTTTGAAACTAGAAGGGAGACTTTTATGGGTCCTAGACTCGGATCTTCAATGAATGGAATAGGGAGGTACGTAAGGAAAATGAGGGCTCTTGAAATAAATGCTTTCATTTCACATGTGACCCTAACCCACTCTCCCCACTACCACTTAGGTTTTATGTACATGCTCTTTCTTTGAAATACGTGAAGTTAATCGACCAAAGAAGGGATTTATTGATTGATTGATCCAATGTATCAGTTCTCAAGCAATGTGTTTGTGTGATTTATTGATCAAGCTAAAATGGATTCAACCTCCCACCTCTAATGGCTTTTCTTTATAAATAAAATTGATGAAATATGAGATTGATGGAATTTCATAGAGGGATTTGAGTTCGAGGTACTGAAGTGAGCGAGGTACAGACGTTGGCGAGGTCTTTCGGATGTGGGCGAGAAAGGATTTGAGATACATGAGGGGGAAGAAAGAATGGTCCTGACCCATTGCAAAGTATTTGAGTATAATAAAAAAAGGTATTGACCCAGTTGCAGAGGGGATGAAATAAACACATGTCTTCCTTACTTTATTAGGGAGGGTAGTAGGCTTCTTTTGAGATTGAAGCTTTAGCGTTGATGTCACTTTTCACAAGTTTTCTCTTAATTATGACATTGATTCGTTGGCGCATGTATCAGCAACACAAAATGAGGGTTTCACTCGACCCTATCTACGCTGCTTCAATACCAATTTGAGATCCCGAACCCATCCCCAACAATCTCACTCCACCCTCCAATTGGTACAAAAAACATAGACAAGAACAAGAAGGCCGAAAATTCCAAAGGGAGGGTAAATCGGCGAGGGATCGATCGAAAGGCCACAAGGATTGGAAATCGAAGGCTGGGAACTCAAGAACGTAATGGTTAGCAAACCTGCGAGAGTGGGAGCCAAGCAAGAGGAGGAGCTTGGATAACACTGAACCTGTGTTGAAGAACCACGAGAGCACCCAAAGCCACGAGAGCACCACCCGAAGCCTGAGGGAGCCAATAGACCTGCCCAAGATCCTGGAATAAAGAACCACCCAAGAAGGGCCTTGTCAAAGTGGGGAAATTGAAGAGTGGGAGGTGGGCCTGTACTTGACTTGGCCTGCTTTACTGTAACCCTAAGCTGTTTGTTGATTGATGTAATGTTCCTAAATTAGCTAAGCTAATTGGAACATTAGAATTTTGTTTTATTTTTCATGTTAATGAATAATAGACTAATGGAGGACATGAAACACTCCTTAGATCTAAAAATAAATACATGCTCAATGTGAACAAGATTAAATATGAGCTGGTTTCATAAAAACCACTTGTGTATGAATAGGGCTAAGCTATTTGAATGGGTCAACAGGACCAAATCACAAGACAGTCTAGGTGCATTGAACCTCCTAAGTGACCTGTGCAGTTCTAGAAGGAGCTTCTAAATGTGAAAGGGGCTAATTCAAGTGAAGTGGTTTAGGGTTTTGCACTTACTCCTTTTATAAAAAGGAAGGAGAGGGCTCAAGGAAGGGTTGTTGATGATTTGTGGTTGCTTGAGCAACTCGAGTTCTCTTGGCTGGTTAGCCAAAGGGAAGAGGGTTTCTTGTTTAAGAATCTTCTCTCCTTCCATGGAGTAGCTCTTTGGAGGAGGATGTGCTGCATTGATCCACTATCCGGAATTTGGCCAAGCTTCTACTTCCAACTGCAATGCAAATCCTATTGAGGGTTTGATTGCTTTTGTAAGCTGCAACAAGTGGAGTCTAGATCTTTTCAGATCTAGAGCATTTCAGTACTTCTTTTCAGTGGAGGAGGGTTCTAATCCATTGGAGAGATGTATTAAATGATTTGAGCTTCATTTCAGATCTTGGCATCAGGACAATGTGTTCTTCATGGTATACTACGCAGTTCCTTCCCCAGATCTGCGTTATTGTTGAAGGAGCAACGTTGCAGGGTTTTTGGCATCATTTTGGAGCTAGATCTATGATGTGAAGGAAGCCTCCTTGCATCAAGGGTGATCCTTGGATTGGCCAACCAATCCAATTCTATTTCTGATCTGATTCATTCAATAAATTTTTTTCTTTAGAAATTTTGAATCATTTTGCAGATCTGCTGCAGTAAAACTCATATCTGCTCCGACATTTTCATGTATTACTGAAATCCCCAAGGGGAGTGAAATAAAGAGCCCTTTGGGCATTATAATATGTTATAGATATCTGTTTTCATGTAAATATCAGTTTGAGATCTGTAACTTAATAAAAATAATATTCAGCCTCCTGTCAATCACGTTGAAGAGTTTTCTGGTTCATCTCCAATGTGGTAGAACCTCAATCTTGAGGGATTTTCTATGTAAAACCGCTGTTTATTCTTGCTTAATGATTATGACATGTTCATAAAATAATTCTCTGATTTTTCATACTTTTTTACATCTTAAACCTTCATAAAATACGCTTCCCTTGTTTCAGTAAATTTCTGCATCTTCCAAGTCATGGGAAATCAGGGTTTTTCTTGACTAGTCGGGAAGGAGGAACTGTTTAAATTAGCTAGAATTATTTTTTTGAGCTGAAATTCGACATGTGAATCCATATTGACCTAATATAACATATCCTAGAGACCCTTAATTTTATGCAGAGTTCTGAATAAACTCATTTTAGGGCCAAAATCATCACTTTTCCCCACCATTTGCCCAAAAAAGCTGAGTAAAGGTTGCTGCATTATTTGGAATGGGTTTCTGAGTGTTTTTAAACACTTTTTATGATATCTGAAGCACACATTCCTGAAAATTACATTTTTCAGGCATGTCTTGCTGAGAAATCCATTTTGGGAACATTACAGTGGTATCAGAGCATGATCTTTGGCTCAGCCTGTGGCTTCAAGAAAAAGTGTTGAATCCATGAAGCAGGAATATTTCAAGCTCTATAGACATAGTCTGCAAATGGCCAGGTAGCCTATGGAGCTTATCCTTTTCTCAAAGGTGACATATCTAGTAAATGCCCCTGCAGTCAATCTCTGGAATATAATCTTGATACTCCTGAAGAGGGAACTTTATAGTAGTATCAGAGAAGAGAAGAGATAGAGATCAGAAATTTGAAGGAGATGAGTTTTACCTAATCATATTTCAGATCCAGGAAGAGCCTCTTCAAATAGGTCAAAAAAAAGAAAGAAGGAGGAAGAAAATGAAACTCCTAGAGGGTTTCAAGAAGCAGAAAGTTGCAGTGAGACTTGCAAAAGGTTTCAAGAAGGAGAGGAAGATCCATGCACTTCCTATCCTCACAAATAAGGAGAGCTATGCAGAGAAAAACCAAAGCATGGCTCCACCACTTGGAAGAATGATAGAAGAGGAGATCTCCTTGCTCCTTTTCTAGGCCCTCAAGGGTATTGAGGAAGATCTCAAGGAGATTGAGAAGGTGGAGACTTGTACTAGCACTGGCACAACCTTGGAAGATCAGCCTTCATGTTCAGTAATGAAGGAAGAATACAAAGTTGCAGAAGAAGCTCTTTCTTCTACATCTCACCGAGGTATGATTAAAGATTCATCTATTGTCATTTCAGTACATTGTATGAAGAGATCTACATCTTTGCATGCTGTTGATTTAGAGCAACAAGTTGCACTGTGCTGTGCCAAAGCAGTGAGGCAGAAGAGAGGAACCATTCCTCATTAGAGCATTCACATGGAAGCTTCATTCATGAAGCAATAAAGGATGGAATGATGGATGGTAGACATCTTGGAGTGAGAAACCCTTTCTCCCTTCTAGATGACTCTTTCTCAATGAGAATACCCTTGCTCAAAGAGAAACTTCTACTTGCAGCAAATCCAAGGCCCTTTGGTTTTGGAAGGTCATGCATGAGGCAGAGACCTCATGAGAAGAATTCATTGGAGGTGCACTTCAGCACATCATGGAGTGCAAATTTCTTCAACAGTTTGAGGAGGATCTTCCCTTCTCACACGAGCAGATAGTAGATGGCGGACATCTTCGGATGGATAATATCTCTCATGACTACGTTGGACATTTCTTGATCCATGCACATCATGATGGAAGGTTTTTTCCTAACACCTATTTGGATCCTCATAGGGTCAAATTGATCCTCGGGAAGATTGCATTTCAAGATCCCATGAAATGCAAAAATCTGATTTGGGATGACGGTAGCCCTCATGGGAGGAGTACCAAGATGGATGATGGAAGGAGACATCCAAAATTGGTTGAGTGGATGTGGATGGAGAGAAAGAAGCTGGAGAGCTACTTGCATATCTATGACATAGGGCAGCAAGAGATTTTTTTTCTTGGGATGTTCTTGAGAGAGCACAGGAAGATTTTCTCTCACAGTTTTCATGATGTTGCAGGAGTAGAAGATGGCACTAACATAGTGAAAAAGGGGTTACTCCTTGACCTTAGATGTTCAAGAAGGACTTTCTTCATGGGAAGGACTTCTCATACGCAGTAGCATTATGGGAGATGCCTTTGACATTCTCCATGTCAAATATTGGAGCTATGTATTGATGGGAAGCCTATTTACATAGGCCAACAACGTTGTCACTTTGGAGCTGGGATTTATTGATGGAGTATTCCCAAGATCACTTCTCATTCAATGCACTTGGTGAGAAAAGAGGAGGTGAGAAAAATGATGTATTCTTCTTGTCTTGGTTTCCAAGTAGGAGGAGAAGGACTTTCATGCAGCCCTTGGTTCATTCCCCTTCATGGGAGTGTGCCAAAATATTATTGGGGATTCATTCATGGATCCATGTATCTTCTTACTTCCTACATATGGTGAGGGCTTTTGCTTGCATTCTCTTACCATCTCTTGGCAATGCATTGCTCCACAAAGGGCAAGCTATTCATGGATATCCATGAACTTAATTGGGCCAAACTGCATGATGGAGATAGCCATCTATTATGTGGCCTTGGGAAAAGATGCTTTCCTTACATATGAGTTCTCTTTATTTATATGATTAACCATGTCACAGGAAGCATTTTTCCATACAATTTTCTGAAGCAGCAGTTTGAAAAACTGTGTTGTGAGGACTTGGAAGACTGTTGGTACTCTCTTGCATTACATATAACCTTCAGTATTTACTTCATTACGATGATGATCATGTTTTCTTTGCTGATATTTCCATTATGTCTTTTGAGAGCACGATTGAGAAGGAGACACATAAGATGAGTGTGTCCTTTTGGGAAGGAGATTCCCACATTTTCTACAACACATTTTCTAATGGGAACATGGGAAAAATTGTGGCCACCATAGCCAAAAACTTGTTTCTTTTGGAGGTGAACCATGTGTGTGATGGAGTACTTCATGGTGGTACTCTTCTATCCATCACATATGAGACATTTTGGGCTGATTGGTTTTACAGCGTTGGAGGGAGGAGCTTTGCAGATCTAATCCTCATGATGCCACTTGAGGGAAATGTCCTTGCAGCCCAAGATCAGTTTGCACTCTACACTTATCTTAAGTGGAGAGGAGAACAGTGTGGGGTAGGCTATCTTGTCTACCATGAGAAGAATTTCAGCCCACCTATTTTGCAGGAGCTCAAGGTGGAGGAACATTTTCATAGAGTTGCCATGTCATGAGGTGACTC
This sequence comes from Pinus albicaulis, assembly GCA_034641835.2. Taxonomy (NCBI): domain Eukaryota; kingdom Viridiplantae; phylum Streptophyta; class Pinopsida; order Pinales; family Pinaceae; genus Pinus; species Pinus albicaulis. Next base: position 14,854,540 of record CM076570.1, on the reverse strand, counting down.
ATTTTTGGTGGATGATTGCTTGAGGATGGAGAGCTCACATGGGGGATGTTATTTCCTAATACAATTTAGATTCCATGCCTCAAGTGAGCCTCTAGGCAGCACCTTATTGCCTTCTTGAGTATTTGACTATTTCATAATAGCTATTCAGCTAACTTGCATGCTTGGGAGTGGAAATATGGCGATTCATTGTTGACACAACATCTCATTATTTGGAGAAGTTCATCATATGGGGATGCTACAGTAGGAGGAGGAGACACTTTTCAGTTCTATCCTTGCAGTTGCTTGAAGACAAGAAACATTTGGGAGGGGAGGACTGTAATGTTCCTAAATTAGCTAAGCTAATTGGAACATTAGAATTTTGCTTTATTTTTCATGTTTATGAATAATAGACTAATGGAGGACATGAAAAACTCCTTAGATCTAAAAATAAATACATGCTCAATGTGAACAAGATTAAATATGAGCTGGTTGCATAAAAACCACTTGTGTATGAACAGGGCTAAGCTATTTGACTGGGTCAACGGGACCAAATCACAAGACAGTCCAGGTGCATTGAACCTCCTAAGTGACCCGTGCAGTTCTAGAAGGAGCTTCTAATGTGAAAGGGGCTAATTCAAGTGAAGTGGTTTAGGGTTTTTCACTTCCTCATTTTATAAAAAGGAAGGAGAGGGCTCAAGGAAGGGTTATTGATGATTTGTGGTTTCTTGAGAAACTCGAGTTCTCTTGGCTGGTTAGCCAAAGGGAAGAGGGTTTCCTGTTTAGGAATCCTCTCTCCTTCCATGGAGTAGCTCTTTGGAGGAGGATGTGCTGCATTGATCCACTATCTGACATTTTTCCAAGCTTATACTTCCAAATACAATGCAGATCTTGTTGAGGGTTTGATTTCTTTTGTAAGCTGCAGCAAGTGGAGTCTAGATATTTTCAGATCTAGAGCATTTCAGTACTTATTTTTAGTGGAGGAGGGTTCTAATCCATTAGAGAGCTGTATTGAATGATTTGAGCTTCATTTCAGATCTTGGCATCAGGCCAATGTGTTCTCCATGGTATACTGCGGAGTTCCTTCCCCAGATCTGCGTTATTGTTGAAGGAGCAACGTTGCAAGGTTTTTGGCATCATTTTGGAGCTAGATCTCTGATGTGAAGGAAGCCTCCTTGCATCAAGGGTGATCATTGGATTGGCAAACCAATCCAAGTATATTTCTGATCTGATTCATTCACTGAAGTTTTTTCTTTAGAAATTCTGAATCATTCTGCAGATCTGCTGCGTAAAACTCAGATCTGCTCCGGCATTATCATGTATTGCTGAAATCCCAAAGGGGAGTGAAATAAAGAGCCCTTTGGGAATTATAATCTGTTATAGATCTCTATTTTCATGTAAATATCAGTTTCAGATATGTAACTTAATAAAAAGAAGCTTCAGCCTCCTGTCAATCACGCTGAAGAGTTTTCTGGTTCATCTCCTATGTGGCAACAACTCAATCTTAAGGGATTTTCTATGTAAAACTGTTGTTTATTATTTACTTATTCCATGTTCCTAAAATAATTCTATGATTTTTCATAATTTTTTTAATCTTACACCTTCAGAAAATATGCTGCCCTTGCTTCAGTAAATTTCTGAATCTTCCAAGTCATGGGAAATCAGGGTTTTTCTTGACTAGTCGGGAAGGAGGAACTGTTTAACTTATCTAAACTTATTATTTTGAGCTGAAATTAGACATGTGAGTCCATATTGACCTAATATAACATATCCCAGATCCATGACCCTTATTTTTATGCATATTTCTTAATACACTCATTTTAGGTCCAAAATCATCACTTTTCCCCGCCTTTTGCCCATAAAAGCTGAGTAAAGGTTTCTGCAGTATTTGGAATTGGTTTCTGAGTGTTTTTAAACACGTTTTATGATATTTTAATCACACATTCCTGAAAAATGAGTTTTTTAGGCATGTCTTGCTGAGAAATCCATTTTGGGAACATTACAATTGATTACTCGCACTCTGGCTCCAGCTTCGCTTGCTCACTGGTTTTAGTGTTTAGGACTGTCAATAAGCTTGGGGATTGACTTAATAATCAATAGGGTTGGGAATGAGCGGAGTGCCGGTCCTTTAGGTAGGTGCCTTAAGACTATCTGGCTTTAAAGCCTTGAAACACTAAACCTCTTACAGGTCATCGACCTTGACTAACTACCTGGATGGCTTGACTCAATAGTACAATTTGGTTCAAGGTGAAAGTAGTACTATGCACCAATTAGCTGCAACATCATGAGTATATGCTGCTCCTACTATTTCCTCTATTTTCCATTTGGTTTGCATATTATCCATTGGTTATTTGGATCCCTACTTAATCAAGAAGAAAGAGATTGTGGGTTCTTGAATACATTGAGTCACTTTCGAATTGGCCCGGTCTAGCTGGCACTGTCATCCACTTTCAGTTCACATTCGACAATGCCTAGCGTCCTACGTAATAGACATTCTAGCGTGATGATTCCAATTAAATCCGTCAGGTTATGGTTTACCAAGTGGGATATTTTCTATTTATCTAGTTTATAGACCTACTCTTCGGAAAAGAGAGCCTTACTGATCATTGGGCTTATTGATTCAGCAAGAGATCGGATCCATTGCTGAATCAATTTGATCAATTTTGATTGATGATGGAGACCAAAACAACCCATAGTCAGTTAAGAATGACCCAGATCAGGGAGAATCATTTGAGTAGCTCTATGGCTTCTATTATCTTGACACACAGCAAAGTCTAACTTCTCCTATTCTCATTCGAGTAGTCTTCTCGCAATCAATAGAGAGAGTTTTTCCTCTAACCGGTTCTACCAATAATTGGAGATCACCACATGTACACCATTCTATGGAGGTTACCAATCTGTACAATGAGAAATAGAGGAGAGAATTGGTCACTTCATATCATACTTCAAAACATGTGCATTCTACCATCCTCGTTCTTGGAAGTGCAACCAACGCATACCACGAGAATTGCCTAAGCCCATAATAACTATGTAATAAGAGATAGTGACAGACTCACTGATAGTAATATTCTACAAACAACAAGACTAGTAAATAGTGCCACTCCCCCGAGCCGAGATATAATAGTTGTAGTTCCATTCATTGTGCCTCGTTGTACTACCTACATACACATCCTGCCTATTGTAGTGGTGCCTGCTAGGTAAGGCACTTGCTCTTTGTTTATTAGAGGAGAATCAGATTACACTATTTCCACTATCTGTCTGTGAGGTGAAATCTTTCCCAGGGGAAGAGTGTGAACCGTCCCCTATTCAATTGGTCCATCTAAACTACGAAAACTATGAAGATCCAAATTGGATTCAAGAAGAGACTTGGTGGATAGTTGCAATTATATGACCGAATAAGGGAGCGACGAAACATTCTTTTTTCTTGCAATTAGGCATAAGCCTTATACTTACTTAGTATCCTAGTTATCGTATAATAACCCCTATTTTTATTTTATTTATTTATTGTTTATGATTTATTTTATTATTTATTATTTCATTTAATTGGTGACTGAACACCACAATTCTCTTGCATATTGTCTTCTTAGAACCTTTATGGGCTTTAGCTCAGCTCACTAGCAGCCCCAGTCTCCTCTCAAGGGTCATGTACAACACTTCTATGGAGCACTATTCTTTGGCCTCTTTATCCTTAGACTATTTCTATCCTATTCTTTCTTTGGCCTTGGTTTGGCCTTGAATTCCTTTACTGTGCCCAAGAATACATAGTTAATGGAGGTGATCTCATGGAGGCGTAGAAAGTGGTTAAATCCATATGTCTTTGGGCCCTTAAAAGATCTGAGCCCCTGAAAAAGAGAGTATAATTACTTAGATCATGTTGGTGACTAGGCCCCCCACCAGATAAGTCACTTAGAAGTTGCATAAATAAATAAAAGAAAGAATGGATGATCCTTCTTTGGCCTTGGCCTTGCAGCTCCACCATTATTCTTTTCCTTGGCCTTGGCCATCACTGGCTCGACTCATCAACGGCTTGGTGGCCTTGGCTTGAAAGTTGAAATGAGCCCAATATTTCCTCTGAAGGGGTATAATAAGGTTCTACGGAGTATTATCTTGGTAGCCCTTCTTGGTCATTAGGCTCATCTCACCAGTAGTTGCTCATGGAGGCCTTGTAGGAAAACTACTATTTATTGGCCGTTGTTTGGTGGTATGTCTCTTATCCCTAGTTAAAGGTAAGGAAAGAAGGAAAGAATTAGTTATAACTATTGTACTCCACCTTCATGGGTTTCCTAGGATTAGGAACCCATTTCGTGTTTGAATGCATGCTGTTGTTCCCCCATTAGGATTAGGAGTCTGTATAGTCTTCATCCCAGAGATAGCCTCATGTTTCCTTCTCATCATGTTGCTGGATTTTACCCCCGGACTCCCGAACGGTTTATATAATATTTGGTGTATTATGCTAGACTTCATTTCTTACCATTTGGTGGCCCTCCACCTCATCCATACCTTGAAGACCATTCGCCTTTTATACCTCCATCCATTATTCCCTCAAGGAGATTGAACCAGTGACCTACCCCTGGTTGCTTCCATCTGCCATCATTCTTTCCACCCATAGCAGGATTGAACCACTTGGTTGCATTTTAAGGGCACCTATATCCTTGTTTGCAACGTATCTAGATTTTTTCATTCTTTTTTGGAAATTCACAATGCTTTGCATTATACCACTTTTCTATCTCTTTTGTATGGTAGCAGTCCTAGTCGCCCTTGTTCATAGCATCCTTTCTAAGTCACCCTTTCATGCTAGTATTTCACCGTATTACACCCTTTTGTGTCTTGGAGTCTCTCTGTCTCAGTACCCCATCTAGTCCTATTATAGTGAATCTATCTCCTTGGACCATTGTTACCCTGGCTTGTTATTTGTGGTCCTCAGTTATTCCTTCACTTTGATTTGTCATCATGAGCCCTCTACTTATGAATCTTGGTTTTACACATTTGTTGCCCAATTCAACATTGTCTATTATGCTCTAAACAAGGGAAGTTTTGAGTCTAATTCTCGTTGGCCTACTCGTTCACCCTTGTCCCAGTATCAGTCAGTTACATTTGTCCCTTGATATGATGCACCTCATGTTGGTTTCTGGGGGGTTTGCTATCCCCTGATTCTAGCGAACCTTCCCCTATAGACACCAACACATTGATTCTAGGGAATTGGTTTAGAGGCATACCTTGGCCCCATTTTCATCATTAATGGGTAGCCTCAAACCAACCAAGGAGAGTCATTATTGCTTCTTGACTTGGTAGTTTATCACATGCTCGACATCAACTCATTATCACATTGTTGAGAATCATACACATTGATGGTTCCAGTATCCTAGTTCCAGTCGAAGACCACCGAAAATGTATGGCTATTTCCAGCATTTATTGAGCCCCCAGGTGGGAGAAGCCCTTCTTATAGCTCCCTACATGTTCTTTTCAGTGTTGGTTACAGTGATCCAGCTCCAGTTGCAGTTCCTAGGATTTGATTGGCTCTATTTAGCAATGCTTCTAAGCCTCTAGTTTTAGCTTCCATCCAGTCATCTCTTTCCAGATATCGGGCCCACTCTTTGACATAATTGTTGTGATTGTTCGCCCCCCCTGGGTGCCATTGTTCCTTCACATGTGTTCAGACATGATGCAGTATTAATTATTTATATGTATTTGTATCTGGCACCATATTTCCATGATCCTATATTTTACTTTTCCGATACATCTTCAGGAGCATGGGTATGCCCGCCTCATTTATATTGGTATCATGTATACACCTTACCTCATGGTTGTTTGTTTTGCAGGTAGTCTCCATTACTTCTTGTAGTTCCCTGTTTTTGTTTGACTATGTTTTTTATATAATAAGGAGGATGAACCTGATGATGTATTGACATATTTAGACTATTTTGGTCTTGAAATTTGGATGTACGGTGGACTACTGAACCTTCAGTTGTGTTTATATATATACATATATCTAGTGTGTTCTGATGTGCATGGTGTAATAACTAAATTGTAATGATTGCTTATTGTCATATCTGTATATTCAACTGTATGTGCATGATTTATGGTAATGCTTATAATGAAAATATCCACATATAAGTTGAGTTGTGGAAGGTTGGCTAAGCTCACAAGACTCTCACTGGGAGATGATAGGATCAAGAGGTATAAATACCTTTTATCAACTATATATGTGGAAGGTTGTGGAAGCCTAACCTGGCTGGTTGACATGAACTATTCATCTTTGATATGTTTCATTTATATCACGTGACTTATGTTTTTTTGTACTAACAAAAGGGTTGCAGGTTGGTCACTAGTCATAAGACAGGTGCTTGCTTGAGCTGTCTGGGATAACTCCAGGATGGGAGTCTAACAGTAAGCCCTATGGGGAAACTGGTATTGTTTATATAGACAAGTATTTATATTTATCCATGTATGTTTGATCATACTGATATGCGTGGATGCATATTTTATGCAGGACACAGGGTGGAGCCTTACCAGCTCTCGAACACATGGGTGTGGAAGGAACACAATCAAAGGGATGTGGCTTTACTATGATGGAATGAGTGGAGGTGCCATGCCCACCCAGTTTCGTGATATAGGATATGTGGGAAAGGCAGTCAGGGAGTTGGTTACCCCCATCCTCCTAGGAGCAGAGGTAACATGCCTACTCTGATAAATTATTCCATTGGAGGTGGCATACCTCACGTTTCTGATTCAGGAATGGAGATCATATGCTTGCTCCACTATGGGAGGTTACTCTACCATAAAATTGAAGATCAACAGAGGAATGAAACCTATTAACCCTGGCTAGCCGAGAGGAAGTTGAATCCAATGCTTGAGAAGGCAGGCAGAAAAACCGAGTTGTGATTCGTTGGATTAAAGACTTTACAAGAGAGGTAGCCACTTGAAAGGATAGTTTGGAGGGTAGGAAAAGAGTAGATAAATGCCAGAGTTTGAATCTATGAAAGGGATTGAAATACCCAGTTCATCTTCCCTTTTTTCTACTTCTCTCATCTGCTTTCAGCATCTCGCTCCTTATATTATAGGTATCGACCTTCAGATTGAACTCTTTGGAGAGCTACTGCCTTCCATAATTTAATTGAATCCCATGATCGGTGCCTAGATAGGACCCTTATAAGGTTCAAATCCTCAATGATCAACTGCTTTCCTCGAGGGAGGAATGGGTGCAAAACCTGAACTCTTACAATGTGATTTTTGAGCTTCGTAAATACAAGCAAGGACTCATCGGGGAAAGAAGGTGGTATTTGGTTTGGGATGCCAAGAACCAATGATATAGAAGTGAGATTTATTGGGTTCCTGGATCTGGTAGGCTCGCTATAAATAAACGGGAGATAAAAAGATAGCTCGCACCCGATAGTAAGTAGGGAACTGTCTTAAAACTTGTAAATCTTGCCCCATTCATAATTGTGTAAACCCGTTTCGATAGTCTCCTCATGAGACCAACAATCACACAGAACTATACCTTTCTTTATCATTATTAGTAATGAAAAAATATGAAAAAAGCAAGCATCAGCTCCCGAAAAAATGCTATTGATGGAATGAGGACTATAATGAGGAGGATGATAGACCGAAGGTCAGGAAGCAAGGTAGCTCCAGTCTTACTAGTTTGAATCCAGTCAATCTTGATAAAAGAAGGTGGCTAAGGTCTTGAATAAATAAGGAACATAAACCTCCTCTGGAACCATCATTCCCTTGTTCCTTTTCCACGACATAGATTGATGAAACAAATGTACTAAACGGTGGTGGTACACTTTCAAATTCACCCATAAATCTGAGTCCCGAGAGGCGATAGAGAGTTGATTTTCTTTCTCTATGTTTCAGTTCACATCCAAACTTATATGTGGTGTGGTTTTCATGCTCACTCGTTACGAAATAAATTATTTCTTCCCCTCAAATATTATCCTCTTGATTTCCCTCAATCGCAAAGCTTACAAGGCAGCTGCTATTATATATATAATTATGCATTCATGATGCGCTTTAAGGATCGACCATAAGGAGAGACCCAATAGGGACTTGACCGAGGTTACGAGGGAGAGGAAGACAAAGGATTACTTGACCAAAGGCCTAGTGGGGACTCACTATTCATATGGTGAGGGGGAGGAATTATATACATAATTACGGTTCATTCTTGAGACAGAGATATGTCATTCTGTGAGATATCTTATATATGTAATTATGCTTTCTGATCAACGGATCGAAGGTTTCGAGAGACGACGAAATTCAATTTGGTCAGCCTTGACCTAACCAACTACCTAACCTCAAGGATTCTTTCCCAGTGGCTGGCTCAGGTCTCGGTCGGAGGCTCTGAAAGGGGAAACAAGGACTGAGGGATGGTTTGATCTGGGAACTGAGGCTTTTATAGTGGTTGGGCCGGCAGGCCAAAGGAACTGAGTTGCGTAGAAATAAACCAATTTTAGTTCCTCTCCTGTTAGTCAAGCAATGAATTCCTCAATTTGAGTGAGTAATAATAATAGGTAGAAGTAAATGGAGAACTTAATCAATTTATAATGATATTTAAACATGACGTTTCCTGGGGATTCGGCATCCATTATGTGAAAGTTGGGTTATATTGTGGATGTACATAATTAGAGATTTTATCCCTACTCCTTTTCAAGAGCTTAGGATCACTACTTTCATTTTTCCGAGATAGGTAGATCCTTTCACTCTCACTACAACTTGAATCCCTCTCTTTTTTTGTGGATCTCTCGACATGTTCTGCAGTTACTTCAGCAACATACTTGGTCAAGCGACGAGACCCCCCTTTCATTTCTTCCAAGTGACCCGTAGAGGCCCCAGTTTTTTTTTATTCTCCTTATCATATGTCTCAGTTACAGAGGTATTATTATGGATTAGTGGGGAATGGATGAAATATTTGTTCTTATCCCTATTTCTTTTCCACTCCAATTGCTCATATTCCTCCGAGACGCTTTGTACAAATTTTAGGGATCATAAACTCCTGTCCGCAATAAATTTTTTCTCTACATGATCCTGCTCCGTATTTTTTCCCAAGTGATTGGGTTTTATCACCATATTATAGGTGTTTATTCAAAAATATAGCTTTATGCTCTTCGTAGCTCTCCCACTCACTCATCATTCGCTTATTATTTCCTTGTTCCTTCTCTTTTCATTCCTAATAACTCTTATTACTTATATTTCTTCCCTTAAATTACTAGAAGGTCCCCTCATTTACTTATTTTATGGGGGGCCAGTCGAGAGTTTGCTTACTCACCCTTGCTCTCCTTTTGTTCAACAAGCAACAAATTCCTCACCATATGAATAGTGAGTGACTCCATCCCTTGCTCTCTCTTCGGTTGAGCAAGTAGCCTTATGGCACCTTCTCTCTCTTTGTTCGAGAAAGTAGCCTTACGACACCTTGTTATCTCTTTGGTTGAGCAAGTAAGAAATTCCTCACCATATGAATAGTGAGTGACTCTGTCCCTTGCTCTCTCTTTGGTTGAGCAAGAAGCTTCGCACCTTACCCTATGCGGACAAGCAAATTCATACCTCTCCCGTTGGTTGAGAGTTTGCTTTCTCACCCTTGATTTCTTCCCCTCAAGATCTGAGGATATATTACACTTTCTTTCTTATATATGTAATTACACTCAAGAATAATGGATCAAATAATTGATCAAAAGTACAAAATTCCCATCAATCGATCAATCACTCAGGACTTGTCCTTTTCTGTAATTCATTATGGGCAAGGGGAGGGGTTATATTGGCCTAGTCACTCATTATATACATAATTATGTAATGAATTATATATTACATTACACGAGAAAATGCATATATTATATATGTAATTATGCATTTCTTCCAGTCAGTTCTTCTCCATCTGTCCGATTCAATCCATGAAGGTTAATGGGCCCAATCATCCAATCACTTTTTCTTCTCAGGCCATTTCAGGATGTTATATGGTCGGCCACTTCTGATCCATGAACGAGATATTGGTCCTGTTAGCATCGATAGAAAAATCCACGGGTAACGAACGAGTATATCTATCATGCATTTACTACCTGTCCTTCCTTATCTCTCTTATCTCTTTAAACTGATGCTGAGGGAATCTACTACCTATATTTGATCTCTCTTTATAGCCAAGTGTAATGGGCTACTGCAAAGCGCTAGTGGGTGGGTGGTTCTCTCTTTATAGCCAAGTGTAATGGGTGGGGCGGGGGGGGGGGGGGGGGTAGGTAAATAGGAAAACTGGTCATAACCCTTGTAATTTGATCAAAAGCTTAATATATGTAATTATGTAAATTCTGAATTTATAGATCAATGTCTACGAATGAATGTTTATGAAATGATTAGCCTTGCATCGCAGTAGATCCATTTCTAGTTAGTTGCTCGAGCAGAACCAGTATATCTACCAACAACATGGGTAGAATCAGCACTAGCCAAGTAATTTTATACAATTACGTTTCTCCAATACTTATTCTAGAAGTAGAGTAGGCATATCCATCATCAGATCTTGCTCCTATTTCATTCATTCCGAGCATTGGTGTGATCCCAAGAAACTCCGATAGCTGCTTTCGAACTACCTCAGAAAAATGGGGAGGGAATTCATTGTACTCAACCTTTGCTCTATCAATATCATATGGTTGGCTAAATCAATCACATGATTTATTGGCATTCAAAATTGATCAAAGATCAAGGGGGTGGGGGGAGGTTACTCAATGAAGGATGGCTTACTTGATCACTCACTGACTCATCAATCAACCTCTCCTATCCATTAGTTTCACCCACCGTGGCAAGTAGTTTCAACCACCCCTGCTAGCCAGTATCAATAAATATCTCCTATCTAGTAGTTTCAACCACCATCCCTCCCCAATAAAAAGATCCTATAAATCGATCCTCCCGTATTTCTCCTCATTATTACTGACCTTAAGGTGGAATAAGGAAAGTCTAACCTCACCTTGTAATTAGGAAAGTAATGAGGAAGAGTTACTGGTCTGTTTCTGTTTTTTGGGAGAGCTCAAATTTTTGCTGCTGATTTACTTATGGCTTCTTCTTCTTAGGTAGGCCAATGAAAATGAATGCTTCCTTCTCTATTTCCCAGCCCTCCAAAATGGACAAAAATCTGCCCTACATAGCAAGGAAAGAAGCTACCTAGTGGTTCAGGTTATGGGGACGATGAATATCTAGGGCAGAAGATACCTTAAAGGGAACCAGTCACTACACCAAGGACAAAAATAAAGCCGGGCCTTGGCTCCTACTAGATTGAACCCCTGGTTTCCAACACAATTACAGGGGGATAAGGACAAGGCTATGGAATACCCTTTTTTAGATGATTATTCATTCATTTAGAAAACTAAATAAATAAATGAAGAAGTTGATTGTCGCTTCAAAAGTGGGTTTTTAGCCTGGAGTGGGACCAACCAGTGAGGAAAGGTTTCCATGAACCACACTTTCCCTTATCTCAATAGGTAATGCCTGAATCATTTTAAAAAAGGAAGGACTTCGAGATCCACCTTTGGTTCCACTTATCTCGTTATAGAATGAGGGTTAACATATTATGAGGTCCTAACATTGGAAAGTGCATCTATTTCTTATCATCACATTTCTATCTACATATAATAAAAGAATATGCTCATATCATTGGAGTATATGGTGTAAATATGCTTCCCTCCCCCTCCCCTTCATGGAGCAGTGCATATTGTCTTCAAAGATGAGTTGTAGATGAGTCGTTCGATCGCCCCAGATATCGACGATTTGTTAATGCCTTCTCCCCCGCCCATCTAGTTGAGAAATTGAGGGATATGATACAGGGATAGAAGAGTCCAAGGGATGGATTTTATTTCCTCTCTAGGTCATTGATGCATATGTTACGATGCCTTCAGATGAAGGAGGGTTAGGCGGACGACACAAGAAGAGCGACCCGCAAACGAAAAGGAAAGAATAATAGTTCCTGAGGGGCAGTGCGTTGGTGAACCAATAAGAACCAAAATGATTCTTCTCGTCCAGCCTTCCAAATAGGATGACCATCCAGTCAAGATAGATTTGTAAATGCCTATCCTCTTCCATCCCAGTTATATTCTTGGGGAGAGTTTCATTCCCTCAGGATCAATGTAGGCCAGGGGATTTAGTGGATGAAGAAGTAAGGCCAATAAAATTGACCATAGATAGGGATCAATCTAGTGACTTAGGGTTTAACAGTATCCGTTGATCAACTCCAGTCTCCCTTCTCTAGTGTTATAGGTAAATTTGGACACCATTCCCAATGACCTGGTTAACTGGGCTCAACTCTAGGACCAATGATAAAGGGTCTATCATTCCTTATCATTTTAGTTGCCACATGCCCTAAGATAAGAAACAAGACAAATCAAGACAAACTTTCATCAAGAAAAGGTTTCCATAATTTGAAGCTTATTATATAGCATATGAGAGCTCACCAACGCAAGCTCTAAGGGGCCTAAGTGCATTGCATATGCAGGTAGCCCCATGCAAGGCTACTCTGCAAAGAACTTCCCGACATTCACAGGTGTTTTGGTCACATTAGGAGTGAAATTATCATTGTTTCGGAATCTCCACTTGGGCAGTGCCTTCTAGAAGAGTTCACATGTGTCAAGCTTCGGATCCAAGTGTCCATTTGACATCTACATGAATGGAAACATGTATTTCCTATTTTTGGAAAGTTATTGATTGCAAAACAACCTACAGTTCACCTATAAATTGAGCATATATCTAAGTGTTTGGGAAGGAAGAATTTGAATAGAGAAATGTTGGAGGATTTTGAATTGAGAGCTATATTTGTGAAGCTGTTACTGGAGAGATTTATACTGTGATGAGGCTTGGGAACGTTGCTGGAGGGTCACTTCAAATCAGTCACTAGGTTGTAACCTCTCCTTCTATCATCAATAAAGAGTACTTCTTATTTTTCCCTACATGCATCTGTATTGGCTTTGATTTTCCATATTGTAAGATCTTGGTTGATGTATGTGGTTTATGCTTTACTGATTTAGCTAACTATCTTGAATAGATATCTATATTATTGAATATTCTGTTGTTCCAGTGTTCTTTCTTGTAGGAAGCATTCAACTCACAAACCGCTTGAATTTGAAGCTGCAATGGAAGCGACAGAAGGAGCCATTTGGAAGCAACTGAACAAGTAAGCCTCCAATCCTCTCTATGTATATGTTCTGAGTTAGGAGAAATAGTCGTATAATCTTTCACCTGTTTTTCTAGACTAGCACCTATCTAGGGAAGCATGATTTATTCATAATTCACAATTCTGGCCCAACATCTAGGGAGGGAATTCATGAGAGGCAGCATTCAGAGGGGATTCAATAATATGTTATTCCATAAGGAATTTTATATCCATCTAGTGGTTTGGACCGGGGTCTTAATTCAAGGTTTCGAAGGGTCCTTGGACACTTTCCTAATAAGGAGAGGAAAATGAAGTGTTCATTGAGAAATAATCCAACCCTTCAATACAAGAAAATCCATTTCTTTTCTCTTCATCCGCTCTGTTGTTCTATCCACTGTTCATCGATAATTAGGGGGTTATTTTTTTTATAGATTCAACTGAATCTTCCTCTTCATTCATTTATTTCCAATCCAGTCATGTGGTCAGCCTAGACTAATATAATAAGTGCCAATAATCCACTCTGCATAGGACTCCATCCACTTCTTGGACCTTGAATTTCTCCGGGTCGGTCCCTTATCTATCTATCTGGACGAAGGAGATCGCTAGTCACATCGATGCCACACACATTTCGAATTTGCCATCTCTAGGATCATACACCGAACAACCCATTCACTTAGCTCCTGCCTATATATTACACATCAATGCCGACATGGACATATTTTCTTACATCATTAATAGGTGGGAACCCCACCTAGTCTGTTTAGATTTCCTCACCCCTAATTCATGATTAATTCGAGCGAGGCCAGATATCAGTTCAAATAGCCCTTCTTTCAATAGTAGTCTTTTTTTGGTTTTGTCTTTCCCAACAAGCTTTATAACTCGAACATATTTTTTATCTTTTTTCACCACCAGCTATCAATTTCAACCATGGAGCTACCCCCTATTTACCGATATGCTTCTGCAGAGCACCCTGAAAAAAGACAGAATAGGAATCCTCTCCCCAGTGATTTGGATGCCTCTCCCATATAAAGAGATAGGTGTTGATCTTTCTCCCTTTCCTTTATCGAGATGAGTTCGAATCCAAAAGGGTCTTGAGGAAATGGTTTGGCTCGGTTGGTTTCGTGGATGGGGTTTGGTCGATGTGGGTAGGAAGGTGGCTTGGGTGCAGGTGGTGGAAGACTGACTTTCCCTGTCCACTTGAACTTCGACCCTCCACGTCAAAATATACCTCTATCTACCTTGATCCTTATCTCTCCAAAATCATGGGAATACTCTTACCTACGCTATAAACCCTCACTCTCCTCATAATCTCAACCTGACTCATAGCATTCATTGTTGGAGGGAGCCATGTGCTTTAATGTGGTTGACCTGAGGGCTATCAATAGCTTTGAGGTTTAAGGTAAAAGTAGCGCACACCTTCTTATAGCGAACATATTTGTACCATTTAAGTAAGTGTCCCTAGTGTCCCTAGTGGTAGGATGTGGTCGATGACAAGGTTCTAAACTTGTTATAATCATGGGCTACTACACCACCTACCTCTATTGGTGTTGGCTAGATCTGGCCGTTCATAACTTAATAGGCCTTTTTTGAGTCGATGCACTTAGCACTTAGTGGAATTAACCCCTCATGGGCACTAAATTCTATAGGAATACATAGCTCCCTAGGCTCTCTTGCTTACTCTCGTAAAGTGAAATAAAGCGTTGAATCAAACCCAAGTTATGATCTCCTTCCTATCAAATCTAGAAGTGGTAAAGGTTGCAAGGGCATATCTCCTAGATCTGAACTTTGGTAAATAGAATTCTAACTAAATAAACTAAGAATCCCCATTTTAGAAAGGCTCAAATGACCAAGTGAAAAGGTCTCTATGCCGAGTATATGCCAAGTAACTATGAGAAATGTAAACTGCATTACCTAACTGAATAACCAGGCATGTGGAAAAGAGAAAAGACCCAAACTTATTAGAATAAGCACCCACCTGCTTACTAGGCATGCTAAATTAGAGAACTATTCAAAAAGTGAAAATAAATGACTATTTGTAAGCACCCTCCTGGGCATGGTTAATGGCAACCAGGTAATGCAAAAAAAGGTCCCCTCCTGGGCATAGTTCGATACCTATTTTAACACTAGGCTTTCCTTTGTCAAATGTAAAATTGAAACCTCTTCCTCGTCCCTCAGTTGAGTCCCCTCCGGGTGGTATAGATGCAAGTATATATTTTCAACATGTAGAGCAGATTACTTAGAATTAGCTTACAATGGTAAAGGTAAAAAATGTATAGATACAAGACATATAGATGCTACAGTTCGGTTCTTGTCAATTCGGAAGGGTTACCATGCTCCCGGGTCTATGACTTATTTCCTCCCCTCCCATCCCCATTGGATTATTCACCTTCCTGAGGTAGTATCGTCTCTCCCCCTCCTTCCTATCACCAAAGGTTAGAGCAGCATCCACACTCAACCTCTAAGCCAAGGAAGGGTAAACAATATGGCTCACTTACTATCGGCCTAACTAACCTAACCTGATAGTGAGTGGTGCCAACCCCTATGTGGTAGTGGTGTAACCTCATAGTGCCATGGTTTTGGTGCTATCTTGGTAGTGTAACATGCTAAAGGTGTTCTTGATCTCACAACAACAGCATTAGTCCCAATGGGCCCAAGCTGTCTGGTCCTACCCCAACACAGTAGACCTCTAGGTTGAGAGAATTGCTCTTCTGGGATCTCCCACCATATGATAATTGTTTTCATAACGTTTCAATAAATAAAGGAGGCCTTGTTTGGCTAGAGTGGGATTTGATGACTAGTAGTTGGACTAAATCAAATGGATTATTATGAGTATTCCTGACATGGAGTGTTTAAATTCATGGCATTAATAGCATCTGAAATTGGCAAAGCCAACGTTTTTTCTTGGCATTGAGTGAATTGAAACAACTAGCATTTCTCCTTGGGCTAGAGTAGGATCTATATGGATGCCCTCCCTATATTGATCAATTTGAATAGCGCAGTAGCCAATCCTCGTTTGCCTTTAGACCATACTGTCCCTTTATTTTTTCCTAGTGTTTGGGTTGACTCTAACTTTCCATGGGTGAATTATGTGGCATCGTATCCCATGCATTCAATTTCTACTGAGAAGGAGCATTTACAATAATGTGTGCCTTCTTGGGGCATGGTCCTGGTAATTGACCAAGTGATTTATCCAATTATGGCCCATTGATGGAACCACCCATCGTACCTTTCTGCCCTGGGAATCAAGCCGTCGTCGATACTCATATTGTAGCACCATGTATTCAAAATATCAAAGAGCCAATAGATAAGTAACACTCACTGCTGCCACCACCAAATAAGAAAAGAAAGATTCAACACCACCAAGCAATAAAAGGGAGCTCGAGAGTTATCAACTCTATGCCTTTTCTACAACTTTCCAAGTAGAGGAACTTCTATATGAAAAATGGGGGAAGAGGTTCAGTGGGATCGATCTTAAGAACTTTGCATCTCATATTACGTATATAATATCAGTGAAATGCCTACTGGAAAGAATCACGATAGTTCACCGTTGCTTTACATTATATTGAATGGACCTTTCTTCTCTTATAAATGTAATAATATCGGGAAATGTATGGTGGCGAGGTCTGGTGATGAGAAGTAGAGAGATGTGTCAGAGATAGAACCTTTCTTGGAATCCCATGGATAGCATGCATATTCCATAAATGAAAATGACTAGGAGGCGGAGAGTGCTAATGCAACCTAATACTATTCCTCTAGCCATTCTGATCAGGTAAGATTTCTATTTTTTTGCTAGAGGGTACTTGCACGCTATCGGTCATTGAAACTACATGGGCCTAGGTGAGACTTAATTCACTGTCCCCTTTTCATTTCATAAAGGTCCCTTTCCTTATCCCAACCATCGCCTCCTTTTGGGTTGTTATTCTGTTGTTACTTTCCCCTTCCTTCGGGTGGGGCCTTGCCATGATCAGTGAATGATTCGGAAGTTGGAAGATATGGCCGATATGTGGCTTCTATTTTCAATAAGAATATTCCTCCTTTCAATAATTTCTAGTGATCATCCCATAGATAGTGACCCTGAAAAGTGAAGGAATGAGGGGAAACCACCCACCAATTCCCAAAAGGTTTTACTGTGAAATAATAATTTGAACTAAATATTCCAGTTGTAGTTGTCCTTACGGAAATAATAAGCTGGGGTTAAACCCCATCCCAGAGGCCGGGGGAAAAAATAAGAGGTTTTAGCCACTGTTATCTCTCCCTCTTAATAGCCAGGTGTTCCTCTCTCTTTGGTCTTGAGTTTGTTTCTCACCCGCTCGTAAATTACTCGAATGTCCTCCTAAAGCTTTGGAGATGGGATGAGCTAATTGAATATTCGATTTCTTAAGACCAGTAGCTAGGTTCTGACTCTTCCAGTAGATTCTAACAGTCTCAGTTTGACCTAACAGAAATAATACCAGTGGGTGGGTACTATTACTCTTCGGCCAATAGTTATCCTGCATAAAGCTGTTCTCTAACCCTCACCCATAGAAAGCCGTCTCAGGGAAGCCAGGGAAGCAATAGGTTTTAAGAAAGGAAATAACTTGCACCTATGAGAGGAGAGGACTTGTTATTGAGAAATAAGGCTTGCTTATGAGCTTGTTGAGGAAGGCCATTCGTCCTGCTGGCTAGAGAGATATAAGGTTGTCTCTCATACCTGCCTTATCCATTCCAAGAGGCTTGTCCAAGAGGCCTGCCTTAAATAAGTGTTTTACCTCCACATATATAGATATTATCTCCTATATCCATCTTTATAAAGTGGCCTGCCCTTCCATAGTTATAAAGGAAAGGTATTGAGGTCAGGATTTTAGGGGAAGAAAGATAGGCAAAAAAGAAGGAGTCGTAAGGTCTTTTAGAAGTAGTTCAACAATCTCTTGTCATTATAATGTCATGGTGACTCAACACATTGAAATCATAAGCTCTGTGAGAGTGAAAAAAACCCTCTAGAAAGAGTGAAAGAAGCCTTACAGTACATGACTTCCGGTTTTTTGTGTACAGGTCCAACCTGAGATTAACGGGCCATTGGCTTGGTATTCATTCTAAAGAAAAGGCATTCAAAGGGGTAACTTTGCAGTCGAATCGAATCCCCATATACATAATAGATTATCCTGATTTCATTTCCAATTAGGGTGCTCCTACTACAATACGTATTTTCTTGCTAATTCACCTTCTCAAAACGTTTATATACATCTTAGGCAGAATGGATTCTTTGGATGTGCGATATGAAACCTCATCTTGGCACATAAATTGGATTTTTTCTGAATTGAACATGGCCCCTAAAGTTTCCCTCATGGCATGTAGTTTATTTTAGGTTCAACCAAAGAAAAAACATACATATCTAAATTTTTTTCACTTTCAGCCAAATCCCGAAAAAATACATCGATATACGAGCAGAGCATATATATATATATAGATTGAACTAGTCCAGGGAGTGAGTTGTGTGCTCAAACCCCTTAATAAACTCCTTAAGGCTTGAACTAAATAATGTGAGAGCTAACTCCCTCATGAAATCAATGGGTAAGATTATTGGGACTCATTGTTTTGACACTGGTTGGACTCCTCCTACAGGCTACAAGGCTTATGCAAGCTTATCAGGCTTATGCAGGTATGTATAAATATGAGACTAGCATATCTAAGTTGAACTAGTATGGTCTCCATTAGTGAGATGAAAAATCCATGTTGGTTTGTTTGGTTGGGCCAGATTTCATTTCACTTCTTCCAGATGGCTCAGATATCGTGGAACTACCTGATGGATTGGATTATGGCCCATAAGAATAGAATAGAGAAACCTTGTTTGTTGGATATGCTTCAGACTGGTAGGAAATGTATAAATGAATATAAACTCGATCAAATTAGTTATGAATCTACTTCTATTACCCATTTTAGGCGTACGTATTCCCTACTTAGTAGCCGATCATATAGTCATAAAGTGTTATAGCCAAAGCCATCCATGAATTTATACAACTGTAAATAAGTTTCTACAGTCATTTCAAGTGCTACAGTCATTTATTGGGTGGAAAGTGAGTTTTTGAGTGGATTTCTGAGCTGATTAGTGAGGAGAGCTAACCTAACACTTACTTGGTCTTCAAAAGCCCGAAGGCCGAGGAGAGCTATTGATAGGTAATTTTTATAGGGTTTTTCTTCCCTGGCTATCGTACAAGTATTTCAGCTATAGGGTCTTTCTTTATTTCATCGAGATTATAATAAATAGAGAACACGACATCTAAGAACAGTCTTAGTAGAGTGTAGATAGAGCCTAAATTAATATCTTGTTCACTTTGCACCCTTTGTTTAATAGCAAGGTCTGTCCTCTAGAGCATGTATTGAGAAGCATCTTGGGTTATAGAGCTTCTGTATATCTTGGTGTGTGTTTGGAGAAAGCATTAAGGAAAGGCTATCCCAGTTGTTCCTGGGTGCTGCTGGTTTGAAAGAGAAAACCTATGGAGCAAGGGTGAGATAGCTGAACTTGGACCGCCTCTACCCGTATATGGATAGCTTGTGATTTGAAAGCCTACCTCAATAGTGTCTGGGTTGATAACATGGGTAGGAATGAGCTGTTGGGAGCAAGTAAAGGCTATGAGACTAGGCTTCGCTGGTTAGGCTTGTTCTATAAGGAGAGTATAATAGATTCTATGTATAGGCAGTAGTCTATTTGATAAATGTGGAGTAAGCTAGTAGTAGACCTGTTATATAGTAAATTTATCAAAGAGGTTAGGGGTTTTAGGGGAACCTTACCCTGAGCCAGGAAGAATAAGAAAAAATAATAAGCATCTTTCTATGATTTAATAAATAGGAGAAGGAGATCAAATACCTCATACTAAAATAACTAATCGAGTATAATATCCTTATGATTCCTAATATAGTATATAATAGTTCATATATTTCTAATACTCAAATGATTAATAGAGTATAATATAATGATATTCCTAATACTAATCTTAGACTTAATCATACTCTACTTAGAATCTATTATACTCTCTTAGTAATTCTTGGTAGTGTTGCTTCAATCAATATTGTAAGGGAATCCTCTATTAGTAGTATTATCTACTCTCAATTAGGAATCCGATACATAGGAATTCTTATATTAGTTTAGTAATTAAATAATATCTGAGTATTCTTAGTATTATTAGGATCAGGAAGATTGTAATAGCTTAGGAGAATTAGCATACTCTTTTTGGTCTTATATCCTTCTTTTTGGATATTAAGAAAATAAGCTAATATCATTGTGAATAAAAGACTTTTAGTTAATTATACTCGATAAGACTGACCTTATAGAAGATTCTTATACTAGCTTATAAAGCAGGTATACTAGTTAGTTATTGATACTCCATTTTAGATTATTTAGACTCTTAGGCATTCCTTATACTCTTTTTATATTATACTTACGACTCTAGTATAATAATTTCGTTAGATTCTATCTCTTAGTATTATTCTTATATATTAGTAAGCTTATACTCTAGTAACAATATTAGGAATAGGATTATAAGTAAGGGTCTAATCCTATGAATTTTAGACTCTCGTTGTATTATTAGTAATCTTATATTTAGGGAAAATTTTAAGGATGGAAAATTATCTCGAAGTTTAAAAAATTGGCAAATCTCACTAGTCCCTGATATGAAAACTATAAAATTTTTACTGATGTATTTGTAAAATCATTCAAATTTATAATAATATTACATATACTCTCTAAATAATTTTGGTGAATTTTAATGTAAAATAATTTTATATTTTAAAATTTGGGCGAATCATTCTTATAAAAAAATGGAAATTGGAAAATCTTTTTTTGGGAAAAAACATGGAAAATTAGCCCACCTACGAATATTAGCCCCTAAAATTTTCCTTGCTTATATTTGACTGATACTCAATTATTCGTCTCTATAAATTTAATGTATTCTTTAGTTCTTGATTCCTATGGTTGATATCTGGTATCTCTATGTATCTATTCCTCGGTTCTATCTTTATCTCTTGATACTCAAACTCTACCTTTATGAGCTCAACCCTTTACCCTTTTCTTAGTATAGCAGAACCCATAACCCCTTATGATGCTCTTGTTGGACAATGATGAACATTAGACTATATTCGAATTCTTATACTCGGTTAGGAATAAACAAGCAATCCACCACACTATGAAGTAGAAACATGTCCTAATGTTGAAACTCAGTATCAGGAAACACCGTTATATATACTCTGACTATTTTTATCAACACATCAATTAAATGGCATAGTGTAACCCCATCACTATGGGTACTTCGAGTAGATTGCCATTTGAGCACCTAAGGCAGGGTAACCCATTACTCACAGCCATTAAGAAACCGGTCCAAATGCAATCAAACCTATATCAAAATTGTAGGAATTACTATATATGGGTAGATGTACCTAAACAAACCAAACCCCTTCATTTTCACATTGAGCATATCCACAACAAACAACCTGGGTGAACAACCCAGTACGTAGCTAATTAGACACTGCCGGGGTTCATGCATTATTCAACCCAACACCCATATTTTTGATACCTATCCGTGGTGGAGTTTTTAGTTACAATATTCCTAAGATATACATAGGGTGGTAGCTACAAATGATAGTATAGTAGATTTATAGCAATAAGTTATTACCTTGGGTGAGACTCTTACAAGTTGAACTACTAAGGTTACCTCATTATCTATAGAAAGATCTCAGGCACATATTATAGAATCATATTTGACCTAGGACCACATAGATATAGATAAGAAGAGGGACTACTTTAGGGATAGATTAGCAATTACAATAATAGAGAGATTATTTTCAAGTTGAAATAGATTGCTTAGTTACAAATGTTAGATAAGCCTAAGAGGTATTATTGGGAAGGTTGGTCATTCTTATATCCTCCTTATAGGTTAACACCCTAATACTATAGGTTCATATAAGCCCCTTTTTCTAGCATACAAGTTCAGTTAGTTCTAGTGGGTGGTCATGTTGTTCACTTTGTGGAGAGATTACAAGTTACCCGAGCATAAATACCAAAGATTGCTTTGAAGTCTAATATCTCTTATAGGGCTATTAACATCATATCCAAGGATGTTTTAGCTTATTATGGAGAAAATATGGTGACGCTAGGTATAATATTTACTTAGAAATATATATATCTAGTAGCCCTAAAGATAGAGGTAGTTGGGTGAAATTATCAGCCTTATCAATCTCCAAGCATACTAATAGTAGGTCATGCAAACTGAGTTTAGTATATCCTAGTGGAAATAAGCACATAATTAGGTAAATATTAATGATCTCTCATATACTACAACTAAAAATTATATAGACCCTGGCCATAACCTCAATGATTAGCTTAAATATTAGTACTAAAGCCTGCATAGCCTGAGGAGGTTAGAAATGATTCAATCTATACATGGTGTTGTTTCATATCATATTTAGATTTCATGATGTAAAAATATATTACGTGTTCTTTTTTGTATACATGATTTTGATTAAGGCTAGCCTTCGATATGTAATTATTTCAAATGCTTGTCTCTTTTTGAGACACATGTATGTAAATGTAGTATTTTATAGCTTATATCTATTATTATTATGATATATTAATGTTTTTGAGATTGATTTATTTGCATAAGATGTTTTTACAAGCTTCATTATGAAATGATTATGTACACCAATGTGCTTTGTCCTTGCATGAAATATTGGATTCTTTGATGGGTTATGGGTTACCTACCCTAAGGGGTTAGGTCAGTAAAGAGTGAAATAGATGTATAGTGACCATTAAATAATTGATATGGTTATTTACGTATTTTTTCTTAGGGCAAGTGACAACGATCAGCCAACCAGTTAATTAATTGATGATGGGATTAGTGCTAATTTATGGGATTTGATGGTGTCCAAACCATAGGGTATTCGATGGTTGCTACACAGGTTGAAACAATATAAATAGAGCTTAGGAGCCCTTACCTAAATAGTTATATTTTATTGAAACAATAGTAGGGGTGTCTGATTTGTTATAAAAATACATGAAAAAACCCCTTACCATAGAGTGAAATAGGCTGATCTTATTACATATTGTAGATATTATGTACTATTTTCTTACATGAGTGGGGCCATAAAACGAGCATTTGCATAGGGAAATTCGCGCTTACTAGTCATTTCACTGGATTTTGGAATTATATGAGAAAATATTTCCCTCTAGGTGAGAAAACGATCAATTGTGAGATATATTGGGGCTTATTGGTCATTTCACTAGGGTTTTCAAATATCCCCACAACAATTCCTTTGAAGCCGCTAGGGATGCTAGGCTTTTTCTGCTAGGGGTGTTAGGCTCTCTAGGAGCTTTCTATTATGACCTCTCTATTTCCTATCTTGCTTTCTTCCCTTACTATTCCCTATCCTGGTTCCTTTCCTTCCTTAGGTCCTCCCTTAGACCCACCCCTATGACCTACAAGTCCATACTGCTTTCGCTACTCAAGCCCCCCGTCTATCGTACACTGAGCTCACCTATCTTAGAGTCAGTGCATATGACATAATATCCACTTAGACCTTCGCTACGGAGTCAAATGAATCTAGGAATGGATCTTCTTATGATGCCTCTATCTCCACGCTTAGACATCTATTGCAAGGCCTTTTACAAGTCAATTTTATTACTAGGAATCTACACTGAACGAGTAAGACTTAACCACCTTTTATAAAACCTTTCCTGTAGTTTTAACCAATGGCACATCTCCAACTCAATTTATGCCTACAGATATAAGTTCTTTGGTAATGGCTCTAAGGTGTATATGAATTGATGCACCCATTGATGAGTTGGAATGGCCTAAGCTTTCCACTTCGCCTCACAACCATCCACACGGTCTCAAATTGTGGCCACATTATAGAGGTGTTGGATCCATCAGTCGTTAGCATTACCCTTAAATCTGGTAAAAATCATGCCAGTAGTCTTACTGCAGTCTCCTCCCAATCCTACAACTCTTTCTTATGTGTCGCCCACCATCTTGTGGGGGTTTTAGCCAGTGATAGATCTAAGCAACCCGATGCTCTGGCACAACCTATTCCTCCATTTGCATTACAAAACTTGCAGCATCCATTGTACCATCAAAGCATGGTGGATATTTCATCTCAATGCCTATCCACCCACATGCTCGTAGGACCACACACCACACCACTGAGTGGACCGCTCATACTCTTCTTTCTACCACGTAGTAAACGTGGCTTCAAATTCTATCCCAAAGGAACATACACTACGCCAACTTCACTCACCATCTGCGGTAGTATTAATATAGTCATACCATTGCCTGATGGTCAAATTGTACAGCTTATCTAGGGCACCCTCGTCCAATACTTATTCCAATGGCTCCATGAAGAACTAACTTAGCATGGGATCTAGTGACTAAGCAACTCAGCGGCCCTCCCTTTTCAAAGACATCTGCCGCTATTTGAAATTTAATATTTCATAATTATCAAAATCCCATTCAATTCTTAGTAGTGCCGGATATGGGTCCTTATCATCCAGGATCTCAATGACTTCAAAGTCAACATAGTTATTGACCCCATCCAAATCGACTTACATCTATTCCAACTGTCCAATATGTCTGTCAAGCTAAAATTTCCCATTAGGATTGTGAAAAGGTGCATATATATAGAAGCAGGTCTATAGAAGTGCCATTGAAGGAGTTATTTCCAAGCGCTAGTTATGGAATGTACTTGGTCATGCCGCTCTTCATCATCAATCGAGGAATTCTAATCCTTATTCATGCCCCAATGATGGACCTTAGGTGGAGTAAGAACTAGTCATTGACATACATATGTAATTGTTATAGCATCATTTATCACCATCTTATACTTTATGATTTATACATTGACCTTGGGCAACCCTTCCCTTCAGACTTGGACATATTTCTCACAAAACAGTATCTTAAAACCCATACGCGACACTACCCAGAATTTTCCACGTATATACGTGATTCCATACATAGAGACTCGTGTATGAAATTTTAATCATTAAATATATATATATATATATATATATATTCCTTATTTTGGAGGCAGGGTTTACAGTTGTTCTAGTAACTTAACCACCCCAACCCATGGCCTAACTGTTCCCAACTGTAAAAAATAATTTGAGGGAGTATAAAATCCCCTCAAGGGAATGGCCTAAGGGGGTAAGAGAGAGAGAGAAATATAGATATTATACGTTGTTGGAGACCTATCCAAGTCTGATATATTCCCGTGCCTCCTGCACTTCCCAGATATTTGTAGGATACCCTTGTTTCCTTGAGATTCTCACCACCCTATGTGACATCCATTGTGCATTGTTCTTGGAAGAAATCTTGAGAGGCTAGGGCTGGGCGGATCCAGAGGATGGTATGCTCGAAGGATATGACAGATTTCTCGTGATCTCTCCATGTTTGTTTATTTTACATGTCATTAATAATAGAAGAGCCATCTTGTTCCTGATGTTTACGTGTCAATAATATTTTATACATGTGTAATGATCATCAATTGAACATTTAATATCATTTTTATGATATTATGCATGATTTCCACTAACATCTAGAACATATATACGCTGTACAACTAGGATTTTGTGTTTGTTCTTTGCTGATTTACAGATTAATGAGCACAAAGTGTTGTAGGGGGTTTGCAACCCATAGGATCTACTTCAACCGAGGGATATCTGAGTAAGGTCTACAACCTGTAGATTCTAGTTATCTACATAGAAGTTGTTTTAGTGAGTCCTTTTTGTAATGATATGCCCCTGATATGTAAATGTAGAAATTATACAATATGCATGTATATTACTGGATTATCTTGATCTAACAATTTAATCCTTATGTTAAATACATAATCCTTCTACTTAATTCTTTGCGGAAATTAAATCGCCAATTGCAAAACACATGAAGAAAAATCAAGCACACATAAACAAGATGTTTTTCCAGGAAAGCTTAAAGCTAAAAAATCCAACTATCATATTTTATATATATCAATGGATCATGAAAAAATCTCATATATCTCATACAAATATCAACTCATAGAGCTCTCAGTACAATATACAATCGTCTCACACTGTCTTGCAAAAATTTGCACCTCCATGCACCAATTTCTTGCCTCCTGACAACCTGCTTCCATTGCACAATCCCTGCTAAAGAAGAACCCTGAATGAATTCGACCTTACCTTGCCTTGACTATGAAATACTCATAGGCATATCCAATGTGTGTGTGGATGCATTGAATGCTCCACTATAGTCACAACAGATAGCCCATCTCACCCGTTCACCTATCTCTCCACTGGGTCTCCACTGGATCTGACATGCAAGTAGTTAACTATTGTATTTCTTGAGTTGCAAGTAAGACACTACTTGTGAATTAATTAATTAATTAATTCACTAATATTTCACTAGTGTATGTTCAGTTACAACTAGTACAACTGAGTTTAACTCGCTGAACTGAGTTAAATTAAATAACAACTTACATAACTACTCTTCCAACTCTGTTACAACTTGCCACAATCAGTTATAACTAAGTCCTCCATGCATGACTCACCAAACACCCTAGGAATTGCATAATTCCTTCAGCCCATTGATGTGCCACATCTGTTCACTGAAATAAAGTGCTCCAAGAGAATAAGTTACTATTTATTGTCTCATTATTATTAAGGGCTAATAATATTTGACATGCGTTCTATTTTTAGATTAGCGATCTATAAATAGACTTTTCCCATGTTCTAAAAATAGAAATTCATCCAAAGATAGAATTTTCTCAACCATCTAGAATCAACCTCCTACTAATTTTAGAATATGCTCACCATTCTAAAAATAGACATACACCTAAAAATAGCCTGTGTGGGCCCCCACCTAGTTTAGGTGCTTATTTCTCACTAGGATCAAGGATGATGTTTTTGAATGCCACTTTCACTGTTTCTTGTTGCAATCTTCAACACTCCCTCTCAACAAGAAAGGAATGTCTTTGCAAGTGACATGCAACTCCATGCATTCGCCCTGCAATACTTTCATGCAACACTTCCGAAACTGAATAGCCTCCAAACAACTCAATCAGTCTAATGCATCTTTCATCAAAGTCTTCTAACTTCTGCTAAGCTACTTCACATGTCTTCAGGAACCACTGTGCTGTTGAACTCTACACCCATGCACTTTTCACTTGCTGTCAAATCTTATCCGTGCTCCAGTATCTGACACTATCACTTTGATTTGACTACATCAATCCAACTGATCATGCTATTGTTGCTCTGTGGGCGCCTCATAGCTAGGTTCAATTCATGAGATCCACACCATCTCAATGAATCCTGCCAAAAAATCTCTTCTTGGGATTACTCATGCATGTCACCCCACCTCTTACCTAGTGGAATAGCCGCATGCACACCCTCTTCCCATCTGGCATGAAATTTATCTGAATGAGTGGTTGCTCCCACTCCATGATCCTCATCTTGTGGCTACTCCACATCCTGAGGTTCACTCTTATCTGCATGCAAATCCTGCTCCCTCTCAAGCTTAAAATGCATGGCTTTCTCGCACTTCCCAACAATATAAATCTCTGTAGAAGTCCCATATAATTCAAGTATATAGAGATTCTTAACACGAATCCCCACCTTCCTAGCTTTCCCTGTTGCTTTGTGTCACAGGAACACTTTTCCTTCACTAAAGACAACATTATAGCCTCTACTCTCTAACATTGTGACTAAGATTAAATTCTTCTTTAAACCTGGAACATGCAAAACATATTTTAAATGCAGGAGTTTACCTGATTCCCTCTGAAAGGTAATGGTACCAATGTTGGTCACACGGTATCATCCATCGTCTCCCAACTCAACATGCATCTGGAGATCCTTCTCCACCAAGTCACTGAACAATGTCTCATCTCCCATCATGTGAAAGGAAGCACCACTATCAAAGTACCACCCTGATCCCAATGCAATAGACACCATGCATGCGATCAATGAGAATTCAAGCTCAAATTGTGAGGCAAGAGCCTCACTAGCTGTAGCTCCAACAACCATGTTTTTCATCTTCTTATGTGGACAATTTATGGCAATATGTCCAAACTCATGACAGTGAAAACACTTCACTTTTGACATGTTGTGCTCCTTGCCATATTCACTGGCCTTATATATAGAATGGAATTTCTTCCCATTATTCTTCTTTGCCTTGGTAGCCAAAGCACAGTCCTCTTCATCATCATGCTTTAATGAAGAGCCATCCCTGGTGTTCCCCCTTATCTCCTCCTACACTAGATCCGACCAAAGTCGCTCCCAATCCGGCATTTTTTCCCATCCATTAACAAAGTCTTCATAACTGTGCCAACTCTTAGGAAGTCCAAGGAGAGCCAAGCTCACCAAATAATCATCAATAACACTGACTCCTACACTCCCAAGCTCATCCCTGCATTGGAAAAACTTTTTCAAGTATACTAGAATAGTGTCGTTCTTCTCCATCTTGATTTTTCTGAGTTTATATTTCAGTGCCAACTTCCTATGGTTGCTACTGCTTTGGAAAAGATCTGTCAAAGCCTTC
Source organism: Pinus albicaulis (assembly GCA_034641835.2). Taxonomy (NCBI): domain Eukaryota; kingdom Viridiplantae; phylum Streptophyta; class Pinopsida; order Pinales; family Pinaceae; genus Pinus; species Pinus albicaulis. The sequence continues at coordinate 14,825,917 of CM076570.1, read as the reverse complement.
CACATAGCATATGGAGTGGCTTTCCCATGAAGGCTTGAAACAATATGGTCTTTCACACCTTCCAACATAATCCTCCTTGCCCTTGCTACTTTCTTTTGCCATGCGTCAAGTACTGCAGAATATGTCGAAGTGGGCTTAGGAACATCTCTCTCGATGAATTCCTTCAAGCCATTACCTTCAAGCACCGTCTCCATCCTATCATTCTAGGCTATGTATTTTGAGATTCCCTCGAGTGAAAACTCCAACCGAAAACCATTTAAAGCCATTTCAATGTATACTCAACTGTCGCACCAAGAAATTCTTGCAGCAATTTCGAATTGTTTCCACCAGCACAAAAACTCAACACTGCTTCACTATTGCAATCTCTAGTGATTAACTAGGCTCTGATACCATGTGAAAATTATACAATATGCATGTATATTACCAGATTCTCTTGATCTAACAATTTAATCCTTATGTTAAATACAAAATCCTTCTACTTAATTCTTTGCGGAAATTAAATCGCCAATTGCAAAACACATGAATAAAAATAAAGCACACATAAACAAGATGTTTTATCAGGAAATATTAAAGCTAAAAACCCCAACTACCATATATTATGTATATCAATGGATCATGAAACAATATCATATATATCATACAAATATCAGCTCATAGAGCTCTCAGTATAATATACAATCGTCTCACACTATCTTGCATAAATTTGCACCTCCATGCACCAATTTCTTGCCTCCTAACAGCCTACCTCCACTGCGCAATCCTTTATAAAGAAGAACCCTAAATGAATTTTACCCTACCTTGCCTTGACTAAGCAATACTCATAGGCATCTCCAATGTGTGTGTGGATGCATTGAATGCTCCACTATAGTCACAAAAGATAGTCCATCTCACCCTTTCACCTATCTCTCCACTGGGTCTCCATTGGATCTGACATGCAAGTAGTTAACTCCTATATTTCTTGAGTTGCAAGTAAGACACTACTTGTGAATTAATTAACTAATTAATTCACTCATCTTTCACTAGTGTATGTTCAGTTACAACTAGTACAACTAAGTTTAACTCACTGAACTGAGTTAAACTAAATAACAACTCACATAACTACTCTTCCAACTTTGTTACAACTTGCCACAATTAGTTATAACTAAGTCCTCCATGCATGACTCACCAACCACCCTAGGAATTGCGTAATTCCTTCAGCCCACTAATGTGCCACATCTTTTCACTGAAATAAAGTGCTCCAAGAGAATAAGTTACTATTTATTGTCTGATTATTATTAAGGGCTAATAATAATCGACATGCATTCTATTTTTAGATTAGAGATCTATAAATAGACTTCGTCCATCTTCTAAAAATAGAAATTCATCCAAAGATAGGATTTTCTCAACCATCTAGAATCAGCCTCCTACTAATTTTAGAATATTCTCACCATTCTAAAAATATACATACATCTAAAAATATCCTTTGTGGGCCCTCCTAGTTTAGGTGCTTATTTTTCACTAGGATCAAGGACGATGTTTCTGGATGCCACTTTCACTGTTTCTTGTTGCAATCTTCAACAGTGAAGGTTATCAACCCAAGACTTTTAGGGTAAAATTTCCCAAAACATAAATGGCGACTCCGCTGGGGATCACATTCTTGTGATTTCCTGTTTGGGTTGTTTTATCTGTCTTGTAGGGTCCTAACAGGTTTTATCACTTTTTACAGTCTAGCAAGTCTTTCTTCAATCAGACAGAAGACCTGGTCCCTTGATCAGGCTTGCCTTTTTATTTTTTCCTCATCTTTATTTTCATATGCAGATTTTTCTATGCACAGTTGCATATACCTTCTATTTTTTCCAAAGGATCCCATTTATACGCAATTTTCCTTGGTTACAGTCGCGTATACACTCTAGTTGCACACTATAAAACTGCGTATGGTTGGAAAATTTTGAAAATTTCAGTTTTCAGCCTCTGTAGTCTTTTTTTTGTGTGTTGAGCCATTCTTGTGGTGTCTTTAAGGTCTCTGGACTGTGTTTATGGTGGTTGTATATATTTTTCTCCCTTTTTTTATGAAAACCTATCCATTTTGTGAATTGCCTTATTTTGTGTGTTTGCAATTGCGGCTGAAGCACCGAGAGATTTTCCTGAAGTTCTTAGTTGTTCTGACCTATCAAAACAGTGAGCCTTTGCTTGTTTGCTCTTCTTGTCCCTATGTGTTGCTTCACTTATGGTTTTTTCCTCTTTGGTCTATTTCGGTTTTCTTTATTTCTTGAACTTGTCTTGTTGTGAATCTTGAAGAATCTCTTTTTGGTTTTTTGAGCAGTTGTTTGTTGCAAGATTGTGCTACTATGCTGAATCAATTGATTGAATTTATTGGTTCTTTTTGCTCATTTAAGTCCTGCTACGAAAGTAGCACAGTTGGCTTGAGCACTTTTGAAGTCCTTGTTGAGACTCATTTGCCTTGATTCCAATTCTTGGGTAGTATTTTTCTTCTTGAAATCTCTTTTCCTCCATTATAATTAAAAATTCCAAAAACATTTTATGTTTTCCACGCCTTTTGCTTTGAGTTTGTTTTTACGTTTTCATTACATCTTTTGGAGCTTCTTGATTGATTCCCAGTCTTGGGTTCTTGGATTGGTTGCGAAGGAAGTTTTCTTTTGCTTTCACTCTTTCGTATCAAGTGCATTTTTGGTGTTCTTATGCATAGGAGTTCTGTTTGAAACTGGCCTTGTTTTCTGTCAAAAAGTGATCGAACCACTGTCTTGCTAGGGACTCTTTTTTTCTTCTTTAGAATTAGCATCTTAGGATTTTCATATCATTGGTAGTTTGCATTAAGTGCATTTGAGAATTTTATTCTTTTTTCGTAACTTTCTGAATCATGTGAAGTGTAAGTGTCTGAAAAGAAAAAACAAAGTTTTTGTTTATTAGTTTCATATAACCCATGTAGAGATCACTTTTCATTGAAAGGAAATTGTTGCATTTGCATGTAACTAGGTTTTCATTAATTTCTTCTCATTGATTCAAGTAAGCTCGACCATAAGGAGAGCCCCGGTAGGGACTCGATCGAGGTTACAAAGGAGAGGAAGATGAAGGATTACTCGACCAAAGGCCCAGTAGGGACTCACTATTCATGTGGTGAGGGAGAGGAAGCCCAGACAGGGCTCGACCAACGGGAGAGGAATTATAAAAGTAATTACACCAGAAAATGCATATACTATATATGTAATTATGCAATGAATTTACTTAATACAATGGGTTCAATATTAGCGGAGTATATTTATGGAGTTATGGCTTGCTTGTACTATTTTATCCCACTACATTATGTTAGGTGAATTTTGCTACAGTAATACATGTTTCTATGGAGTTGGGTGGGTATTCACTCACTCCTTATTCTCTTATCTTATTTTTTTCTTGGCCTGGCTAGTAACCGCATAATTACATATATAGGGATAGGGATATAAATTAAACCCTCCATCTCCTTAGTGGCTATTTTTCCTTTTACCCTGAGAGAGAGTGAGCCCTTCCTGCTCGGTCTGTCTCTTTCTTTAGGCACTCATTAGAATACTAATTCTTTGAAAGAATTTATCTCTAGTTAATATTGGTTCCAAGTTCTTTGATGCTCTAAATGAGTAGTGAGGGAGTTGGAGTGAGATGAAAGGATGGTCTTGAAAAGGCTTTTGGGGGGCAGGAAACAACTGGGCTTTTATAATAGGACGAATAGGCCCCTACCGAATTGGACCTTAACATGGTACTCGATGCCTTGTTGGCTTATCCTACTCCTTGTCCTATTCTTCTAGGTCCCAATATTCAACCTATCCCCCCACCTTTGATCATGATCGAGTTTTTGATCACTCAATCAACTACTCATGCAGGTCAAATACAGGGCTAATAGAAAATTTCTTCTAATAACGAGGTGAGGACTAGTTTTCAATTTTGGTTTTTTTGTTTTTTTGTGTTGTTCGCCTGCAGGTTCGACAACGTCTCTGTGCCAGGAAGAATAAAGGGAGAGTATATCTCTTGCATTAGGTAGGTCTTGCATGCCCTATTCGAATAGGGAAGTCTGGGAAACAAATCCTTATTACTGAATGGAATACTAGATATCCACTATAGCAGGTTGCCCTAGTTCCTATTATAATTAAGTCAAATAATGAATGAATGATATGAGTAAATTGGTTTCTCAAGCACAAAACATGCTCTCTAATGAATTTTGAAAGAGGAAAAAACCCCCTTAAAGGCCCCTTCCTTAAATAAAGGAGAGACAAGTTCTTCCTTCTATCTATGTTCACCAGCGATCCAGGACCTATTAAGTAAGTGTGGCTGGGCGGTGGTGAAGGCAGGCTAGAGATTGATCTATCTCTCTCCCACCCACACTAGATAAATGTTTATCTACTGTCGTGCTACTGAATACGACTTTCTATTGTGGGGTTTTAGGGTTGTTGGTAGAGCATCGGGAACCTAGTGGTCACAGGTTCAATTTCTGCTCGCTATACCCACCCCCCATACCATAGTAGCGAGGGGAAGGTAGGTATGGGACCAATAGGTATAATCTCATTTCCAAGGAGGGAAGCAAAGAGAGACTACTGGCTGGCTAGCAATTCAAATTAATAGGGTCGGCCATGACTGCTATACTATAGATAGTGCATGAATTTGGTGTTCAGAAGTCGAATTTGCGTAGCGAAGGGAGGGAAATCACCGTCCCATTCACACCATGACAATATGGGATTTATGTTTGGATCGAGCATAGGAAAGGGTCAAACTCTAAGGTTCAGTCTTAATGTGTAAAAAATGGAAGAAACTTGGCTCAATTCAAACTATATATAAAAGATAATTTCTGTGTTGCAACGTTCAACTAATGAAACTTGGTAAAAAGGTGGGAATAGGTAATTATAACTATGGGGCATATAGGTTGTTTCAATAGTGAATAAAAATCCCCTTTCTGTCTCTATGCATTCAGAGATAGACAAGAATGCATCTCCTTGTATATGCTACATGTAGTGGGTTTAAATGCTACAAGTGAAATAACAAGTACTAGTGGAGATTGCCCAATAGAGAACAGGTTGATCTCTTCCAATAGTAGAAACGTGAGAAGTCAAAGTAAGTTAGAGGTGACTTAGGCCGACGGAACAAGCTTGACAGTGCTTGGGGTTTAACCTTTTGTTCTCCCTTATAAGAATAAAGTAAACCCAGGTCCCCACCTAAGTTCAATTGAGTTCAATGGCTAACTAATAACTAAAGTGGGAACTACATCCTAGGGTTTGGTTCAAATGTTAGGAGGTGGTTCCATAAACTATAGTTAGAGTCAATCCTTCTTACTTACGGTAGTCGATCGAGCCTATCTGCTCCTAATTGTAGTGAAAGATAAGAGGAGGGTAAATTTTAATATAAGAAAATGAATTGATCTTCCTTCTATGTGATCCAAGTGATAAAATGTTCAAAAAGTGAGAAAATGACTATTCGAGTGAGGGGTATTGAGACAAGCTACTATGAAATATGTTAGGTAGTATCATTTGAGTCAGTATTAGTTAATTATTAGTAGTCTTTGTCTTAGTAATTAATTTGTAATAGTAACAGGCTAGTCATAATCCCCACCACTTTGGAGAGTTAGTTCTTCCATCCGACTGAGTAAGTTCCTCAACTTTCCTATTGTTAAGTTGAGTCCCCGCGTTCCTCCATGCACACATAAGAATGATTTGGATGTTATATCATTCCTCGACTTTATCTATGATCTCAACCAATGTAATGTGTTTCCATGTTGTATGACATATGTGATAGTTCACTAGGCCATCCAAGGTACTAAAACTCTAACTGGCTCCAAGCTATCCCTCTTCTACAAGCTATCCTGGAAAGACCGCATAACAAGTAAGTCCAGCTAGGCAAGATATCATGAAAAGGTAAGTCTGATGAGGCAATGAATAGCTAGTTATTTTTCGGGATAGTCAATGCGAGGATCGGTAATCAATGCAAGGATCATAGGTAATTATGGCTTCCCATGCAAAAATATACATACTATCTATCTAATATATTCCATGGTTGTTCCTCATTCTTCTACCAGTGCTCCTCTTCATAGCGATATCCTGACCGTGCGAATAATATGTATATAGTTGGTTTGTCGGTCATAGCTAGTAATAATATTAACTCATCATAGTAAGATTAGGCATAGCGCTTGGGTTGAGCTCGACAAATGAGAGTCCAAAAGGCAATCAACAAATAGTGAAAAGGTATGTTTGGGTGGCAAGGAAACAAAAGGTAAGCTCTCGGCTAGAGACTGTTGGGTTTGTGTTATATTATTTCCACGACTAGTCACATGTGGGGGGGTAATAGGGGGGCGATAGGTATGTCGAGGTCCAGGGAAGCAGCCCGGGAAAATATTTTTGGTCCTTATTTTCCAGTGGGTGGACCCGCCCATGGTTTTGTGCATGGGTTTGCACATGGTTCTGGGGTATGATGGTTTTTGGCCCCTGGTATTTTGCAGATCTGGTCAAGGGAACTACGGTTATGTTCTAATCCAGTGTTAATGGATTGGGGTATATGTATGCTTCGGCATGTATATATATGTGTTGTAACACTAAAAGGAAAATAATGAAAAATCAAGTTGGTCATCCTGATTTGGCATCCAGGGGAAAATCTTTGTGTTTATCTGTTTTATGTTTTATGTTCTCGCTATTATTTATTTTATGTTTTAAAGATTCATTCATAGCTAATTTATGTACAAGGTTAAAACCTACATTTGGTATCAGAGCAGTTTCAATTTTAAGGGTATGCCTTTGTTGCTGAGGGATTTTTTGCTCAGGCCTGAGGTAGACCCTGTTCAATGGGAGATCTATGGGATCGATTCTTGCGGTGAAAGAAGATGGTGAGCGGCAAGAAGATAGAGATCGAGAAACTTAATGGTCATAGTTTTAGTGGATCGCAGTAGTTTCGTGTACTAAACCAATGGAAATGTCATATGAAAACTGGAAGAAGCTGGATCGAAAGGCAAAGAGCACAATACGGTTATGTGTCTTAGATTAAGTATTGTTGAATTTATCTGGGGAAGCTACGGTGAAGAATTTGTGGGACAAACTTGGGACTTTGTACCAATCTAAGTCTCTAGTGAATAAATTGTTCCTATGGAAAAAAATGTATAACCTGAGGATGAAGGATGGAGACTCGGTGACAAAGCATCTAAACGCCTTCAATACTGTGGTAAGTCAACTGTCATCTGTTGATATTAAAATATGATATGAATATAAGTGCATCAGTTTGTTGTGTTCTCTACCAGACTCGTGGGACAGTCTGGTTATTGCAATAGGTAGCAATACAACTACCTTGAATTTTGATGACATTGTCTCAGCCTTGCTATCAGAGGAAATGAGACGGAGAAATATGGAGGCTGAATGGAGATGCCTTATCCGTGCGAGGAAGGTCCCGCATGATAAAAAAGAATAAGGTTTCGAGTGGGAGATCTAAATCTAGAGGGAGATCTAAATCTCCCCGGAAAGCTCAGAAGGTGTGCCGGAAATGCGAAAGGGACAGACACTACAAAAAGGATCAGCAGACGTAGCTCCTGAAAGGTGGATCCGATGATGCCCTTCCTGAGAGGAAAAAACCACCTTGGATGAAGGTGGGGATGTGTATTTGGCTTCTTCTTCAAATACACATGTATATCATGAGTCATGGTTGATTGACTCAGGTGCATCCTTTCACTTCACTCCCCATAGGGAGTGGTTCTGTGAGTATGAGAAATATGGTGGCGGTGTTGTCTTCTTAGGTGATGATAGAAAGGCGAGAATCATCGGACGTGGAAAATTAAAGCTGAAGCTGCAAGGTGGAAGGATTAGAACACTTCCTAGTGTTATGCACATTCCTGCATTGGGCAGAAATCTGATTTATGTAAGCAAGATGGATGATGCAGGTGTAAAAATAATGTTCAAGAAAGATACCTGTAAGATGGTTAGGGGAGCACTGGTATTAATGTGGGGAGTTCATATTGGAACTCTGTACAAGCTTCAGAGAAGCACTGTTATTGATGGGTGCAACAGTTCTGTGGTTCCCAAAAGTGGAGCGGAAAGCCTAGCGGTCTCTGGAGAAAAGACCATGCTATGGCATCAAAGGCTTGGAAATATTGGAGAGAAGGGCCTTCGGATACTGAATGGAAATGGTGTGGTATAAGTTATGTCTAATATCTCTTTAGATTTCGATTTCTCTGAAAATTGTGTATATGGGAAGCAGAATCAGGTGAGTTTTCCTTCTGGTGCTAAGAGGACAAACAAGATATTAGAGCTTGTGCATAGTGATGTGTTTGGACTCGTGTCGGTTCCATCACTGGGTAAGTCTGTGTACTATGTTTCATTCATAGATGACTTCTCAAGGAATACATGGATATATTTCTTGAGGAAGAAATATGTAGTCTTTGACAAATTTAAAGAATTTAAGGCTCTGGTGGAAAACTAGATAGAGAAGAAGATAAAGGTGTTGAGGACAGATAATGATGAGGAGTTATGCAAGAAGGAATTTGAAGAGTTCTGTAAGAAGTGTGGTATATCACAACAGAAGAATACTCCATACACACCCCAGCAAAACGGAGTTGTAGAAAGAATGAACAGAATGCTGATGGAAAAGGCAAGAAGCATGCTTAGTGGTACTGGGTTAGGACAAGAATTTTGGGCAGAGGCAATGGAGACTGCATGTTACTTGGTTAACAGATCACCTTCATCAGCGTTGGAGGATAAGACTCCACATGAGGTATGGACTAGTAAGAAACCCTCTCTTTCACATTTGAGGGTATTTGGATGTGATGCATATGTACATGTTCCAAAGGAGAAAATGAGCAAGTTGGATAATAAATTGAAAAGGTGCATCCTTATTGGGTATAAGGATGGTTTAAAGGGTTACAAGCTTTGGAACCCAGAAACAAGGAAGGTTGTGTACAATCGAGATGTGGTGTTTAGAGAGGTGAAAGATGTTGTTAAACATGAATTCCTACCAAAGGAACCTGAAAAGGTAGAATTTGAGCTAAAGGAGGATGAATCAGACTCTACAATAGAAGAAGACTCAGAAGAGGAAGCGCCACAAACTCCAGCTGTGAGAAGATCAGTCCGGGAAAGAAGACAACCCGAAAGGTATATTCCATATGCTTTATGTTCAAATTTTGCTTTAACTATAACTGATGATGATCGCAGAACCGTCAGGGAGGCAGTAGATTCAGAGGATGGAAAACTCTGGAAGGAGGCCATGGTTGATGAAATGGCATCCTTGCATTAAAATAAATGAGGCTTGGGATCTGGTGGAGTTGTCGGCTGGAAGGAAGCCCATCGGGAGCAAATGGATGTTTAAGGAGAAGATGAATGTAGAAGGGAAGGTGGAGAAATACAAAGCTCGATTTGTAGCAAAATGTTATTCCCAGGTGCCGGGAATTGATTTTGGTAATATTTTTTCTCCTGTTGCCAAAGTTACTTCTATTAGATTACTTTTATCTGTTTCTGTTGCCTTTGATTTTGAGGTAGAACAGGTGGATGTGAAGACACAATTTCTTCATGGGGATCTAGAAGAGGAGATCTACATGAAACAACCTGAAGGCTTTATGGCGAAGGGGAAGAAAGAGCTGGTATGAAGGTTAAAGAAGTCTTTGTATGGGTTAAAAAAATCACCAAGGATATGGTATCAGAAATTTGATACCTATATACGGGGACTTGGCTTCACCAGAAGCAATGAGGATCATTGTGTTTATTTTAAATTAATTAGTGACCATGTTATTTATTTGGTCTTGTATGTGGATGATATGTTGTTGATTGGAAATGACAAAGAAATTATCAAAGATTTGAAGACACAACTGTTCTCCAAATTCGACATGAAGGATCTTGGTGATGCAAACTATATTTTGGGCATGGAAATTAAGAGAGATCGGGAAAATAGAAAAATTTGGTTAAAACGGAGGAAGTATGTCAGGACTATATTATAGAGGTTCAATATGCAGGATAGTAAACCGATGAATGTTCTGATTCCTGTAGGTACAAAGTTATCTACTAAATAGTGTCCCAAGACACAAGAAGAAGAGGAGAATATGTCTTGTGTTCCATATGAAAGTGAAGTGGGTAGCTTGATGTATGCAATGGTCTATACTAGACCAAACATTTCACATGCAGTGGGAGTATTGAGCAGGTTTATGTCAAACCCAGGGAAGGAGCATTGAACAGTAGTGAAGCAGGTTTTCAGATATTTGCGTGGCACTAGTGATTATGGCTTGTACTACCATGGAAGACCAGGATTGGAAAGAGTGTTGGACATTCGTGGTTTTGTTGATGCAGACTGGGCTGGAGATCTCGACCAAAGAAGATCTACAAGTGGGTATGTGTTTAGCCTATTTGGAGGTGCAGTCAATTGGATGAGTAAAAGACAGTCTGTAGTGGCTCTTTCAACTACAGAGGTAGAATACATGGCAGTCACTCATGCAAGCAAGGAAGAAGTTTGGTTGCAGAGATTGTGTTCAAGTATGGGATTGGTGCAGCAAGCTATAAGGATAGAATGTGATAGCCAAAGTGCAATTTTCTTGGCTAAGAACCCTGCTTATCATTCAAAGACAAAGCACATTGATGTTCAATATCACTTTGTGAGATATATGGTTGAGGCTAAAAGGGTGTTGCTGGTAAATGTGGTCACTTTGAAGAATGTTGCAGATGCATTGACAAAGTCTGTGAGCACTCAAAATTTCTCTTGGTGTAGAGAAATAATGGGTGTTGCAAAGTTGGGCTAATGAATCAGCTCTCTTATGGCCCCCTATGGAAAGAAAACAACAAGTGGGAGAATGTTGGGTTTGTGTTATATTCTTTCCATGACTAGTCACACGCAGGGGGGTAACAGGGGGGGCGATAGCCCCCCTTTTTGGGGTCCGGGGCAGCGCCCTGGGAAAAAAAATTTGGTCCTTATTTTCTGGTGGGCGGACCTGCCCATGGTATTATGCATGGGTTTGCACATGGTTTTTGGGCATGATGGTTTTCAGCCCCTGGTATTTTGTAGATCTAGTCAAGAGAACTACGGTTATGTTCTAATCCAGGGTTAATGGATTGGGGTTTATGTATGCTTCAACATGTATATATATGTGTTTTAACACTAAAAGGAAAGACAAGTTGATAAAATTACTTGATTTTTCATTATTTTCCTTTTAGTTCTCTTTGTCAAGATTTTTGGAAAGACAAGTTCCCAAAAACTTAGGCTAATACAATGTATGTATAGATATTTTGATTTCACGATGCACCGCTACTTTCATACCATCATAATTTATCATCTTCTTCACCTCATCCTCATAGATATATTTAGACACAATGTTGCCCAAAATGCGCATATTTATCTATAGACGATGCACTTTGTTCGATACTCTAGAGATCGAATAGATTGATAAATCATGGATCGAATAAATCAATGAATGTATCGACGATTCCACGTCCTGGTGTGGATCGATCAACTACATAAATATCATGGATGCATCAATTTGGTTGGTTGTGAGGCCTCCCACAGACCTACTTACCCCCTTCGAGTTCTGTGTACCTTTCGGCTTATCCTAGAATAATCAAGTTTTCGGTGCTTTGTCGATTGATTTATGTGCCCCGATGAGGAGACTACATATATTATTCTAGAATGATGTTGTATAAACATAATTTTGGTGTCTGTTTGTATATTCATGATGCTAGGATTCCTCCTCATATATATAGTATTCTCTTTTGATGGCAATATCACCAAATCATATCTATGTGGGTTGTTCCTGTTAATGAGAGAAACTCAGTAGTGTGTTTTTGGTTTCCTATTGCTACTACTAAGGGGGTTGTGTTTCTCCTCACTCAATCCTATATCATATATAGAGATCTGGGTTGCCATATCATAGATACCATTAAGTAGGAGTTATAGTAGGTATTGGTCATTAAGTAGCACTTGGTGAGGGCTACTAAAGCATGTTCATTTCCCTAAGTATTCAAGGGAGGTGGGCCTGATTTGAGCTAATGGAAGCGTAAACAATCAATCTGGTATATGATGTGACATAGGTGTCCTCCTGCTAAAATAGCTCTAAAAAAGTGATTTGTTGGTTGGGGTACGGAAAAGTATTTAATCCTCTAGGTGAAGTCCACCATGGAGAGGTATATCAAATCGGTTCCGTACGTGTGTAATTCGTACTGATCCCATCAGTTGAGATTACAAATCTCCACTTAGAACTACTCATGTCTAATCATGTTGTATCTTGGCCAGTGCTAAGTCAATTCATCAGTGAGGGCAAGGCACAATAAAAGGGTATGGTGTAAATTCGATCTCTCTAAAAAACCTAGTGTATGTTTATGAATAGCAATATGGTGTCCCCTGGCTGGTATCATGGCCATTCTTCTAGAGTAAAAGACTGTGGTTTGGTCATGTAGGTACCGTCACCCATATTTTCATTTCCTCATGTTGTTGTGAGGCATCTGAGCCTGTTTCTATTATCGATCTAAGAAAATTGGAAGGTCTATGACTGAATATCTTGTGCTCAATTTGGAACCAAATAAAGCAAAGCAGGTTTTGGCACAGGCCTAACTACTACTATTGGTTATGCAGGTTCTAGCAAAGGCCTGGATCCGGATCTATAACTGATTGAAGGGGCACTGGGACATAAAGGGATGTTGGTTCTACTACTACATGTTCCTCTGCATCTAAGGCTTAGCCTCCTACTATACGTTAATAGGCAGGCGTTATGTCGAATTGGTGCGTAGTGGATCGGTCAACTTAAACTACTGATGATGGTGGTGCTTCCCCTTCCCTTCTTAGGAGGAAACTGTTGACCTGCCCCTGGTGACACTTTTACCTATACTGCTCTAGCTGCTGGGTATGCTATCATCTCTTCTATAACCACCTCAAATGGATATTTACTAGATAGAAAAACCTACTATGTGATGACTCGTAGGGAGATTCTACTAAGTGCTTAATTCTTAGAGATTATGCTAAGTTAATTGATTGTTATGGGTTAATTGATTGATCCAGATTGTTAGATCACTATGATTCGTTTTGATCGATGAAGAGAATCGAAAGACACTTTCCTGAACTTGTGAAATGTGTTCCCATCGCTTTTTCTTACGTCAATTCACCCTCTATCCCCGATCCTCTATTTAGGGAAATTCAGACTATTGGACCCGAGGCATAGATCATGATATGTATGAGATTTACACGTGTTTTTTCTATATACGATATATAATTGGAAGAGAGGGGAAATAATTCACCACATATTGAACCATAGCTTTGACCTCATAACCTCGAATTGCGCACCCCTGCCTGTCCACTCAATGATAAGGATCGATAAGAAACTTCGGTTATCATAAATCAATATGAAAAGTGAGTCATAATTTACACATCATCATATAATAACATGATACTATGATTTGCCTCTATCTGAATGATCCATAATAAAGTCAAGAAATCTAGTATTGTAAGAGCGAAGGCCCAACAACTTAAAAAAACTGGGAGTGCTGGTAAAAGGGAGCAGAAGGGGGTATTAGGTGTGAGGGAATGACTGAATCAATAATCCATCAACCAAATTCCATCAGCAAAATAGGCAGCCTATTATTTGAGTCTAGAAAAAACCATCAACAACCTAGCTAGATTACACACATGAATAGATCACTGCAAGATGTAATATTCCCAAATGGGAAAAGCAGAAATATAGTGCAAAATAATGGAACAATGTTGCAGATCATCATTTATAAAGAAAGAGGCCAATATGGAGACCTTTCATATGTTATTACAACATAAAAATATGCTTAATAAATGGGCCATAAGATGCATAACATGAAATACAAGCCTCCAATGAACAAAATCCCTCAATATGAGGTGCTACAATCATGTATAAAAGCTAGAAAACCCTTACAACGTTATTTTATTGGCTCTAAAACATCATTTGATTATAAATCAGTTCTAGAGCTAATATGTGCCTCAAAATTTAGATCTATATCAGATCCATGCACTATACAAGCTCCTCTGAAGAACCCCTCAAGGGTTTTCAGCAAAACACCAAGTACAAGATGTAGATCTGAGATCTAAGACTACAGATCTACTGAAAAATACAGATCTAGATAGTGTGGCTGATCTGATATGATCAATAAAATATCCTCCTCCAATATATCTTCAAGGTGAAGGGCAGATCCCCATCACTAGAAAATCAGCTCTCCAAATGGTGTGCCAAACCACCTTGCAGCTCCTCCTACAGAAATAACACAGATCTAAAACTAAACTGCATTGTAGGGATCAAAATAAGGTTGGCTTGATGGAAAGATCTAAAAATGAGCTAAATCCCTTCAATATTTCCTCCCAATGAAGTAGAAACCTCCTCCACTGAAAATGAGCAATGAAATGGCCTAGATCTAGAGATCTAATCTCCACTTGTTGCAGCTTGCAAAAACAACCAAACCCTCAATAGGATTTGCGTTGTAGTTGAAAGAAGAAGATCGGCCTTAAGCCAGATAGTGGAAAATGTAGTGCAAGACTCCTCCAAGAGCTCCTTAATGGAAGAGGTGGGATTCTCGATCAGGAACACCCTGTGCTAAACAATGCTCTATCTCAGCTAAACAACAAGAGAAAGATATATGTCTAAATAGACCATATATTCAGAAATATCATATACATCAACAACCTTCATATGGATGCCATCCTCTTCCTTAAATATAATATGAAATTGCAAACCCTAAGCCCCATCCAAAAATGTCACTACATTCACACAAAGCATCTTCATCTATAACTACGTTGTCCCTCATTGATGGCCACTCCTCCATGACAACGTATGTTGATTTGGTCAAGTTTGACCCAATCAAAGTGATCCAACCCCTTTCACAACAAGGCTCCTTCAATTAAACTGCCAATATTTGTCTCTTTCACATTTGGCATTGATTTATTCATTATCAAGGAGAAACATGGACCTCCTTTGCCCTCTTATTCTTTAAACAAGGCAGAAAAACAAAATTGAATATTCTAACTAGCTCATGGCTAATTGGGAATATTACAATTCTCCCTTCCCAAATGTTGCTTGTCCTCAAGCAACTGACAAGGTGAGTGCTGCAACTCTTCTCCTCTGACATTGGTGACACCAACATGTGATAAGCTTCCTCCATAAGCTAAGTGTTCACCAATCCATCCCTCCATGAATTGCTCCTCCAAAATTCTCATGAGATGTAAATAATCTATCCCATAAGGAGACAATAACTCAAATGAAACAAACATGGTTTGCCCAATGTTCTCCTTGAAAAATGTAGCATAAGGTACATTGAGAATCTCCATCCCATAGGGCACATACATACCTCCCATCCTCCATCCATACATTCCCATAAAAACTACAAGTACATCATCAATTTATGGGATCAAAATTACATACATACAAACAGAAATTTGTGCATATGGAGGTGGGTCATAGTCCCACATGTGGAACCAGTGCAATAAATCTCCTGACTGCATCAGATCATGATGTGGTAAGTGGTCTACCCATTACTTACTTGTTTTCCAAGTCATCTCACCATGGTTGAAAGTGTGAGATATGTTTGGTTCTTTTGGAATGCACCCACAGTGATACAAAATCTCCCTTTGATCTCCAAGGGAGTGGCCATGTTCAGAAATTTTTGTGGCCCAAAGTTGGCCATGAATTTTATATGGTATAGTAATCCTTCTTGGAGTTATAGCTTGCATACACATGGTGAAATAAATCAAACAAGAATCAAATGAAACATTATTTACATGAGCATATTCTTCATCAAAATTCCTCCTTAAACAAATGGAGTGGTGCATAGATCTATCTCCTCTCTCAAAAGAAGAAAGTGATGGATGAATTAACTCCTTTATATAGTTATGCTGCTGTCCCAACTCCACATGGTTCATGCATATTTGAAAATTCTGATATAGTTCTCCTTCAAAGCCCTTCCAAGTGTAGCTTCTCATGATAATAATGTAGAATTGCATGGAATATGTGTGGCTGAAAAATAACTCTTCATAGGCCCTTTGTAGTAACTTCTCCTTGAGATTGGAAGCTCTAGATAAGAAGATCCTACCATGATAATAGATGACTCCTTCTTGGACTGAATAGCCGTCTTCATGTAGCTGGTCATCAAGTATCATGCATGTATAAAGATCCTTGGAATAATCCACCAACAGTTGGGATTTCCAATATGGATCAATCTCCCATAGTGACAACACTGATGATCTATCAATATAAATTTCTATCATATGGCTACTCTTCTCCTTGACATATCCCATGCCAAAGGTACACATTGGAAGGTCATTCCTTCCATGCTTCTCCTCGCACAGCGTAGTATCTGAAATGAGAGTGGGTAATGATGATGTTGGGAGAAGATCTCCCTCCTCCTTGAGCCTACCCAAGACTCCCAGCACTATATCATTGCCTTATAATTCTCCCATCCCTCCTGGATCTATGCTTGGAGCATCATATTGTGAGATAAATCTCACAAAATCTGAATAATATGGCCTCCCAGGTGGTTTTCCACTAGATAATAATGTCCCATGCATCCATCTCATAAGAATACTAGATGGGATTGTAAGGTCCTTGCTTTCACTGCACAAATCCATCTCTGATTTCTGTGCATATGTATGCATGCCTTTGATAATTTGAGTCTTACCACTCTTTTTATCCACCCATTCCATCTGCAAAGCCTCCCAATCAATGGTAACTTTCCCCAAAGTAATCAACCATTGAACACCTAATATCACATTGGTGTTCGGTATGTCAACCATAAAGAAGTGATCAATCAATGTATATGTTCCCATGGTGACTGATAAGGATGGAACATATTGCATGCATTGCATTGTTCTATCTCCTGGGACCAAAATAGATAATCCCTCAAAATCATCAGTGGGTATTGCCCTCCTTTGCACTAGTTGGGCAGCAATAAAATTGTGGGTAGCCCCACTATAAACCAAAAGAGAAACCCTCTAATTCAATATGGAACCTTGAACTCTTAAGGTCAAGTTCTTAGGTAATCCTCTTAAATATTCAAGAGCCCTACAATAGGAGAAAATGCTCCATTCCCATCTCTTGATGGTTTTGGTTCATCTCCTGCAGTGTCAGCGCTGTGAACCCTTCTTGGTTCATCTTCTTCTTCCTCCTCATCATCTAAGAAGACCTCTATGTAATGTGCTTTCCCAGTTGCATATCTATGTCCAGGTGCCCATGATTCTTGGAAAGTGAAGCAAAGCTTCCTTATTCTTAGATCTCTCCGAACATCATCATCAAGAGGTTTTTTGTATGAGCTCTCCTTTGAAGGAGCAGCCTTTTCTTCTTTTCCCTTTGATAGGAAAGAGGGATTATGCTGAAAAGTTGCATTTTCTTTTGGCAAGGCATCTTCAAGGTCTCTAGTCCTTTCAATAGCATCATGTAGGGTAGTGGGCTTGGTAGAATTAACCAAACCATGAAGAGGTTCATCTAACCCATCAATGAAAATGTACACCCTTCTTGCTGCAGACAAATCAGGAACCATAACAGAAATTCTTAAAAATTCAGAGATGTAAGTTTCTGCATTACCTGATTGTTCCAACTTTTCAAGGCTCATGAATGGTGCTTTAGAATCTCTTCTATCAAATCTTTCCACCAGCCTTCTAGTGAACTCTGCATAAGCAGTAACATTGGCATGACCCAATGTAGACAAGCCATGGAACCACCAGTCATGTGCTTCACCTTCAAGGTGCAACAGTGCAATCTTAATGGCCTCCATTTATGGAACCTTGTTCAGTTGAAAGAATATTTCAAGTTTTTTTACCCAAGATTTGTCAAAACACTTGGATGACCCATCAAAATTGGGTAAAAAGAATCTGCCCATAGTATGGTGTCGATCATGATTCTAAATGAATCCACCACTTCTATGATGATGCCTTGGTCTTCTATTGTCCTTTATTTGTCAAAACTCCTGAAAAATCAAGTGATATTTGAATCTCTGAGTTTGAGATTCATACTCCATAAAATATTCTTCAAGGGATTCTTGCTCCTGAAACCCTTCATTTTCCATAGCAAAAAATGTAGGCATAGTAGAGCGTTGGGAAACTTGTGGATTCTCCAAGATGAAATCCTTTAGGGGATTCATTGAATCTGTACATCCTCATCTCTTTGATCTCTCTAGCAATGTCTTGCATGGCTCTAGAAGGATCTTCAGGAACTCGTTCTCTTCATCTTCACCTCTAGATAAAGGGGCTTTACCCTTGTCTTCATTGTCATTTGTATAATCAAATTTTTTGTGTCTTCTCTTTTGATACCCCCTTTCTCTATCAGTAAGAAACTCTCCTTCTTCAGAAGACATACAGGCTGTGCCAAGCTGATGCTCTGATACCACTATAATATTCCCAAATGGGAAAAGCAAGAATATAGTGCAAAATAATGGAACAATGTTGCAGATCATCATTTATAAATTAAGAGGAAAATAT
Source organism: Pinus albicaulis (assembly GCA_034641835.2). NCBI lineage: Eukaryota > Viridiplantae > Streptophyta > Pinopsida > Pinales > Pinaceae > Pinus > Pinus albicaulis. The sequence continues at coordinate 14,807,536 of CM076570.1, read as the reverse complement.
GGAGACCTTTCATATGTTATTAAAACAAAAAAATATACATAATAAATGGGCCATAATATGCATAACATGAAATGCAAGCCTCCAATGAACAAAATCCCTCAATATGAGGTGCTGCAACCATATATAAAAGTTGGAAAACCCTTACAACATTATTTTATTGGATCTACAAGAGCAGTTGATTATACATCAAATATAGAGCTGATATGTGCCTCAAAAGTTAGATCTATATCAGATCCATGCACTATACAAGCTCCTATAAAGAACCCCTCGAGGGTTTTTAGAAAAACGCCAAGTACAAGATGTAGATCTGAGATCTAAGACTGTAGATCTATTGAAAAATATAGATTTGGAAAGTGTGGATGATATGATATGATCAATAAAATATCTTCCTCCAATATATCTTCAAACTGAAGGGAAAATCCCCATCACTAGAAAATCAACTCTTCGAATGGTGTGCCAAACCACCCTGCAACTCCTCCTACAGAAATAACGCAGATCTAAAAGTAAGCTGCATTGTAGGGATCAAAATAAGGTTGGCCTGATGCCAAGGTATGAAAATGAGCTCAAAGCCCTTCAATACTGTCCTCCCAACGAATTAGAAACCTCCTCCACTAAAAATGAGCAATGAAATGGCCTAGATCTAGAGATCTAGTATCCACTTGTTGCAGCTTGCAAAAAAAATCAAACCCTCAATGAGATATGTGTTGTAGTTAAAAGAAGAAGCTTGGCCTTAAGCCAGATAGTGGAAAATGTAGTGCAAGACTCCTCCAAGAGCTCCTCAATGGAAGAGGTGGGATTCCCGATTAGGAACACCCTGTGCTAAACAACACTCTATCTAAGCTAAACAACAAGAGAAAGATATATGTCTAAACAGACCATATATTCAGAAATATCATATACATCAACAACCTTCATATGGCTGCCATCCTCTTCCTTAAATATGATATGAGCTTGAAAACCCTAATCCCCATCCAAAAACATTACTACATTCACACAAAGCATCTCCATCTAAAACTACAATGTCCCTCATTGATGGCCACTCCTCCATGACAGCATTGTTGATTTGGTCAAGGTTGACCCAGTCAAAGTGATCCATCCCCTTTCACACCAAAGGTGCTTCAATTAAGCTGCCAAGACTTGTCTCTTTCGCATTTTGCATTGATTTATTCATTATCAAGGAGAAATATGGACCTCCTTTTCCCTCTTATTCTTTAAACAAGGCAGAAAAACAAAATTGAATATTCCAACTAGCTCATGGCTAATTGGGAATATTACACAAGCCATGTTGAGAGATTGATACCCCCACACCCGTGTCACTTCAATGACCTCCACCTTATTATATTTGTTACGAACGATATACCACTTCCTACTCGCAATCGTAGGGACCCAAGAGCTCATTATAGGGGTCAAAAATAGAGGATCAACACTATTTTCCGCCCCCCCACCACCCCCCCCCCCTCCCCCCCCACCCCCCAAGACACCATCTTTTGCTCAAACATCTATTTCATAGTGTTAATGTAGCTCCTATCATATAAGTTTATTGTTAGTAAATACTGAAAGTGAGGTGGTACGAGTAATCTCTAGATCCGGGTTCTCCTGCATTTTCACCAGTTCCAGCTCTTTTTATCCCATAGTTTATCGAGTGGTTTAAGTAGTTGACCCTGTAGGGAGGGCAGTGGGTAGCATCATATGTTATGGGTGCAATTTGGGGATGAATCTCCTACATTCTTAGGTTTTGAGGTCCCTTAATCCACAGAGTAAGAGAAAGCCATGCTTATTTATATATCTTATCCAGAGAAGCACAAGCAGCCAAGGCGAAAGTTGACCAAGAAAATGAACTAGAGATAACCAATGGAGGAACATATGGTCAATCATGAACTCATGTCAAAACAGTTCACACAAAATTAAATACAACATACATAGCTCATTTGATTACAGTTCCATTAACGACGGGCCGAAACAACAGATCTAGCCTAAGCATATCATCCAGCCTAAGCTAAGAAACTAAATCAATAGGTTCAACAATCAAATTTGAAACAGGATATGGTTCTCGAAATGGGAGGGATACTACATGCTATCAATATAGTTAAGATGAAGTCCTCTTGGTTATCTAACTGGGTAGATATGCTCATGGTCTTGGTCCTAGTCTTGGTGCTGGCTAAACTACTACTTTTGCTTATGGGTCTCGAACATCTAGATCAGCGTCTCGATCTACGACTGAAATTAAGAAAGGGCAGTATCTAGATATTTATCTAGAACCAGAATGCTGGATAAGGAGATAGAAATGATTCTAAGGGGATAGAACTAATAAGGTAAGGGTGTTGGTCCTAGTGGTGGGTCATTTGTTGTATCGACTGCATAATCAGACTCAGAAACGATTGGTTCTTTGACTGGATCAAGGTCCACTAGTCGCTCTACTACTGGCTATGCTTTTGGATCTCGTTCTTTACAATATCTAGCCCGATCACAAACCTTAGAATCTGGATCACAATCAAGAACATCAAAATATAAGTATCAATCTGCAACTATAATAATTTCTTCTTCAGTTGGGTCTTTATATAAATAACCAGACTCAATGGCTAGATTAACAGAATAGACAGAAGAAGCAACTGCATAATCAATAGAACCAATAGAGTGACTTGCTGGATCGACTGCTGCTAGTGGATATACTGCTACTGATGTTGGCTCTACTACTACTACTGGATCAAAAACTGCTTCATATACATCTTCATATACAACCTCATATATAGATTCAAACTCAGAATCAACAAACCTAACATCTAGGCTCCAATCAAGAGGAAACACATAAGGCCATCTGGTTCACCCACCTTCGATATTAGGGTTCTCCCACCATAAAAAAAAATTCTTCTCCCACCTTATAAATCATGGTGCCCAATACCTTCTTGTTTGAACACCGGAGAACCGAGCAACTATTATTATTTGAAATTGGATCGACTATAGAATTGAAAGTAGGAATATTTATTACCGTAGCTAGGGAGTCATTTCATCAGGAAAGAGCCACGTTGGTTGGTTCTCTATCAATAGTGATCATTAGGAGGAACATCACACCTGATCAAACATGTCCACATTAATGGGATATCCTATTTCTTTTATATAAGTCATTCATAATCAACCCTAGGAAGGAATTGAAGAAGGAGGAAATACCCAGTTTTTTTTCTATCAAACTAGGTATACATTTCATTAGTAATTAGCCACCACTTTTTTTCTCTCTCTCTAGAAAGAAGGTTTCATTTGGAAGAATTAGCATCATGGTTTACTCTCTGTCTTCATAAGTTGGTGAGCAAGCACTTTCATTAGTTAATAGCACATTTTTTTTGGATATGTGAAGAAGGGATGAATTAGCTTGGCTGAATCCTTGAATTACCACCTTGGATTTACTACCTTTTCTATCTCTTAATTCATGAGAATGAATCTAGGGTTTTAATCAATAAATTAGGCTTCATTGCAAATATAATAAACTCATGAAATGAATCATGGAATCATGGAGACAATCTCATAAAATCTCATAACATAATTTACATACATCATTTATAACAGGATTGAGATGAGAGTGCATCGTCTAATAAGATTTAAGACTTTGAGTTATCTTCATAGATCGAAATGAATCGATATCTCGATGCTCCAAATGCATCATCTAATAACAACAAGTGCATCTTTCTCTGGCTGGTGGGGGGAGATATAATGAAACGAAAAGCAATTGTTTTCTGGCCCCCGCTGATTGACTAGGGGCTAACCTTCTCAACAGTGCTTACGACTTTCTACCCCAACTTACTCTGTAGGGGAAAAATGAATGAATGGATGAGAAGAAGGTATAAGTGGAGATGGGTAATCTATTCCCCCCCATCTCCTACCTGATAATATCCACTGCTTTAGCTACACCTAAGGGCATTATTAGCTGGTTAAGAAAGCACCACAACCATTTTCTCCCATGCATGTACCTGTATTCCTCTGAGTGTAGTCCTATGAACACATCACTAGAATCTAGTGGAAATACATCACTACGAGTAGGGTATATTACCATGTTATCACCTAAGGGTAGCCACACGTTACTCACATACATTAATAACCTGTGCAAAATCCAATATTGTAGCTATAAAACCTTTAGGAAATTCACCATAGGGATCAATACCTCAACCAAACTCCTAAGCCAGTTGTTTCCTCATTTAGAATGCTTAAGTAGGTAGGGGGAGATCAACCATTAGGAGAAGATCAACTATTTCTATAGTAGGATATATCCCATTTATCTCTATATACTATATAGAATTGGCAGAGAGGAGAGAAACAACCAGTAGTTTTATCTTCAAGAGGATAACAACCAACTTAAGTATGGAATTGTTGGCATCAGAGGACAACCCAATACTTATTCATCCATTCAGAGGGTCATCAAAACAATCTTGTGCTAATAAAAGCTAGAGTAGATACGTAAAAGTACCTATTAGAACCACACCCCTTGTAAACTAGTGCTTATGACTTTGGCTGGTCTGGTTGGCTTTTTGGCTTGTGCTAGCTCTGATGCCTATCCCTTTGTCTATTCCTTAGCTACTGATGCTTCTACTAGTATAGGTTAAGTAACAACTTAATCGACAGTATCAACTTCTTTACCAACTAGTTCAACAAAGGCATAATCGGTTAGTGGTACTTAAGCTACTCGATCTCTAAAACCAAGATTTGGATCTGGATCTATAAATGGAAGGGATACTAACCCTACATCCTCATTTTTTCATTGTTTAGATTTCACTTTGTAAATAAACCAAATTTTTTTTATCTCTATGTGTGGTTTCTTAGGGTTTGTCCCTAGTCAGACGCATGTCCTCCCAAGCTCCAAATATTCCATATGGATGTCCAAAGAACAGTGACAAGAAAAATTCTATAGAAAACCTGGGTTGGATAGAAGTTGGAAAAAACATGAAAAGTAACTCTCCAAGGATAGCGATAAGCCATTAAAAACTAAAATTAAACCGAGTTGAGAATGGGATGCAAATACATTTGGATTTTAGGGGATTTTTGGAAAGTTTTTAGTTGGAATGGTAACACATTTTATGTATTGTGTAGTTTTAAAGTAAGGATTTGGGTTGATCCTATGTGCTCAATCCAAAATCTTCCAAGAATTTTGTTAGCTCTTGTTCTTAGAAGAATTGTAACGGTTCTAGGCCGAATTCTAACTTTGTTAATATAATCTTCAATACCCATATCTTAAAAAAAATAAAAAGAAAAGAGAAATTGTATTTTGGAATGCTATAATGATTTCATAACTTAAACTTGTAATTCCAGAAAATCTTTGTTGGATTACAAAGGAAATTGACCAAAAAAATATACCTAAAAAGAACCAAAATGTAAAATATTGAGATTACTTTAAGTGTTTTAACCATTAAAACTTATTTTTTTCAATTGTTTTATATGATATATACATAATTTTTTAAAACAATATATAATATATGCATAGTTGATATTAAAATAATTTACATAACAAGTGAATTGAGACATTTTATCTATGGACTCAATTGTTTACATTAAAATGTTCTTTTTGTTATTAACATACTTTTAAGAATTTGTTAATATTGATTCGACTTCATAGTCCATTCATGGTTTTATTTGGATGTGGATGTCGGGGGCTTGGTGGTGGTTATTTTTCCCTAGTGTTTACATCCTTTGATGATTTCTTGGTGCTATGGGCTAGTCATTTATTTGTATGGAGTTTTTTGTGATTCTTTCTCATGGTGCATTTTTTGGATGCTGAAATTGGGTCTGATTACTTGGTGTAATTTTTTTCTTCCCCTTTTAGAAGTTCTGATCTTGGGTTTTAGGTGTTTCCAATTACATAGTCGGTGGCATAATTGGTTGTATTTACAGTGATTGTGATGTAGCTTATGTTTCGTTTGTTTATTTGGCAAGGGATTAAATTCTTTTATAAAGACATGTCATTTATTTTCTCTCTCTTGGGGTAACAGTTGCCTCCATCCACATCACTTTGGTTAGAACAGGTGACGGTTGGGAAGTTTTCATGTAGAAATCAGTTTTGGCTATGAATTTCCTTGATTCCCAAAATTTTATGTAACCATATCATAAAAAATATGATCAACGACTTCAAAATTAGCCTCTTTGAGGGGGAAACCCCCTTTACATCACATAAATGAAAAATTCTTGAATGATAAAAATGAATAGACCTCATTGCTATATATAGGAGTCTATGGGTCCACAATATAATTAGAGCCTACATAATAATAATAATGTAATGACACAACAATAACAATAGTGGGCTTCTATGGGGCATAAGAATAACAGTATGGGGGCTACATGGGCACAACAATAACAATAGGGGGCTACACTAACACTAACAATAAATGGGCTACACTATTATTGTAGGGACCTAACATTCCCCTCTCCTTAAAACAAGTGTTGTCTTCAATGATTGAGTAGTTTTGGATTATTTTATATAAAAATATTATTCTCCATGTGGAATCTTCAACAGGTAAGTTCTTCCACTTAATGAGATACTCTGAAATTGATCAATTTCATAGCTGCCAGGTTCTTGTTTTTGTGACTGCTTCAAACTCCAATATGATTTTTCCTTCTTCATCAAGTTTTGGAAATATTGTTTGAACTGGGAACTTGTCACCGATAACCTTATTTAAGCATGAAACATGGAAAACTAGGTGTGCTCAAGAATATTTGGGAAGCTCCAATTTGTATGCCATATTACCAATCTTTTGCAACACCTTATAAGGACCATAGTACTTGGGTGATAATTTATTATCCTTCTTATCTTGGTTGAGGGACATTTGTTTTTATGCCATGTAGCCTTATAAATACCCAGTCCCCTACATCAAAACTTATTTCATTGCGATGTTGATCGACATGTTGTTTCATTCAATTTTGTGCCAGAGTGAGGTTATCCTTTAAGAGTTGGAGAACTTGTTGTTAATTCTTGATGTGATATTCCACTGCTTGAACCTTAGAATTTTCCCTTAAATATGATGTGATGGATGGTGGATTATATCCATAAAGTTCCATAAATGGGGTAACTTTTGTTGCAGCATGGAAGGATGTGGTATACCACCATTCAACCAAAGGTAACCACTTAACCCATTGTGCTTGTTTATCGGATACAAAGCAACAAAGATATCCTTCAAAACATTTTTTCACTATCTCAGTTTTCCCATCATATTAAAGATGATAAAATAAGCTATGAGCTAATTGAGTACCCAGACAAGAAAATAATTCCTTCTAAAAAAATCCAGTGAAAAAGGATTATATGTCGCTTACAATAATATTTGGGTTTCCATGTAGCTTTTGAATTGTTTCCATAAATTTTGTAGCAACTGTACTGGATTTAAATGGATGATGTAATTCTCAAAAGTGTGCATACTTGATAATTCTATCAACTACCACCATGATGACATTCTTTCCTTCGGACTTGGTTAAACCCATGATAAGATCCATTGAGACCTCCTCCCAATATTAACATGGAATGGCTAAAGATTTTAAGTGACCTAGGGGTATTAATTGTCTCAAATTTATTTTGTTGGAAAACCAAACATTCTGCCACAAACTTTGGAATATCATATTTAAGGTCATCCCAAAAAGAATCCTTCTTGACCCTGTGGTAATTTTTAAAAAATACCGAGTGCCCTCCTAAAGGGGAGGTATATAATTCCAAAAGAATATTTTGTTTGAGTTAGGAATTCTTACAGACATATAAGTGATCTTTGTACCATAGTGAATACTTTTTCCAAATAAATGTATCAGATGTATTGGGATATTGTTGCAACTTTTCAATGAGCATCTACACCTCTTTGTCATTCTTCCATTCATCCCTTGCTTTAGTTATCCAATCAGGTTGGATAATAGAAATGGCACAGAGCAATGCTTCCACATCCTCATCCTTTCTTGAGAGTGCATCTACAACAAAAAAATTCTTCCCTTTTTTGTAAATGATTTCAAAGTCATAACCCAACATCTTGGTGACCCAACTGCTCTTTTGAAGATAATATTTGTTCCAAAAAGTATTTAAGTCTATTGTGATATGTTTTTACCTTAAAGTGTCTTCCCATTAGGTAAGGTCGCCATTTCCTTAGTGCATGTTATATTTCCAAGATTTCCTTTTCATAAATAGGCTTTTGTAAATAGTTTCCCTTGATTGGACGACTTTCAAAAGCAAAGATTCTTCCTTCTTACATTAAAATAACCAGGGAAAATTTTAAGGTTGGGTTTTTATATTAAAGTTTAAAAACTTGGCGAATCTTAGTAGTCCCAAATATGTGAATTGTAAAATTTTGATGTGATTTTGTAAAAATATTTATTTTTGTAAACATTTTATATTAGTATATATATATTTTTGGCGATTTTTAGGGAAAAATATTATTATACTATAAAATTTGGACGAATCAAATTTTAAAAAAAAATGGGAATTGGTGAATCCTTTTTTTGGAAAAAGCATGGAAAATTAGTCCACTTGCGAATATTAGCCCCTAAAATTTTCCATGAAAATAACATCAATTCCATTTCTTGAGGCAACACATTCCACAATAAACATTTTTTTGAAATATGGTGTAATTACGACTATTTCTTGGAACATTTCCTCTTTAAGATGTTCAAATGCCTTAGTTGCTTCTGGAGTCCAAGAAAATGCATCTCTATTTAGTAACGTTGTTATAAGCGTTGCTATTCTCCCATAGCTCTTAAGAAACTTGCGATAATACCCTGTCAACCCGAGAAATCTGAGAAGATGATTTAGGGTTGTGGGGATTTTCCATTCCTTAATGAATTTAATTTTGTTAGGGTCTACCTTAACACCCTCATGAGATATAATATGACCCAAATATTTCACCTCTTGTACTCCAACGAAGAATTTGGAGGTTATTTCATATAATTGATTCTCCTCCAATAGTTTGAGCACCCTTTCAACATGCTAAAAATTATCCTTCCAAGAATTGTTGTAGATTAGTATATCACCAAAAACTACTAACACAAATTTTCTAAGGAAGGGTTTGAAAATGGAATTCATCAAACCTTGAAATGTGGAAGGTGAATTAGTAAGGTCAAAATTCATGACCAAAAATTCATAATGCCCTTCATGAGTTCTAAATTTTGTTTTCAGAATGTCTTCAGTATTTATTCTAATTTGATGATATCTTGAACGAAGATCCAGCCTAATATTAGGGTACAGATCGATAACTGGTTTTTCTATTTTCTCAGTGAGTAACTGGAGGCCTGGTTCCCTGCAATGCAAGCGATCTGTGATGTTTCGAATCCCAAGTTGCAGATAAAAAAATGGTTCATTCATATCGTAGTCAACGGTTTATTTTATGCAACCAAATCAAAAAATAGAAGAAAAGATAGAGAAACAACTTTAAAATTACCATCTTTGAGGAGGAAACCTCCTTTACATTACATAAATGAACAATTCTTGGATGATACAAAAGAAAAAACCTCCTTGGTATATATATGAGTCTAAGGGGTCACAATATAATCAGATCCTACATAAAAATAATAATGTAAGGGCACAACAATAACAATAGTGGGATTCTATGGGGCACAAAAATAACAATATGGGGATACATGGGAACAACAATAATAATGGGGGGATACAATACCAATAAAAATAAGGGGATACACTAGTATTATAGGGACCTAACATGCCCCTCTCCTTCAAAAAGTGTTGTCATCAACGCTTGAGTAGTTCTATATGCTTCTTTAAAATTCTCATCCTACCATGTACTAGAATATTTAGCGGGTAAGTTCTTCCACATAATGAGATACTATAAAATTAATTGATTTCTTAGCTATCGGGTTCTTGTTTCCATGACTTCTTCAGGCTCAAATATAATATTTTCTTCTTCTTCAAGTTTTGGAAACATTGTTTGAACTGGGAGCTCATCATCAATAACCTTCTTTAAGCATGAAACATGGAAAACTAGGAAGATTCAGGCAACTCCAATTTGCATGACATTGTACCAATATTTTGCAACACCTTGTAAGGACCATAGTACTTGGGTGATAATTTATTATCCTTATTAACTTGCTTGAGTTATATGGTTGTAGCCGTAAAAATACACAGTCGCCTACATCAAAACATATTTCACTACTATGTTGATATGTCTGTTGTTTCATTTGATTCTGCGTCAGAGTGAGGTTATCCTTTAAGAGTTGTATAACTTGTTGTTGATGCTCGATTTGATATTCCACTATTTGAACCTTAGAATTTTCTCTTAAAGATGATGTGATGGATGGTGGATGATATCCATAAAATTCCATAAATGGGGTCATTTTTGTTGCAGTATGGAAGGAAGTGTTATACCACCATTCAATTAGAGGTAAACACTTGACCCATTGTGTTTTTTTATTAGATACAAATAAATGAAGATATCCTTCTAAATAATTTTTCACTATCTCAGTTTTCTTGTTAGATTGAGGATGATAAGATGAGATATGAGCTAATTGAGTACCAAGACAAGAAAATAATTCCATCCAAAAATTTCTTGTGAAAATGGGATCTATGTCACTTACAATAATATTTGGGTTTCCATGTAGCTTTTGAATTGTTTCCATAAATGTAGTAGAAAATTTATTGACTTTAAAAGGATGAGATAATGCACAAAAATGTGCATACTTGGTAAGTCTATCAACTACCACCATGATGAAACTTTTTCCTTCAGACTTGGGTAAGCCTATGATAAAATCCATTGAGACCTCCTCGCAACGTTGATTTGGAATGGCTAAAGGTTGTAACAGACTCAGGATTTTAATTGTCTCGACTTTATTTTGTTGGAAAACAAACATTCTTCCACAAACTTATGAATATCAGATTTAAGGGCATCCTAAAAAAAATCCTCCTTGACCCTGTGGTAAGTTTTAAAAAGTCTAGAGTTCCCTCCTAAGGGGGAGGTGTGCAATTCCAAAATAATATTTTGTTTAAGTTGGGAATTCTTACAAAGATAAAAGCAATATTTGTACCATAATGAATAAGTTCACAGCTAAATATATCAGATGTACTAGGATATTTCTGCAACTTTTGAATGAGTGTCCAAAATTATTTTTCATTCTTCCATTCATACCTTTCTTTGGTTATACAATAAATTTGGATAATATAGATGACATAAAGCACTGCTTCCACATCTTCATACTTTCTTGATAGTGCATCTGCAACAACATTGTGCTTCACTTTTTTGTAGATGATTTCAAATTCATAACCCAATATCTGTGTGGCCCATTTTTGCTACTCTTCTGAAGATAATATTTGTTCTAAAAAGTATTTAATACTATCATGATTTTTTTTTACCTTGAAGTGTCTTCCCATTAGGTAAGGTTGTCATTTCTTTAGTGAATGTAGCATTTCCAACATTTCCTTCTCATAAATAGGTTTTTGTAAATATTTTCCTTTGATTGTATGACTTTCAAAAGCAATAGGTCTTCCTTCTTGCATTAAAACAACGCTAATTCCATTTCCTGAGGAATCACATTCCAAAATAAAATTTTGTGTGAAATCTGGGGTAGCTAAGACTGGTGCTTGGCACATTTCCTCTTTAAGATTTTCAAAGGCCTTAGTTGCTTCTAGAGTCGAAGATAATGCATCTTTCTTCAGTAATGTTGTTAGAGGTGATGTTTTTCTCCCATAATTCTTAAAAAACTTGTGATAATACCTTGTCAACCCGAGAAATCCTCGAATATGCTTTATGGTTGTGGGGATTTTCCATTCCTTAATGGTTTCAATATTTGAACCTCCAGTGAGCATAATTGTGCAACTACACCATGTTGTTATTTATTAAGAAGCTTTGTCATTCTATTAGAGTTGATTATATTTTATAGTTTCCCTATGATACCCCTTAATTCAATTTCATTTCCTTCCCAAAAAAAATAAAGAAAAGTTCTTGAAATTAAAAGCTATCGTCCCCAAAGATTGTATCCATTGGAATCCTAGTACAATATCAACACCACCCATTGGAATGGAAATCATTGGACTATTCAATACATATTCCCCCATGGCTAGCTTGATATTATGGCACTTACCAGAGAAATTTATAGTTCCTCCATTTGCAACCATCACTTGAAACTTTGATGTTGGATATAAGAAGTAATTCAATTCCTTGGCTATCTTATATTGAATAAAATTATGGGTACTACCCGAATCAATCAACAATATTACCGTTTTCTTCTTGATATATCATTCTATATTGAGAGTTTGAGGAGTGGTAATTCATGCCAATGCATTACAAGATATGGTCGAATTCATTTCTTATTTCTTTGGGGTTGGTTCCTAGTGTATATCCTCTTCTTTTGATGTTTCTTGTTCCTTTTATTCCTCCTCTTCAAAATATATGTAATATAATTTCTTCTCAGCACACTTATGACCTTTAATGTATTTTCTATCACAAATTTAACACAACCCTTTTGCTATTTTTTCCTCTAATTTTTGTGGTGTAAATATTGTAGGTTGTGGAAGGATAAGAGCAACAAAACTTCCATCTTTATAGTTGTGAGTGGTAGACTTCCTTGTTGCCATACTTTTTCTTTCAACTTTTCTTGCCACCTTGAATGCCTTCTCTAATGAATCAGCTTCCCAAAGGTGAACCTTGTGTTGGATGTTATCATTTAAAGTCCTATGAAGACATCAATACTATGCTCCTTTGGAATATCAATTACCCTGATATTTAATTTTTGGAAGTCCTCAATGTGCTCCACCATGAACCCTTTTGTTTGATATTTATCAATTGGCTAAAGAAGGTGTTTCTCTTTTTATCCTCATAATGTGATATCATTTCCTCCATAAAAAATTACCAAGTGACAAGTGGTTTACGAGAATACATCCATAAATACCATAAAAATTGATTTGGTTCTAAATATAAAGATGTAATGTGTACCTTTTGTGTGTGTTTCACATCATGAGGATGAAAATATTGCTCCATCTGTAGTATCCATGTTATTAGATCCTTGCCATCAAACTTCATTCTATCAATATTTGGAATGTGGTGGGTCTTAAACCCAAAATTTGATTCTCTAAAATCATAATTCATATTCCTTTTGTCCTCATCATGATTTTCATGTATTACATTATCACCACTGGGAAGCCTTTCTTGAAGCAACTTTTTCAATCCTTCCATCTTGGAATTCATCATTGCTTCCACGTCTACTTTTAAACCATCCTTCAAACCTTTTATTTTAAACCATCCATGTCCCCTTTTAGTTCATATTTGGTTTCTCTTTGTGAGAGAAAAACTTGTTGCACTTGGTCCCAATATTTTGATATATCATGTTGCAATTCTTCCTCTTCATGTTTCATAGTAGATCTTTCTATAACATCCCAAGTTAAAAATCCATGTAATAAATTTAATAAAAGTAAAATAATACCATGGCCATGGGACACGTACTTCAAGTTGAGTGGTTGGAAAAAAAATAGTGTTGGGGATCATTTGCGATTAATTAATGGCTAAGGAAGTAGGCAAAGGCTTTGGAAATGCAAAGTCACATTTATTGACATTTTATTTATGAAATAATGGAAAATAGGAGAAAGGGAAGGTGAAAGGTCACATGTTGCATGTGACGAGGAAAATGAAGGAAAATAATTGAAATTTGAAGAAAATAGAGGCCTCATTAATAAAAAGGCTTATGAGGATCAGATCAAGGCTTTTGATTAGTTTAGTTTTGGAGCTCTCGTCTCTCTCTCTCTCTCTCTCTCTCTCTCTCTCTCATACTCTTGGACACTTAGAGTTTTCTTGGAGCACTCTTGGAGGAGTGTGGCATAATTGGGATTTGGATCAAGAAGGAAAAGGAAGAACATTAAAGCACAAGAGGACAAAGGATCAACAACTACAATGAGTTTTTCTTGCAGGTACCGAGTTGAATGTATGATTTTCTTGCTAGTTTTGGCATGCATGGCATATGCATATGGTTTCCTCATTATGATTTTTCATTGGCATGGATGATTGCCTAGATTGAAAGTGATTTTTCCTAGCATTTCCATTTCCTGGATAGCCATGGTTTTGTGGGTGTTCACTTTTGTTTTCAAGTTGGTTCTCATGTACCTTAGGTTGTGGGTTGAGTTACTAGTCATGGAAGCCTTGGTTGGAAAAACACTCTAGAAGCCTAAAAATAACTTTGGGTTGAGTTACTATTCCTAGAAGCCCTGGTTGGAAAAAATGCTCTGGAGCCCTAGACAACTTAGGTAGACACCAATCTGGTGATGATTAGTGATGTTCGATCATGAGGTGGAATCACTAGTTGAGGGTTGATGTGGTTTGGCCTCTGGAAGCCCTAGTTTGGTTTCATTAGGATTGTTCCATGGGATCACACATTCATGCTTGGAATATGGCACGAGGGTGATTGGCTGAAAAATAGATTTGGTTCAACCTACTCTATGGTCGGGTGGTACGTGGAAGTCTAAGACCTAGTTGTAATTTTCATATGTTAATAAAAGATTCTCTCCTCTTGTATTTTATGGGTAAATGTAATTGTTATTATGTGGTTTATATGGATGTTATAGCCCTGCTATTTCTATTGTTTATATGTTGGTTATGAGTATTTTTTATAACAATGATGATGTATGGATCTCATCATGTTTTAATTAATATATGAATGAACAATGAATATATGACCTAATAGTGGATAATGCAACTATTTTGATGAGGCATCAATGCTTCTTAATGATTCTCATATAAGTATGATACCCCTATGCCCAGATCTATTATTGAGAGCTGTAGATTACATATTTGTGACATGTTTGACGAAATTCTTTGTTAGCCTCTCTCAAATAACAATAATAAATCCAAAATAATAAATAAATTAATTAAATATTCCAAGTTAGGAATATGTGCCTAACTCTTGGGTTGTTCCTCAAATATTGGAGTTTGTTTAGTAACTCCTATCTTGGTGGGTTTTTCATGAGAAATTATCTCAACCAAATGAGTCTAAGATAGCTCGGACTATCTTAAGACATTGTCTCTCATCTATTTAAATTGTAAACTAAATTCTTTTAATAAGAGAGAATGATGAGAATGCTATGAGGCTGAAGCCTCTTTTCTGCCACTGTTTTGTCTGGTTTTGCATCTGTGTTTTTGTGTAATATTGTTTTCAGTTAATTTGATTTTTACATGTGGTATCAGAGCTTCTTTGGTTCTTAGGGCCTGAGTTATTCCGTGGTAGTTTTCAATGCTTCAAGGCGTGTTGCTGAGTGTGGAGTTGTCCACAGCTTGATCTACCTGTGCGTGGAGATCCGTGTGGAGATTAGCCAGCATGGGCATGTATTCACCATGGAGACTATTGAATGTGAAGGAGCATCATATAAATATCTTTGGAGTGCAATTAAACCATCAGCGTGAACCAACATCGAGCAGCGTGGAGCTTGGATGATGGAAACTGCGTTGAATACTTGCTGCAGGAGCCTTGTTTGCGGTGCACATCAACTAATTCCCTCTGTTTAATAAAAGTCCAAGTCCTAGCAACCACCCTGAGAATATTTGTAGCTGTATGTAAGATCGCACTTTCACATAGAGAATTTCGTTTGTGTTGTCTCATTTCAGGTGCATCAGTGTCCTTTGAAAATGTCTCACAATGTTTTAATAAATTATTTGGAAATCCATCCCCCATATATAATGTTGTGAACTGTGGTCTTGTATCATTTGTTTCACATCTAAAGCTTTGGCATATGTCCTTTCCCTCATCCTAATATGGAACTATAGAACTTGATGCAATCAAGATTTCATAATTGTTGTTTTTTGAACTCTTCTGCCAATCATTTGAAGGTGGACTTTGCAGTTTTATAGTTACAGTTGATCCTAGTGCAGTAATGAAATTTCCATGGAAATATTTCGCATATGAAACCACCTCTTTTGGGATTTGAAAGCGGATTCCCACATTTGAAACCTCTAATTTCAAAACCATGATCAATAACGCTGCTACTTGAGGTTGATCCAAACCTAAATCCTCATTTTAATATGTTGTTATCTGTTGTACAAATTCATTCGCAGAGCACAAGACATACGTGCCATGGTTTTTTCTCATGCAATACATAATAGAGATAATATCTTGCTCATCCTGGGGATGCTTGTCCAAATTATTCATAAGGGCTTCAATTTTCATTTTAAACATAGATATGATAGGTAGCTTTATTCGACCAAGAAGTTTCCTTGCCACAGAACGTATATCCGATTTGACGTCGTCAAACATACCAAGAAACATATGAAATTTGTTTCTTGTTTGTTTTAGAAATTCTAGTGCCAAACGTGTTGAAATATGCTCAAGAGTAGATGTATTAGCATCATTGGATCGAAGCTTAGCAAAATCTGAGGAATTGCAACATAAGTGATGTAGCCGTGCTTTGGAGATCCATCTTCTATTCACTGGTGAACTAAAATATGCGTCTCCTAATCTAGCGAGTAAAGAATTCAATGTAGAGTACCTGGATATTGAATGCATGGATAAATAAGGATGAATGAAGCCATACGTGGTGGATAAATAAATAGAAAGGAAATAGTGCTAGTTGGGAAAGGTGTTCAGCAAGCTAATGTTGTCCCTGTTCCCATGAACCAGTGCTGGTAATCCTACCAAGTGTTTGGTTTTTGAAGGAAAAACTGTTTGGTTTTCAAGCGAACAATTGGCCGTTGTTTATTATACATCAGCTTTCTGACAGATCTATATATTCATAGAATATGTATGAAATTGTGGATGCAGGAATTTAATGGCAAAGAGAGGAAATTTATCAATGGAAATTTAACGCATTGATAGAGGATCGAGGAATCCATGTAGAGCGTTATCATTAGCATTAAAGCTAGCCATCGCATAGATATTGAAGTTTTAAAGCTCGTTGAGAACGTTGCCATCAGCGTCGACATTAATGAGTTGAATGAGTATTGAAGCATGGTGTTCGAGGGACGCCACTGTGCATTGAAGGTGCTCCTACATCATACAAATCAAATCTTCAACGTTGAGCTAAAGCACTCCTCCGTCCACTTTTAATGGAGTACATTATTTATATGCATGAGAAAGTGCACAAATTTTTATAAAATACTTTTACGATTAAGCATAAAGAAGTCTTTAAAGAGTACATTTAAAAGTGATTTGAGAAGTATTTTAATGTAAAGTCACTTTTTTGAGGTCCAATTAAAAGAGAGAGAGGTGTGTTTTATTTGAAAAGTTGATTTTGGTTCTTTTTGGAGAGATAAGTTGTATTCAAGTTTTTTTATGGAGGTGTGATAAGGTATGTTTTTTAAATAAGCTTGATGCTTTTTAAAGTTTTCTTTTTGGAGGGATAAAGATGTACCAAATTTTTTTTTGGAGTAATAAGGAGTATTTGAAATCTTTGGAGAGATAAGGAGTGTTTCCATTTTATATTTGGAGAGATAAGGAGTGTTTCCATTTTATATTTGGAGAGATAAGGTGATTTATTGTAAAGATAAGTGTTTTGTATTTGGAGTGATATGTCGAATTTTTTAGAGCAATTTCTTGTTGTAATTCAAAGTATTGTTTTACTTTGATAGAGATTGAGTCAGTGAATATCCAGATTTTGAAGACGAATTGCTTCTAAAGGTTGTGAGCTGGCCATTTTCATTACTTGAAGGTGGAGATTTCTTATGTACTCAATATTTATTAAAGATATCATTTTTTGGTGATTGTGTCCTAGATCTGCCCGAAATTGAATAAGGGGATCTTAGGTACACCATGTATTTTTTTGATGGCGCATGTTTTTATGGCTTCATGTTGTTGTTTTTGATTTGTGTCTAGTTGTGACACATCAATAATTTCATTTAATATCGCATACATAAAGTTCAATATCAACAAGCACAACACATGTAACGAAATAGCTGCAAGATCAACACATGCATTTGCACCACTACAACATATAATCAAATATTGTCTACATCAACATTCTACATCAAAAATCAAATTTACTTAGTCGAGTTAATGCATTTCAAAGCAAATTCTACATCAACGTTCTTGCAAATCCATTTCAGAACTTGTAATCAAATTCATTGTTTTAAGTGAATCATTAAAAATTCATTGTTAATGAATTTTTAAGTGAACAAGTGAATCATTAGAATCATTGTAAGCTTTCTTGGGTGCATTGTTAACAGTGTTCAACACCCTTCCTTTACGAAAAATCAAGTGAGTGCATGAATTTCTAAAGCGAAAAAGAAACAAGTTTACATCTCCAAGCGAGCGTGATTATTCAAGACAGTACAAAGTTCAAACCTTCAAGCGAGATAGAGTGAAGTTCATTGCAGCAACCATCAAAGCAACCAAACAAGTTAAAACAATCAAGCAAGTTGAGATCGCCATCAAGCGAGCGTGGCTATTCATTCAAGTGAGCGTGAAGTCATCAAGTAAGTCAAGTGAGTGCTTAAACAAACACGATCGTCATCAAGCGAGCGTGAATTCTAGAGTTTAAGTGAGAAAATTCTACAATTCTAGCAAGTGTTCCAAGCAAGCGCAATAAGAAACAAATCAAGCGAGCATGCCATTCAAGCCACATTCAAGTGAGCCTGTCATTCAAGTGAAACAGTTAAAAGTACGACATCTACGACAAGAAGCCTGATTTCAAGTGAGCAAGTTCAGATGGTGCAACATATTCATTTTTTAAACATTCTTCGTTGTTTGATCATCTCTAGTGATGAAGACATGGTGCACATCAGCAAAGAGACTCTTTCTGATATTTCACAGCATCTACAACAAACAAAAGAAACCATTGAGTTTCTTCAACTAGAGTCGCAACTTCAAAGGATTGAATTGCAAGAAAAGCGTGATACTTTCAAGTTTTTAAACCATCCAGATGATAAGTCATTCATTCCAACAACTTCAAGTGTCGAAGTTGTTCCAGTTCCAATTTCTTCCAAGCCCATCATCAAGCCATGGGAAGAAATTCAAAATAACAGGAATCAACGCGGCTTAGGATATGCCAATGATGACACCAACCTACATATTCCAGATTATTCCAAGCCAATTACATTTTTCAGTGGAGGATTTCTGGCACAACTCACCTCAGCAGGTTCTGAGAAAGTTGTAGACAACCAGCAATGCATGCAACCCAAAGTTGCAGAAAAACAGAATTGCACGCAACCTGAAGTTGAAGTCCAACCGAAATGTTCTCATTGTCAAAGAACCAGTCATATGGAAGATTAGTGTTTTGATCTCCATCCTTGTTGCCAACGTGGAAAGCCCAATCATTCCTCAAAAAATGTTGCAACCAACCAAAATCAGCCAGATTGAAGATACATTATGAATGGATCGACCCTTGGAAATGGTCATCCACAGTCAAAATATTGTCTCAGTTCTATAATCACATAAAATCACACATAGTGCAGACAACAGTGAAGAGATGATGGTACTTTCATGCAGTTGAACGGGGGAGTACACCAGTGTAAAATCCTACACCTGAAGGGGGGGAGTACAGGAAACTTTCCAAAGAAGTGTCTCTCCTTTCAGTTGACAAAGGGAAAAAATGTTAATGAAATTGACAGTGGTTGTCAGACTCAAAGTCTCGACAAAACCAACAAAAGCAGCCAGTGGGAATCTTCAACAGTGAGTGGGCATATTCAACATCCAGTGGGCATCAACAAATTTTCCAGTGGGTAGTCAACAGCAAAGAAGTAGTGAATAGTTTTCAGCACAGTAAAAGCAACAGTGAGTTGTTTTTGACATCATCAGCCAGTGGGCTTTGAACAAATTTTGTCAATGGACAAAGGATGTTGATTTCATGCAAAGGACAGATGGATCCTTTTGCAACTTGGCACTTGATGGAGTTGTCAAGCAAAATTCAGAGATGAATCAGACATGCAGCTGACTCATGGTCTCTTCAGATTGCAGTTTTTCAGCATCCAACTTTGGCGGTTTTTCAGGCAATGTTTTTGAGGATCAACATGAGAACTTGGAATATGGTTCCTCATTCAGTTTCATGTACTGAATCAGAATAATACATGAGTCTTCTGACTGCTGGTACCTATTGCACATGTATACTGGACAAGTGTTTCTCGCACAAGAAAATATTACATGCAACACTTCACTAGTGTTTCTCGGACATGAAACTCTTGCATGCAACACTTCACTAGTGTTTCTCACACATGAAAATTTTGCACGCAACACTTCTGAAACTGAATAGCCTCCAAAAAACTGAATCAATATAATGCATCTATCATCATATTCTTTTGACTGCTGGTACCTACTGCACATGTCTAATGGACTCTCTGCATTGTTGACATCTGCATCCATGCACTCTACACTGTTGCCAACTCTCATCTGCGCTCCAGTATCTGACACTTTTCACTCTGATTTCTGTCTTCCTAAGATTTTATTGCATCAATCTAAATGATCCTGCTAATTTTTTACTGTGTGATCCTCATAGCTAGGTTTGATCCATAACACACACCATCTCAATGAATCCTGCCCAAATTTGTTCTTGGGATTAATTTTTCACATCACCCCACCTCACACTTGCAGGTATAGCTGCACATACTACCTCTTCCCATCTGGCTTGAAATTTCTCTACTTGAGTGGTTTCTTCCACTCCATGATCCTTCTCATGTGGTTGCTCCACATCTTGAGGTTCATTCTTTGGAACCAAGAGTTCCTCATCTGAATGCAAATCAAGCTCCCTCTCAAGGGATAATCACATGTGTTTCTCACACTTCCCCATGGTACATCCCTTGCATGTGTCTTTCTGTGCATGAGTAACATTTGGAAGCTCCGTAGAAATATGATGCATGACCTTCAAAGCTACATGGTGTAACTCACCCTCATCTGGCTCACCACTTTGTCTGCTTTACCCATCAATTTTGCTTAACCATCTACATCAAGTTTATAGAGATTCTTCACATGCATCCCAATATTCTTGGCTTGTCTTGTTGCTTTGTGTCGAAGGAAATATTTTCCTTCACTTAAAACAACATCATAGCCTCTATCCTCCAAAATTGCGACTAAAACTAATTTTTTCTACAAGCCTGGTACATGCATTACATATTTTAATAAAAATGGTTTACCTGATTGTCTCTAGAAAGTAACTGTACCAATCCTTATAGTGCTATACCTTTTGTCTTCACCCATTTCAATATGCATCTGGAGGTCCTTCTCCTCCAAGCTACTGAAAGCTATTTTTTTTCACGTCATGTGGAAAGATGCACCACTATCCAAGTACCTCCCTAATCCCATCACACTTGACACCATGCATGTGATCAACGAGAATTTAAACTCAAATTGCGAGGCCAAAACCTCACCAGCTGCAGATCCTGAATCCTTCTTGTTCTTCTTCTTTTGTGGACAATTAGTGGCATAATGTCAATGCTCGTGACAGTAAAAACACTTCACTCTGGACATGTCGCACTCCTTGCCTTCTTCTTCGTTCTCAGATTTGGAATAGGATTTCTTTCCCTTCCCACTCTTCACCTTACTAGCCAAAGTGAAATTTTCTTGATCATCTTCCTTAGATGAAGATCCATTCCTGGTATTTTTCCTGAATTATTCTTGCACCAAATCTGACCAAATTCATTCCTAATCTGGTAGCTTTTCCCTCCCATTTACAAAGTCCTCATAACTATGCCAAATATTGGGAAGTCCTAGAAGAGCTAGGATCACCAAGTCATCATTCGTGATAGTAATTCCAACGCTCCCAATCTCATCCCAACATTGGAAAAACTTTGTTAAATATTTCAGAATGGTGTCACCTTTCTCCATTTTAATTTTCCTGAGCTTGTCCTTCAGTGCCAATTTTCTATGATCACTACTGCTTGAAAATAGATCTGTCAAATATTTCCACATTTCATATGGTGTCGCTTTTCCATGGAGGCTTGAGACAATGTGGTCTTGTACTCCCTCCAGTAAGATCCTCCTCACCTTTTCAACCTTCTTTTTCTAAGCATCAAGATTTGCAGCATCTGCTAAAACAGGTTTGGGAACATCATTATCAATGAATTATTTCAACCCATTGTCCTCCAGTACTACCTCCATCTTGTATTTCCACACAATATAGTTGGAGATTCCCTCGAGTGCATACTCCAATCTCAAGCCATTGAAAGCCATTTCAATCCTAATTCGCCTGTCGCACCAAGAATACTTTTGCAAATTCAAATTCTATTCATTCAAAAACTCATCTTCTCCTCCACTATAGTGATTTCATATGCTCTAATACCATGTATAAATTATACAAACATATGTGTATCAATGTATTCAATCCAATCACGTGATATTCAAAAGAAAGATATTGAATTTTTCTATCAATTAATTTGCGGAAATTAAGCATGATCGCCAATCACATTAAGCAAAGAAAGAATCAAATCAAACCACAACACAGATAATTTATAGGGGAAATATTGATGCTCAAAACCCCTCTATCTTCTATTGTATATTCACCAAGGAATCATGAAACAATTACAATAATCTCTTCTCACAAGAGTCTCCTACACTCTTCCTATCATCTCACATTGATCCAGACAAAATCGAGCCAACACTTAGCCAATTCTCAGCCTGTCTTCATCCTGCCTTGCTCATGCAATTCATGACGAATGAAATCCCCATTCCTTAGGAATTTTAGCCTTTCTCAATTGTGTTGAGTATCATGGGTATCTTGTGGTGTTTTAACTACATCTAGGCGGCCTGCTAATTTCACAACTGATAGTTAACTTCCCTTTAACCTTTGTCTCAACTGGGTCTCCACTAGAATTGACGTGCATGAAACTATTAATAGTAAATCACCATTTGCATGGAATATCACTGATTATGAATTAAATAATATTAATTCACTTGATCTCTCACTAATGCAACAAACAATTACAACTAGTCCAACTGACTTTAACTCACCTAACTAAGTTAATTGATTACTCATGCATTAAAATCATGCACTTAACTGAAACTTGAACTCTGAAACACATAGAGTCACTCTGCATGTCTCAGTAACTACCCTCAACTCAAAATTAATGAGCTAACTGATTTTATCACACTCAGTTAAATATTACAAGTGATTATGAGATAAGATTACATTTTATTGTCCAATTTAATTAAGGGATAATTAAATTTGACACATATCCAATTTATTAAATAAAATGAATTTCATACTAATGTATCGCTAGGACCCATCACTACATGACCTATAGTCCCACACTAGTGTAGGTGTTGTCATGTTGCTTCTGGATGCCAATTTAACTGTTTCTTGTTGCAAAATTCAACATGTCATACTTTCAGAGACACGGACCACTTCAGATCAAACATGGGCAGAAGGATAGGACTAATTGGGAATATGGTAGTAGATCTCATGGTGGGCATAGGCTAGATAAAAATGACACAATAAAATATGGCAGGTCCTTGGATACACCAGAAAGGAGAGGTGATAGACACAGGTTTTATTCTAGCTCTGGTTCTGACAAACATCATGATCATCGTTGTTATCATCTTTATAGGAGGAATGCCAGGGGATATTTTTTGGATGATTTTTAGAAAGAAAAGCCAACTGCATTTAATGGATAAATGAAGAAATTACAGGATGAATAAGCCTGGTTAATTGGGATTAATAATTTCTTCAGGTTGCATGAGTACTCAACTAACATGAAGGCCAGAATAATTATGTTCAATATTAAAGGAAATGAAGATATTTGGTGGGAAGATGTAAAGAATTTCAAAGGTATTCATGAAGAGGAATTGACTTGGAATTAATTCGAGATATTATTCAAGAAGAAGTACCTATTAGAGAGATACTACGATGACAGGACGAAGGAATTCTATGAGCTAAAGATGGGATATATGACAGATGATGAATATACGACCAAGTTCCTAGAGCTATTGAGGTATGTACCGTATCTTAAGGATGAAAAGGATAAAGCTCACACATTTGTTAGTGGATTACCCTTAGAATTTAGAGACCGAATTTATTTTGATGAGCCTAGATCATTGGAGGAGGCCATATGGAAGCTAAAGCATTGTTATGAGAAATTAAAGCATATATCTAAGACTAAACCAGACTAGAAAGGTAATGAAAGGAATAAAGGAAAATGGGAAAAGAAATAAGCAAGGCCTCAGGACACAGGTAAAAAATAGAATTCATCTCTGCATAAGAAGTTCAATGCATCTGAAAAAGGACAGGAATTTCATTCTGAGGAGAAGAAAAACGAAGAAGGTAGGAAGCCTTTACAGTGTTGGACTTGTGGAAAGGATCATCATAGACAAGATTGTCCACAACATCAGGGTGGTAGACATAGATTTAAAATGATCAGGAGGCATAGACAGTGGGGGATGTTGGACAGAGAATTCCTATGATTTATGCAACATTGGATAACCGATAGGCAGATCATCATGTCTCTATCATTGAGATGGACGGTAGGCTTTGTGATTAAGTTGTTCCTATTTTGTTTGACCCTGATCTAATTATAGTTATGTTAACCCTGACTTGGTGGATACGTATGGTTTGAATAAATAATTTCATGCAAAATCTTGGTTAGTGCAGTTGGCTATAGGTATTGTTAGTATCCTATAAATCATAGGATCTCAAGGTGATTGGATATTTCATCTTCTTTGCAATATCATGTTGAAATTTTTTTTCAATATTCAAATGATTTCCAATAAAAAATATCAAAAAATAAATAAAAGAGGGTAGAAAAAATAAAGGAAAAAGGAAAAAGAGGAAAAGAGGAAAAGAAAAGAAAATAAAACCCCAAAAAAGAAATAATACTGAAAGTGATACAAATTAAAATGCCACTACTCATTAGATAGGTTTGTTCAATCATACAATTTAATCATGATTGAACAATTTTCAACTTTTTTTGATAGGTTAGAAAATAAATATTTTCCAAACTGTTTAATCTTGGCATATCAGTAGATAGGTGGAAATGGATTGACTCAACAGTTTAATCTGGGTCAATGGAAGAAATAAGGATAGATGTTAAAGTTAGAAGTCTAAGAGAAAATATTTTTTAGGGTCTACAAATATAAATGCACCCTACAAAAGAAATGTTAGATTTGTAGTTTGGGTAGGTAGAGGTGAAGAAAAGAAAGAATGGAGGAAACATGAAATTTTTCCTATCAAGTGCAGTTTAAAGGTCTCATGTTTTCTATGGTTACAGAGAAAAATCAAAGAACAAAGTGTTCTTATTCTAAAAGTTTTGATAAGGGATATGTTCTAAATATCAAGAATTGAGTTGTGTTCAAAAGCTTTATGGCATATTTTATGTCATATTCCATTTTATCCTAAGTCCTGAAAAGATTATATTCCCCCTTATCCTAACCCCAAAAACATTTCATTCCCTATCCTAAGTCCTAAACTATACCTCCCATCACATATATCCCTTGACCCCACCATCACATCACAAGTCATAACTACACTAACTAGCCCCCATATTCCCATCATCTTCGCCCACCTCCTCATCATTCGACAGCCCACATGACTTTTCGACCCCCCTTAGCCTCTGAACATTAACATGGGGGGTAGGGGGGGGGGGGTTGGGGGGTTCTAAAATAGATGGTAACCAATACCACCTATGCCACTATGTGTCATGCCTGGGGAATTTTTCACCCCACACCCCATCCCTTACCACTTACCGCCAGGACCCCCCTCTGAAAATTAGTTTCCTCTACCGATTAAACCATCGCGCCTCTAAATCTTTAACTGACCGTTGCCTTGTGTCATTGCGCAACGACTTCGCCTACCTGTCCCCTCCATCCTATAAAATACCCTCGCACCAAATACTCGTTGCACATTCAATTGGTTAGGCCATTGTCCAACGGGCCCGCGCCAAGCCAAACAGTCACCCAATCACATGTTAAAACACGAATTCAACACAAATGGTAGGGTTTACCTTTGCTATCAACTTCAATTGATACAGGTGATTGAGTTGCAGGAAATTAACAACAAAAATTAGTGTAAGAAATCTTCAGTTCATAAAAAAAAACTCATAGTGCTCTGAAAAGTTTTTTCACAGTTCCCTTACTATTTTTCCCTCCCCATTCTAATCTGCGAAATCTCCCTTTCCAAGTTCCCCTCTCTTTTAATCCCATTCTTCTCCGCATAAAGTGAAATTTCTCACAGATTACAAAATGCCTCCAAAGCCAAATCAATGGCCATTCAATTCTATGGTATACCCTCAGGTGGACCTGGATCACATGGATTTGGCAGAAAGAGATTTCAAAATCCACGAGACATAGTCTAACTTTGATTTATTCGATGTCTACTGTTGGCTCGAGGATAAATTTCTTGTTGAAGTTGATGACATAGGCCTGTGGGAAACCAAATTTCCATATTATATTTTCCACAAAAACCATAGCTTCCGTGGGTTCTTTAGAAAGTGTTAGGCTTATTATGACATCAATCAAAGATCTGTAGTGACCCCAGCAGGTGAGGTTTTGTTTTCTATCAATGCCCAATCCATCCAGCAGATGATGAAGGCCCCCACTCTTGAAGAAACAATTCCTTTCTCTTATGAATCCCTTAGGGAGTTATATCAGAAGCTGGACTTTTACAGTAGGGCTAAAACCTTAGAGCTCTTTATGGCTACTGATGCCCCAATACCTACAAAGAATCCCCCATATCCTTCAACTATTTTTCTTGATAGGACCCAACATATTGTCACTATTTTTTCATATTTGTTAAGGTATCACACGGACCAATGGGTAGATGAATCCATAATTGGTTTCTTATCCATCCTTTCATCAGATATAAAGCCTTAGTCATGTTAAATTATTCCCAATTCCTTTTTGATGCCATCCATAATCAATTCCTGAAGTTTCAGATAGAGGAGGTGTTCAAATACACTTCTGTCTTGGTTTATATGTTTGTTTATTTTCAGTTTAACACGTTTCTATTTGACATGATAAAGCTAACTGATGAATCCTAGCCACAATAAATCATCTTCTAGACCACTTTATTAATGAAAGAACATAAGAATTACACCTATAAGAGTTTTGTGGATCATTTGTACATCTATAAATCAGTACACTCGGTAGTGCAACAGAGCCAAGGGTTATTGAAGAAATTAAGAAGATTATGCAGTTGAAAGATCAGGTTAGAACAAAAAATTGGCACCTGTACCAAAATTATACAAAGATCTGAGTCTATGGGTGTGAGTTGACCCCCTACAAACTACCGAAGTTCCTCTCCATGAGGATATTTGCATTAGAATATATAAGGCAAATGATAAATGCAAATGAGGTTCATTTTGTCTTTGCAAAGAAGAAATATCAGTTCAGGATCAAATAAAAAAATGGTCCTTTTATTTGCAACAAAAGAGAAGCAAGGGAGGAGGCCGATAGGATATTGAGGGAGATGAAGCTCACCCATAGCTTCACTTGTTCCTATGACCCATTGGGGATCATCTCCAAGAAAAGGGTGGTGAATAATTCAACACCATACATCCACACACACAGGTTGGAAATAGAGCAGTTCATGAACCAAGAAGAGTGGTCAACCAATACACTGTAAGAGGCTAAAGAACAGGTGATTTCCACCTCAGGAATTCAAACCCCAACTCCACAAGTAAGGAAGGATACAAGAGCTAAAGAAGACAAAGGAAAGGAACCAGAGAAATAAATAAGAAGAAAGAGGACAAGGGATGATCAGTCTGACATGGAAATCGACACATCAACCAAATAATTCAAGATGAAATACAAGAAGAGAGCTAGAGTCCACATGGATATAGAATAGAGCAGTGAAAAGGATCAACAAACAATTATTATAAATAGGGATTCACCAAGTTCTTCCCTAGCAGGAGGCCAGACCATTTTCTCAACATCTCCTGCCACCATTCCATTCTAGCAGTAGAATTTCCAGACTCCTACATCTAATTCCACTGCAGGGAAAATGGAGGAGAATATCTATGATGCATTCAATGAGATCAAAATAAATAATGAGATACTCAAAACCAATACCTACAATCAGTTCTGGAAAGAGATAAGTAGTTCACAGAGCAGGCCTTTATCGGCCTTTGATATTGAGAAGGAAAGAATGAAGATGGGTTTCTTGGAAGTACATATCCCTCAACCTAAAACAACATCTGACTACAAGAAAAATTATTTTTAATTTCATGTGAAAAATATTCATCCAATAGATCAAATGGAAATTCACAAGCAGACAGGAGAAATGATCTCCTCCACATTGACCAATATAGCCATGAGTCTATCAAAGATGCACGTTTCATTTTCCAATGCACAATCACAGCTTAAAATGGAAAATATTTCCTCCATGTCTAGAGATACAAGAATTAAATCCCTGGATGATTTAGTGATACAAATTGGGTATGACCCAACAAACATAGTAGTGGTAGAAGAAATTGTAAGGAAGAAAAATGCATACATAGTTGCCTTCAGGAAGCAATTGCAGATGCTAGCAATGGAAGATACTCTAACAAAGGATATAGAAGAAAATGAGACACAAAAGGCCTAAATGATGAAGATGATCATTGAACAAGTTGAACATATCAAGAAAATGGAAAATGAGATGGAGAAATTGATAAAAGAGAAACAAAAAGAAATAAAAGAGGCAGTAAACGAAGCAACAAAAGAATCAGCCAAGGCCATGATTCCATTACAAGCAATCCCTCTTACTATCATACGTTCAGAAACAACCACAACATAGGTACATCAAGTGGAGGCACTGAGCATTTGGCTAAGGCTATGGAAAACATGTCTTTGCAGATAGTAGAAATCAAGAAACTACAAGACCAAGTAAATTCCCTACAACACCAAATAAAGAGGAATGATTTAGCACATGCTACAGAGTTGCATATCAACAAGAAATTGACAGAGAGTATGCATAAGTCTCTTCAAGAGTCTTCAATTGGGAATATGGTAGGAAGAGTCAAAGAAATCATTCGGTTGAATATAATTGACTCCATTAATGAGATATGGCCATCCATGCAGATAATTTTTTAGGAGAGAGATCTAATTGATCTAGTAAGGATTTCCATAGAAAAGGAAAATGATGAACTTGGAGATAAGCCTTAAACTGCTACAAATATCATCAAATTTCTAAATTCCAAAAGAAGTTTTGAATTGGAACCCCTTGGAGTAGAGGAAAGGATAACAACCATACTTGAGGTCAAGAAAGTGCTAAATAAAAAAAGTTTGGTTACACAGGTGGAAGAAAAGTGTCATTAGCTTCAGATTGGAGTAAGTAGATTCTTCAATAGGATTGAACCTCTGAAAAAAAAGGATTTCCTTCCTTGTTTGTGATAAATGACAAGATTATGGCTAAGCCAAATTATGTTAAAAATATCATAGATATTTCAAAGGATGCATCCAAGCATGCCAATATGAAGAACACTATTACAGGGAGATATTTCTATGAAGTTCTCAACAATGATATTTTTCATACAGCTAAATCAAGTGCATTTTTCAACTAAAGCCAACATTCATGACGTATACAGAGATCGATGAAATATATATAAGGTTAATTAGAATCAAAATTCTGAATCCACGGGAATGGGAGAAATTATGTGACTTTCAAGAAGGGTGACAACTCAGCATGATAGCGGAACAACAAACTCATCTCATCATTCAGTTATGCAGACCCAGTGTATCAGTACAACATATAAGCCCTAGTTATGCCAACACAACAATCCACTACAGAACCCAATAATGACTTTATGAAGACTTTAGCCATTTGTCAAAATTGTTTTAACGTGTCCATGAAGTGGTCACAATTGTCAAAAATCAGTTATCATTGTAATAAATAGTAGATTGCCTCTGTTGGTATGGAAATAGGTAGGAATTTGTTTAAATATTTCATTTTTATTCAGTATTAGGGGTTGGACCCTAGATTGTAAGCATTTTTTCATTGGAGCATTTGTAATTTTGGAGTTGGAGAATCAATATAAAGGACCATTCTGTAAGATTCATGCGTTGTATTTTCTTGGTGATGTTTTTCCTTTACTATGTTTAATGTTTCTCATTGTTTCTTCTTTTAATGTTTCATTTTCTAATTGTAACATAGAAATCTGAAGATTAAGATTTGCTGCATATAGCACCTTAAGTATGGATGTGTTTACAATTTAAGTGTTTTTTCTTCTAATGTCTAGTTTAAGAATACTTAATTTCTTTTAAACCACTACTGAAATCATTCTTCTCCATTTCATAATTCACTCTGTTATAAAGAACCAGTATATACAATTAGTTTTCCTTGTAGTTACTCTGGAAAATTGATGCATACACCCAGCCTGTGTTGACTCCATAGCCCAATGGAAATAGTTAAATATATCCCTTAATCCAACCAAAACTATCAATAAAAAACAACTCTCACAATCAATTTAACTAGCCTAATATCGGAAAATTTTAAAAACAAAGCTAAATCTTACAGAGAGATCCCTCTCTGAGTCTAGCAGCGCTAGATCATAGGCACCAAAGTGGTTTGATGTTGTCCTTTATAATTTATTCTTGCCAATATTATAAATTATAGAGCGATAACATAGTGGCAACCATACTGCGGAACATCAATTGAATTTTTTTTTTCCATTCGAAATTAGAAACCCCAGTTAAAAGCACTGTATGATAGAATTACTTTTAAGATTGGTTTGTTTCAGTTTTGAAATAATCAGTTTGTCTGTGATTCTGATCTAAATTATGGCTCCTAAAATAATATCTACCAGATCCTATCCTGATCCAAATCTGCCTCCTATAGTAGACAATCCTGAGAATATTTTAAGAAAAACTCCTAGAACTAAAAGTCAAACAAGTAGCAGGATTCTCCATAGATCAAAATCCCTCCCTAAAAACTTTGTCACTTTTCAAGACATTCAATTTGATCTACATTTTGAACAAGGTCTATTCAGGACCAAATCTGAGAATTGGGCTGACCATATATTTTTTGATCTATCTATCCTACATCAAATTCTAGTGAGAGAAGCCTACTCCCAAATTCAATCTGATATCCAGCTTCTCCAGGATTTTGATACTCTCAAGATTTGGTGATTGATTTTACTTCTACTATTGCTGATGCCTACCTCCAAAAATATGTAGAGTTAACTTCATTAACCATAGCAGCTTATTCAATCACATCTCAAACAATCCATCTTAGTTTAGTTAGTCCTACTACCTCCACAATCCCTACTCCTAATTTTGTTCATCCCCATACTCAAATTGTTACACAAAAATCTTCTCCCACTACCTCTACCCATCCTACTTCTTCCACTATTCACCTCCCTCGACCACCTCCACCAATCATGGTAGGAAAATATGCTCCATTGTTGTTGCCAACACCTTTATCCCCTATGCCCCAATATTACCAATCTAAGATTCCACAATTTAATGGGACTAGTCCAGTGACTGCCCAACAACATATAGATAAAATGAATGATTTTTTTGACCGACAAGAAAGTGATGAAGACAGTTTCAAATTGATAATGTTTGCTCAAAGTTTAGGAGGTGAAGTTAGAAAATGGTTCAAGGGTTTAACTACTAATAGAATTCATGATATCGCTGCATTTCACCAAAAAATCATTAATAGATGGATCAAGAGGTCTCCAGGAGAGAGTTTCCAAGACTACTACACTAGATTCAACAGTACATACAACACAATTCTTGCTCACATGAAACCACCACAAGGGTTAGTTCTAGTTAAATTCCCAGATGGTTTTGACCCAGACATGGCCTATCAACTTAGGGAGAGAGATTCATCAAATTTGGAAGAAATGCAAAGATATGTTGTGAGTGTAGAAGCCAACTTGTTAGCAAGAAGAGATAGAATGAGAACTTAGAGGAGAGTTACTATAAGAGAAGAACTTGTAGCTTCTACATCTAATGCTAAAATTGAAAATTTGGTAAGGACTATGGAGAGGATGATGGAAAGAATTAGTCTGAATGAGAGAGTTATTCCCAGAGAAAATCAACCTACTCCTCAAAATAGAAATCAAAATCCTAGAAGAAACCCTCCTCAGATTAGACAGAGAGAGAAAAGGGGTTATGATCAGCAGATCAGACCTCCATTCTAAGAAAATTAAGCTGATGAAGATGAAGGATTAGTTGAGGAAGAGGAAGAGAATAAGATAAATTTAATGGGAATCAAAGAATATGATTTTATTTTTCTCACTGAAGAAGAACAAGCATTATTTTCACTGACACAAACAAAGTTAGAATCTGAAGAATATGATGATTACAAATTGGGATTTTAGAATGCTATTATGGAGGTTGATAGATTATGCAATTTAATAAGAAAGAAAATTTTAGATAATTCCAATAAAAATAATTCAGAAAATTCTGCCAAGAAAGTATCTGAATCTGATGTTAAGAAAACAAAATAAAACTCAAAGAAAAATGTAAATAATTTAGAAAAGAAAAATACAGAAAACAGTACCAAGAAAGCAGTGGAGATTCCTGCCAGAATTTCTCAGACAAACATTCCCAGTACAAGCAAACAAACTGAAATTATCCAAAAGGTAGTGGTTGAAAGAACTGATTTATCAAATATGCTAAAAACTCAAACACCATTCAGTATTGAGAGTGAACTTTCTAAATTGAAAATATCTATCCCTCTCACTGAATTGATCAAAAAGAATGATTATAGGTCTCAGGACCTAAAAGTACTAAAAATAGGGGAGATTACTGATACTGTCAATTTAAGTGATGATAAGCCTAAAATTTTATTTCGGCCAGAAGTTGATGGTAAACCCCAAGAAGGAGGTGTCCCTCCCTTTTATTTCAGTCTAAATATTCATGACAAAAATCTCCATAATTATATGTTGGATTCAAGTGCATCACAGAACCTTATGCCAAAGGCTGTCATGGAGAAGCTTGGCCTTGAAATCACTAGACCTTATAAATATTTCTACCCTTTTGATTCCAGCAAAGTTATCTGTCTAGGTATTATCAAAGATCTTTGTGTCACTCTAGCTCAGATACCAGCAAAGAGTTTAGTGATGGATATAGTTGTAGCTGAGATACCTACTAAGTATGGAATGATTTATCTCGCTCATGGGGAGAAAAATTACAAGGGACCCTGCAAATGTACATGACATATGCTACAATACCAATGTTTGGTCAAACAAGAAGACTGTATAGGAAAAAATTAATGAAGTACATGGTAAGTAGTCAAGAAAAACCACACAATTACCCTCTATACTATGTTCACACTGATCTTGACTCTTTCATTCTGTATAATGATGGAGGCATTGATTCACGGGTTTCCCATACATAAAATGATCCCAAAGAAAATGATGACAGTCGAATGCAAACAATACAACCAAATCCTAAAAATGAATCTTGTTGGAACATGAGTTTTGATGGCTCATGTGGCAAAGCTGGCTCAAGGGCAGGTATTTGGGTGTATAATGCAGGAAATAATAGTGCACAAGGTCCTTCATACAAGTTGAATTTTCACTGCACAATCAACATTGTAGAATATGAAGCCCTAATCCTAGGATTACATATGTTGAAAAGATTAGGAGCAAAAAGGGTCTCTGTACATGGTGATTCTAAGTTGGTCATAATAAAAATAAGGACAATATGCAGCAAAAAATCCCAGATTAAGAGCTTATAGAAATGATGTACTTGATTTCTTAAGAACATTTGATGAATATGATTTAGCAGTTATTCCCATCAATCAAAATGTCCTAGCGAATGGCTTATCTTTTTTAGAAAGCACATGTAAACTTCCTCACCCAAAAAAATAGTACACAATAGAGGTAAAACATCTTCCTTTTGTGCTAGATAACATGAGGTACTAGAAATTTTTTGGCAGTGATAAAAAAAATTGAAAGTTTCCTACAATCTAAGGATGAATTTGAAGATAGAAATATAGACCTAGATTGTGAGGAAGATAGTCTTGCTGATGTTCAAAATACTGTACAAAAAAAATCTGTTGTTTTTTATGTAAATATAGATGTAAATATTCCAGTTAATAAAACTGTACATAACACATTTATTCATAAAGTCCTTGAAAAAAAGGAATTCAAAGTACTACAACTCAAAGACAATACTCTTCCTAGAGGCCTGGTCCCTTTAGAAGAATTATTTGAATTTAATGATGTGGCTAAGAAACCCAACATGGAACCAAATGGAACAAATATTGAAGGATGTAATATAGGCACTAAACAAAATCTAAAAATCATCAAACTGTCAAAATCACTTCCTATCATTACAAAAAGAAGATATATAGCCATGTTCAAAGAATTTATAGATGTATTTGCTTGGAGCTACGAGGATTTAAAATCTTATGATACAAGCATCATACAACATAAGATTCCAATCAAGGAGGATAAAAAACCTTTCAAACAGAAACTGTGTAGAATAAACCTTGTTTTTATGCCTTTGGTTGATAAATAAATCAAGAAGATGTATGAGTCAAAAATCATAGTACCCCTCAGATATTCCAAAAGGGTATCCAACATTGTGCCAACTAGAAAGAAAACAGGTGAAATCAGACTTTGTATTGACTTTAGAAATCTTAACAAAGTATCTTTAAGGACAATTACCTTTTACCAAAAATGGACCACATATTGCAGAGGGTAGTAGGTTCTAGTAGGATTTATTTGTTGGATGGATTTTCTGGTTATAATAAAGTTTTAGTACATCCTGATGATCAAGGCAAAACAAATTTTACTCCTCCTTGGGGGACTTTATGTATGTGAAAATTCCTTTTGGATTAATGATTGTTGGAGCTACCTTTCAAAGGGCCATGAACATTCCATTTGCTGATGAAATTGGGCACTTTATTGTAATTTATCTGGATGATATCACTATTTAATATAAAACCAATGAAGAGAATTTAGCACACTTGAGAAGAGTTTTTGAAAAATGTAGAAAGTTTGGAATTTCCATGAATCCTAAGAAAACATTGTTTAGACTCGAAGAAGGAAAACTGCTAGGTAATATTATTTCTCAAGATAGAATCAGAATTGACCCTAGAAAAATTGAAGGAACACTAAAAATCAGTCGTCCTAGAAATCTTAAAGAACTCTAATCATTTAATGGTAAAATAAAATTTTTGAGAAGATTTATACCCAACCTAGTAGAACTTTTGTGGAACATTACCAATATGCTCAAGAAATATTTAGAAATTAAATGGACCATTGAAGCAAAACAATCTTTTGATTTAGTCAAGCAAGCATTGACAAAATCCCCATTCCTAATCAACCAAGATTTTACTAAATATTTCATGTTTTTTTCTTTTACTTCTGAACATACTATTGTTGTTGTTTTATTGCAGAAAAATAGTGAAGGACATGAACAACCAATATATTTTTTCAGCAAGGCATTAAGATATGCATCATTGAAATATAATATCATGGAAAAATAGTTTTGGTCAAATAATTAAAGGATTTTAGAGTCTACATTATACATTCACATATCATTGCTTATGTTCCAAATGCAGTTGTCAAAGACATCTTAACACATATTGGTCCTGATGGAAAAAGAGGCAAATGGATTACTATGATCTTGGAATATGATTTGGAAATCAAGCCTACCAAGTTTATTAAAGGCCAAGGACTAGCTAAATTGATGGTTGAATCCAATTTTCACGCATTGGACATTAACATGGTCCATTCATTGGATGATCAAGAGGAACTAGCGACTCTGCCGATTGATGAAGCATTCCTGAACTCTCCCTAGTATGTTGATATTTTGTATGTACTATTAAATTTGATTGCTTCTCCTGGTTTGTCCAAAATTAAGGCTAGATTTATAAAACTTAAAGTTTTTAAATTCTGTATTTTGGAAAATGTTTTGTATTGGAAAGATATTGGAGGTATTTTTCTCAAATTTTTGCTAAAGGATTATGAAAATAAAGTTATACAGATAAAAGATGACTATGGTGGCCACTGGCCACCTTTATTGGAAAACTGCTGCTAATAAGATCATGAGAGTTGGTTTCTACTAGCCTACCCTTTTTCCTGACATCCATAAGATGGTCACTACTTGTCACAAATGTCAAATCTTTGAAGGAAAGAGAAATTTTTTGCCCTTGCCCTTGAAACTTATTTCTATAGAGAGCCCTTTCCAGCAATGGGGATTAGACTTCATTGGATAAATTCATCCCCCATCCTCTTCCCAACATAAATGGATCCTCACTACCACAGATTATTTCACCAAATGGATAGAAGTGACTCCTTCTTAAATACCATTGACTTTGTAATAATAAAATTCCTTCAAACCAATATCCTTTCTAGATTTGGTTGTCCTAGAAAAATCATCACAGATAATGTTGCATCCTTTAATTCCTAGAAGATGGTTGATTTTTATCATAGGTATCATATAACTTTGGGGCATTCAACAACCTATTACCTTCAGGGTAATGGATTAGATGAATATTCAAACAAAATTTTGGTGAATATCATTAAAAAGATCTTGGAAGATAATAAGAAATCATGGCACAATAACTTGATCAATGCTCTTTGGGCTAATAGACTTACTACAAAGAAATCAATTGGCATGTCTCCATACCAACTGGTTTATGGAATGGATGCAGTTTTTCTTTCTTCTTTAGGAATTCCAGTCATGAAGATTATTCAGGAAATTCAAGCTGGACCAAATGATATACAGAGAAGGATCAATGAAACCATTCAGTTGTAGCAGTCCAGAGAGGAAGTATGTAACAAAACTCAAGTGATTCAAGAGAATATCAAAAATATCTTTGATAAGAGAACAAAGGCTAGTGATTTCAATTTAGGGGATAAAGTTCTGAAATGGGATTCCAGAAGAGAAGATAAGGGAAAACATGGAAAGTTTGAAAATATTTGGCAAGGGCCATACATCATTGATTCTTTCAGGGGAAACAATGCTTATTTTATTAAAGAGTTGGATGGTACAAAGCTTCCTGGAGGTCTTGTCAATGGCAGGATGCTGAAACATTATTTCTTTTGAAATTCAGGCTGGTTTTTCATCATTGTAAATACCACAGTTTTACAGTTTGTGTTTTAAATAATTCATTGGACAAGGTTGAAGCCATAAGAGAAGGCCCTAAGCCTATTTTGATGAGCATTCATAAAAAACAGAAAAAGAAATTAGATGAATATTTTGTAGAAAATGGAGCATTCAAGGCTACTGGTCTTAGGTTCTTGACACTTCATTGGGAGAAGTGCCATCCCAGTTGTAGCCACTGTTAGTATCCTATACATCATAGGATCTCAAGGTGATTGGATATTTCATTTTCTTTGCAATATCATGTTGAAAATTATTTTCAGTATTTAAATGATTTCCCATAAAAAATATGAAAAATAAAAGAAAAGAGGGTAGAAAAAATAAAGGAAAAACGAAAAAGAGAAAAAGAGGAAAAGAAAAAAGAAAGATAACCCAAAAAAAAAAAAAAATATTGAAAGTGTTGCAAATTAAAATGTCACTACTCATTAGATAGGTTTGTTCAATCATACAGTTTAATCATGATTGAACAATTTTCAATTTCTGTTGATAGGTTAGAAAATAAAGATTTTCCAAACTGTTTAATCTTGGCATATCAATAAATAGGTAGAAATGGATTGAATCAACAGTTTAATCTAGGTGAATGGAATAAATATGGATAGATGTTAGGTTAGAAGTCTAAAATAAAAGATGTTTTAGGGTCTGCAAATATAAATGCACCCTGCAAAAGAAAAAAAAAATGTTAGATTTGTAGTTTGGGTAGGTAGTGGTGAAGAAAAGAAAGAATGGAGGAAACATGTAATTTTTCCTATTAAGTGTAGTTTAAAGGTCTCATGTTTTCTATGGTTATAGAGAAAAATCAAAGAACAAAGGGTTCTTATTCTAAAATTTTTGATAAAGGATATCTTCTAAAGTTTAGGAATTGAGCTGTATCCAAAATCTTTATGGCATATTTTATGTCATATTCCATTTTATCTTAAGTCCCCAAAAAATTATATTCCCCCTTATCCTAACCCTCGAAAACATTTAATTCCCTATTGTAAGTCCTAAACTATACCTCCCGTCACATATATCCCCCGACCCCACCATCACATCATAAGTCATATCTAAACTAACCAACCCCCATATTCCTGTCATCTTTGCCCACCTCCTCATCATCCAATGGCCTACATGACTTTTCCTCCCCCCCTCAAACCTCCGAACATTAATGTTAGGGGGAGGGGGCAGGTTGAACCAAAATAGATGGTAACCAATACTACCACCTCCAATATGCATCGCACCCTGGGCATTTAGCCCCCCCCTGACCGTCCCTTAACACTTACCGTCATGACCCCCCTCCGAAAAGTGGTTTCCTCTGTCGATTAAATTGTTGCACCTCCATCCGTTTAACTGAGCATTTACCTGTGCAATTGTGCCACGAATTCGCCTACCTATCCCCTCCATCCTATCAAATCCCCTCTGGCCAAATACCTGTTGTGCATTCAATTGGTTGGGCCATTGTCTAACTGGCCCGCGCCAAGCCAAACGGTCGCCCAATCACATGTTAAAACCCGAATTCAACACAAATGGCAGGTTTTACCTTTTCTATTGACTTCAATTGATATAGGTGATTGAGTTCTAGGAAATTAATAGCAAATATCAGTGTTAGAAAGCTACAGTTCATCAAAAAACAACTCATAGTGATCTGCAAAGTTTGTTTATGGTTCCCCTGCTATTTTTCGCTCGCCATTATAATCTACAGAATTTCCCTTTCCAAGTTCCCCTCCCTTTTACTCCCATTCTTCTTTGCATGTAGTGAAATTTCTCATAGATTAGAAATGCCTCCAAAGCCAGATCAACAACCATTCAATCCTATGGTATACCCTTAGGTGGACTTGGATCACATGGCTTTTGTAGACAGAGATTTTAAAATCCACGAGACAGAGTCTAAATTCGATTTATTTGATGTCTACTGCTAGCTTGAGGATAAAATTCTTGATGAATTTGATGACATAGGCCTTTGGGAAACCAAATTTCCATATTATATTTTCCCTAAAACCCATAGCTTCCCTGGTTTCATTAAAAATTTCCAGGCCTGTTATGGCATCAATCAAAGATATGTAGTGACCCTAGTAGGAGAGGTTTTGTTTTCTATCAATGCCCAATCCATCCAGTGGATGATGGAGGCCCCCACTCTTGAAGAAAAAATTCCTTCCTCTTATGAAGCCCTTAGGGAGTTATATTAGAAGTTGGAATTTTCCAGTAGGGCTAATACCTTAGAGCTATTTATGGCCACTAATGACCTAATTCCTACAAAGAATCCCCCATATCATTCATCTATTTTCCCTAATATGACCCAACATATTTTCACAGTTTTTTCATATTTGTTAGGGTATCACACAGACCAATGGGTAGATGAAGCCATACTTGGTTTCTTGTCCATCCTTTCATTAGATTCTAAACCCTTATTCATGTTCTATTATGCCAAATTCCTTGTTGATGCCATCCATAATCAATTCATGAAGTTTCAGACAGAGGAGATGTTCAAATACACTTATGTCTTGGTTTATATGTTTATTTATTTTCAGTCCAACGGGTTTCAATTTGACATGATAAAGCTAAATGATGACTCCCAATCACAATCAGTCATCTTCTAGACCACTGTATTAATGAAAGAACATAATAATTACACCTACAAGATTTTTGTGGATTCATTTGTACATCGAGCATTAAGTACACTCAACAGTGCAACAGAGCCAAGGGTTAGTGAAGAAATTAAGAAGATTATGCAATTGACAGATCAGGTTAGAATAACAGATTGGTACCTGTACCAAAATTATACATAGGTTTGAGTTTATGGGTGTGAGTTGCCCCCCTACAAACTACCAAAGTTCCTCTCCATGAGGATCTTTGCATTAGAATATATAAGGCAAATGATAAATGCATATGATGTTCATTTTGTCTCTACAAAGAAGAAATCTTAGTTCAAGATCAAATCACAAACTGGTCCTTTTATTTGCAACAACAGAGTAGCAGGGGAGGATATTAAGGGAGATGAATTTCTCTCATAGTTTCACCTGGTCCAATGACCCATTGGGGATCGTCTCCAAGAAAAGGGTGGAGAACAAGTCAACACTATAAATCCACACACACAGGTTGGAAATAGAGTATTTCATGAACCAAGAAGAGTGGGAAGCCAATAGCCAATACCACCTCCTCCACTACATGTCACACATGGGGCATTTATCCCCCCCCCTGCCGTTCCTTAACACTTACCGTCGGGATTCCCCTCCGAAAAGTGGTTTCCTCTATTGATTAAACCGTCGTGCCTCCGTATGTCTAACTAACCATTTCCTTGTGTTGTTCCACTATGAATTCACCTACCTGTCCCCTCCATCCTATCAAATCCCCTTCGGCCAAATACCCATTGCGCATTCAATTGGTTGGGCCATTATCCAACGGGCCCACGCCAAGCCAAACGGTAACCCAATAACATGTTAAAACCTGAATTCAACACAAATGGAAGGGTTCACCTTTTCTATTGACTTCAATTGATACAGGTGATTGAGTTGCAGGAAATTAATAGCAAATATCAGTGTTAAGAAAGCTTCAGTTCATCAACAAAAAACTCATAATGCTCTGCAAATTTTGTTCACAATTCCCCTGCTATTTTTCCCTCCCCATTATAATCTGAAGAATCTCCCTTTCCAAGTTCCCCTTCCTTTTACTCCCATTCTTCTCTACATGCAGTGAAATTTCTCACAGATTACAAAATGCCTCCAAAGCCAAATCAACAACCATTCAATCCTATGGTCTACCCTCAGGTGGACTTGGAACACATGGCTTTGGCAGACAAATATTTTAAAATCCACAAGGCAGAGTCTGAATTCAATTTATTTGATGTCCACTACTGGCTCGAGGATAAAATTATTGATGAATTTGATTACATAGGCCTTTGGGAAACAAAATTTCCATATTATATTTTCCCCAAAACCCATAGTTTCCCTAAGTTCATTAAAAAGTGCCAGGCCTATTATGGTATCAATCAAAGATCTATAGTGACACCAGCAAGAGAGGTTTTGTTTTCTATCAATGCCCAATCCATCCGGCAGAAGATGAAGGCCCCCACTCTTGAAGAAAAATTCCCTTCTCTTATGAAGCCCTTAGGGATTTGTATTAGAAGCTGGACTATTCTAGTAGGGCTAAAACCTTAGAGCTATTTTTGGCCACTAATGCCCCAATTCCTACAAAGAATCCCCCGTATCCTTCATCTATTTTACTTGATATGACCCAACATATTGTCACTGTTTTGTCATATTTTTTAGGGTGTCACACAGACCAATGGGTAGATGAAGCCATAATTGGTTTCTTATCCATCCTTTCATCATATTATAAACCCTTAGTCATGTTAAATTATGCCCAATTCCTTGCTGATGCCATCCATAATCAATTATGGAAGTTTCAGAAAGAGGAGGTGTCAAATACTCGTATGTCTTGGTTTATATGTTTATTTATTTTCAGTCCAACAGTCATCTTCTGGACCACTTTATTAACGAAAGAACATAAGAATTACACCTACAATAGTTTTGTGGATTCATTTGTACATCCAACAATCAGTACACTCAATAGTGCAACAGAGCCAAGGGTTAGTGAATAAATTAAGAAAATCATGCAGTTGACAAATCAAGTTAGAACAATGGATTGGTACCTGTACCAAAATTATACAGAGAATCGAGTTTATGGGTGTGATTTTCCCCCCTACAAACTACCAAAATTCCTCTCCATGAGGATCTTTTCATTATAATATATAAGGAAAATGATAAATGCAGATGATGTTCATTTTGTCTCTACAAAGAAGAAATCTCAGTTTAGGATCAAATCACAAATTGGTCCTTTTATTTGCAACAACAGAGCAATAGGGGAGGAGGTCGATAGGATATTAAGGGAGATGAATTTAAATCATAGTTTCACCTGGGCCAATGACCCATTGGAGATCATCTCCAAGAAAAGGGTGGA
Organism: Pinus albicaulis; assembly: GCA_034641835.2. Classification (NCBI taxonomy): domain Eukaryota; kingdom Viridiplantae; phylum Streptophyta; class Pinopsida; order Pinales; family Pinaceae; genus Pinus; species Pinus albicaulis. Next base: position 14,765,782 of record CM076570.1, on the reverse strand, counting down.
GAACAAGTCAACACCATACATCCACAGGCACAGGTTGGAAATAGAGCAGTTCATGAACCAAGATGAGTGGGCGGCCAATACACTGCAAGAGGCTGAAGAAAATGTGATTTCCACCTCAAGAATTCAAACCCCAACTCCACAAGAAAGGAAGGCTACAGGAGCTAAAGAAGGCAAAGGAAAGGAACCAGAGAAAGAAATAGGAAGAAAGAGGACAAGGGATGATCAGTCTGACATGGACATTGATACATCAACCAAATAATTCAAGATGAAATACAGGAAGAGAGCTAGAGTCCACATAGATATAGACCTAAGAAGTGAAAAGGATCAATAAACAATTATTACAATCAGGGATTCACCAAGCTCTTCCCCAACAGGAGGCTAGACCATTTTCTCAACATCTCCTGCCAACATTCCATTCCAGCAGCAAAATTTGCAGACTGTTACATCTATTACCACTGCAGGGAAAAAGGAGGAGAATATATATTATACATCCAAGGAGATCAAAATAAAGAATGAGATACTCAAAACCAATACCTACAATCAGTTCTGGAAAAATACAAGTAGTTCATAGAGCAGGCTTTTATCAACCTTTCACTTTGATAAGGGAAGAATGAAGATGGCTTTCTTGGAAGCACAGATCCCTCAACCTAAAACAAAATCTGACTACAATAAAACTTATTTTGAGTTTGATGTGAAAAATATTCATCCAATAGATCAAATGGAAATGCACAAGCAGATAGGAGAAATGATCTCCTCCACATCACCAGTACAACCATGAGTCTATCAAAGTTGCAGGTTTCATTGTCCAATGCACAATCAAAGCTTAAAAAGGAAAATATTTCCTCCATGGACAAAGATACAAGAATTAAATCCCTGGAGGATTTAGTGATACAAATTGGGTATGACCCAAGAAACATAGCAGTGGTAGAAGCAAATGTAAGGAAGAAAAATGCAGACATAGCTGCTTTGAGGAAGCAACTTAAGATGTCAGCAACAGAAGATCCTCACTAATACAAAATGGCTAATTAGTTACTAAAAAAATGACTAAAATTTGCATATAACGACTATTTTTCAGGGGGTGACCAACAGTAGCTAATTTACAGTATCTTATAACACAACGAAATTTTAGTAGTTTTTAGCTTAGTCATTAATTGGTTGTCTCAATTTTGTTGTCTAGTAATATATTTGGTCATTAATTTAGTCATTGATTTGGTCATCGATTTAGTCATTAATTTGATTATTGATTTTATTATCTACAAGTATATTTGGTAATTAATTTAGTCATTGATTTGGTCATTAATTACCACAATTAATGACCAATTATACAACAAAATATATTACTATATGATCACCTGATAAAATTAATTAATGACCAAAATTTTGGTCGTGTTATAAGATACTGTAAATTAGATACTAATAGTCATATATATGCAAATTTTAGTCATCGTTTGAAACCAATTAATGACCAAAGAAATATGACTAAATTTTGGTCGTGTTATAAGACACTGTATATTAGCTACTAATAGTCGTATATATGCACAATTTAGTCGTCATTTGTAATCATAAATTTATCATTTGCAGTAGTCATTTATATTTTTTTGGTAGTTTTATATTCATTATCTAAATGACTACTTTATTAGTTTATATTCATTTCATTTAATTTCATTAACAATCGTTATAAACAACTATTTTAGTAGTATATTCATTCTATTTGTGTTCATCATTAATAAACATAAGTTACTAATTTATTAGTTTTAGATGGATTTTATGTGTTCATTATTAATCAACATAAATTAATTAGTATGATTTTGCAACTAAATTTTAAAAAAATGTCATACAATGTACATGTTCATCTAATATGAAAATAGAAAGTTACATATGTTAATTAGGATACTATGCAATATCCAGTGCAACTATAAATAATTCCAACAACATAAATTATATTATATAAAATGTCAAGTATTACAATATGAGTTTCCAACTTAATATTAGTTGGAGTACAATTTACACATGAAATAGTGTGTGTTTCATCACTTCAAACATTATCATTTTCCTGCCAAGGCATTGCAAGTGAATTCACCAACTCTGAAGACTTGATCATCAGCATCTATGTGTGTGTCTTATGCAAGATATTGGCTCTACAGGTACCACTAGACCAATTCTCTTCTCTCTTTAATTTTCATTCTGTCTCTCTAGTGTTATTTGTTCTCCTCTTTCTTCAATCCTTGCTTCTTACATCAATACTGAGTTCCTTTTCTGACACAAAAAATATACAATGCAATGTATAATACATGAAAGTCGATGAACACTAGAATATAAACTAAATTATACTATACAGGATTTATACGATATATACCTCAACATCATCAATATTGTTAATGCCATTTTCCCCATAAAAGCAATAAACTTGAACAAGTTTTCTTCAGTTGGGAAATAGTGGCAGCTATGTGGCCCGATGAATTGTATAAACAAAGCAAATAAAATGTCACAAATAAGCACAACAGATCTAGAAATTTCTACTAAGAATGTCTCATGCTCCACTTTTTTAGTTGTATCTTTTTCTCTAGTTATCTCTAAGAAGCAGCGACACTTCAACAATAAAATTGGTCAGTAGAAATCTAATGGGTGGAGCAAAGTATTGTTGACACAATATTACAACAAGAAACTAAAAAATAATAAGACAAGACTTTATAAATTGCGATACTAACCGAGAATATAGCTTCAATATAGTAATCTTCAATTATCAATATACTATTCCACGAGAAAAATGAATTGAATTCCCATAAGCCAACAAATTATGTATGTTGTTTGGTTTCCCTATAATTAATTGAGCTATATTAGCACATGCAATTTCCATATAGAATCTATGAAATAATTATATAAATATTCAAAGCAAACTTAATGTTATTTATTCATTTTTCTCTGATGCAGACAAAACTAAATATGCTAACCTATTTTTAAGTTGGAGAGTTTTGTAATTCATCGTGTCCAAAATCATTTCATATTGTCATGATTGATTTTTTTTAATGATCAAGCAATGGGCCTATATTTGATCAGAAGGCATATTTTTCAGAATATATTCCATTTTTCTAATTCAAAGCTAAATTTCCTTCCAATTTACGACGTTCAAACAAACTGGAATCATTTTCCTCTAACAAGTCACTGTTGTAATATAATACTAAACGAAAAACTACGTAATGAATTTATTAGTGGTGGAATACTAATAAATCACAAATACATGCAAGAAATAACACCACTATGTCCTAGGCATGCCAAGTCTTTATCCTCTTAGTTGGAAATATTACTTCATGAAAATAAAAAATTTGACAAAGAGAACTTTTCTAAAACTATCCAACGCTGATGTGTCCAACAACATTGACATTTCTATTGGCATCCCCTAAAAATGTATAGAATTATAAAAAAAGTGTAGTGCACTTCCCTGTAAGGTTAAATTTTAGCATTGGAATATGTTGTCCCTTAGTCTAATCAAGTTTTAACTTGCCTTTGATAACTTAGAGATAATGGGAATCCAATGTATAAAAATGAAAAAAAAACTTGTATTCATTCACTTACCTAGTTCCTAAACAAGCATTGAAGCATTATAAAAATCCAAGCATGTTTCACATTCCACCAAGAAACATAATTTCCAAATAGATTTTGATTGCAACCCTTGAGGCTTTCTCAAATCTATAAACAAGTAACATCATAAATATTTTTCCTTACTTCTCAAACCTTATCCTATGTGGAGCTTGAGAAAATATGTGCATAGACATATCACATTATAGCATGTTGTGGAGTACATTTGCAAGAAACCAATCATTCAAAATTTTATATTCTGTCAAGATTGAGGCATGTGTTAAATGCCCATTATATGCATCTCTACACAATGGTGTCACTAATAATTTGAAGTTTCTTTTATTTCTAGTATGATCTAATTATTTCTTTGTGCAAGATGTTTTTTCACTCCCATTATTAAAATTTTGATGTTATGAACAATATATAGATACAATGGATGCTTCGAATAATAAAAGAGGAAATTATTTTTCCATCAACAATGTTAGTATTTGCATATGGTGTAAATTCAGTAGTTATATTGGTGGTTTTTGCAATGACCTCTCCTGGAGGCTTACACCACCTACTTTCCCATGCTATACCACAGTTTTGCGACATCAGCAAGCCCTCTTTAGACAATCCATTATCCTTTGCCATAAATTATCTGTAAATATGATGGAATGATATCTTCAAGAATTGTGCCTTGACTGTATTCAAATACTCCAAAATGGGTTGTGAAAACAATTCTTCCATCCTAAAGATACCATTGAACCAATTTATAACCAAGGAATCCCCGATGACTTGGAATTCAATCACCTCTCCTCTACTACTATTGCTAACAAAAATTTTAGTGGCTTTATTTCATCATAGTTGTTAGAGCCTGTACCAATAAATGATTTAAATTTTCAAGATATGAGTATAATAGAATCACTAAGGCATAAGATACCTCCTGCAACATATTCTTCTTGTTGACCTTGATTGGCACTGTTGAAAATTGAAATAACACCATTCCCTCTCTTAATAATAGAAGGATGGATCAATGTCCTTTCTTTACCAGTGTTGGGGGCTTTTATATTTTAAAAGCTCAGTCATGACTAGGAGAAACATTGAAACAACGGCTAAAAATTACCTTGAAAGATCTCAGAGTTTTTGGCAAGCCAGATACATCAAAACACCATAAGACGCAATGCTTTACATCCCTTTAAGTATTTATTCAAAACACATTTTTTTAAAAATTGAATGTGATATCCCTCATAGGTATATATGCATCTAGTCACATAGCTTTTTGAAGACTTTTGAACTTCTATAGATTCTTCAACTACCAAGGTGCTCCTCGTGAATTATCTACAAATATAGCAATATACTAGACTCATAGTATATACCCCCTATGGAAAGATTCTTTGACTAGATAAAAGAATCCTCATCTCTAAGTCTGATGTAATTCTTTGGAATTTGTACTAGATATTCCTTACACTATTCTGCTTCCCTTTATGAGAAATTTAACTCTAGCTCAATTTTATATCCCTTGTTCCAAACAGGTTTGGGAATTGGGTCTGTTGTTGTTCCATGTAATGGATTCTCTGGTTCCAAATAGATGTGGAAATTGGATTTTTTATCTATGCCAGGTAATGGATTCCCCGGATCTACAATGTGACGATAAGAAAGACAACCTATATAATCCAATATTCCATTGATAGTGGTTTTATATACTTACGAAGAATCAATTTCCTCTGTATGAATTTCTTAGAAATAAACCTCTATAGACTCTTGGTTGTCTGAGCCTTACCAAAGGAATGTATGTTTTCTAATCCCAATCCACCAACTTCATTTGGTTTAGCTAATGACTGCCACTTTACTAAAGGGATTCCCTCTTTTTATCTCTCACCTCTTTAAAAAATTTGAAATATTTCTTCCTAATGAGGGTAATAATGGAAATAAAGGAAATTAATGTTGGATTGTAGTGACAAAACATTGGATTGCTCCATATAGGTAGAACACCATTGAGAAGATGATCTTGTAGGGTGTAGAAAAAAACCTTTGGATCCCTTGGAACGGTGACATAGCCTCCAAAAATTGGTTTCACTAACATCTATGATGCAGAGGGAACAATTAACAACAAATAAGAATTCACAAGGTACTCCAAAATCCTGCAATAGCTTCGTATGTCTCTAACAACCAAGGTGCATGCTCTTACTTGTCATTTTTAATATGTTTGTCATTTTATGTTTCCATTCCTTGCTATGACATAATGGCACTATCCACAGTAAATGAGTTGTTTCTTCAAAAGTAGTCAAAAAGACTTTTAATTGTACCATGATCATAGAAATAATTTACCATTGTTGTATTACACCCTTGGTTACTACACTAAGAAATCCTATATCATCACATTGGATTGCTCTAGATAGGTAGAACACCATTGAGAATTTGAGCTTGTAGGGTGCAGCCAAAAACATCTAGATCCCTTCGAACAATGACAGAGCCTCCAAAAAGTGGTTTCACTAGCATCTATGATGCAAAGGGAACAATTAACAACAAATAAGAATTCACAAGGTACTCCAAAATCCTGCAATAGCTTCGTATGTCTCTAACAAGAAAGTTGCATGCTTTTACTTTTCATTTTCAATATGTTTGTCATTTTATGTTTCCATTCCTTGCTATGAAATAATGGCACTATCCACAGTAAATGAGTTGTTGCTTCAAAAGTAGTCAAAAATAATTTTAATTGTACCATGATCATAGAAATAATTCACCATTGTTGTATTACACTCTTGGTTACTGCACTAAGAAATCATATATCATCCCTTGGAACCTGATTGTGATTCTCCATTCAGCATCCTTTCTCCTCAAAATGGCAGACTTAAAACGTGCTATGGTGTTTTCCAAGGCTCCTAAACCCCTAAATGAGGTTGCATTAGGATTCGTATAGTCAATAAAAGCCTCAAGAACATGCACAAAGTTGTTTCCAAGTGTATATGTTGTGGATCCAAATCTTTGAGAAGAGGGAGAAAAGTTGGCATTAAACCCACATCCCATAAAGAAGTGCAGCCAAAAGAAGAAGAAACTAGAACTGTTACAAGAGAAAGCAATACTTATACTAAAGATATCGAACAATAGGATGATTCACTGGAAACTTATTTCTATTGAGATATGGGGGATTATGGCATTATGGTTTGGTTATCTCAAATAGCATCCGCAGTTCTTCAATGTGAGGCTCAGTTTGGTGATTTTTAGCCACCTGGTCTGGTTGATGGTTTCGATTTCTCTCCTCAAACAGGTAATTTGTCACCATCACCTTATTCCTCTCTTCCTCATGGTGTGGCATGTATTGGGTTAGCTTCTCATCTCAATTTTTGGGAGCTTAATTCTATGCTTTTCAATGGGGATTCTATATTTCAATTAAATCATTTTCAATTCATTAATGGTAATAGTGGAGTTTCAAGCTACTTTTTCCTAAGTCCTAGCTATTGGAAACCTCAAGTGTGATAAACTCAGAATCAATCTGAATATAATCAGAATTATAACTAGCTATTTGTTTCTTGTTTCTCTTTTGGGTGTACAGAAGGTTTACCATGGACCTTTTGTTACTTTCTTGGATTCACCAGTTTTTTATGTCCAGGAAGCACTTGTTGGGACAATCATGATCTAAATTTTATCTTCCTATAGTGAAAGTGACCTGCGTATTGTGATAAGGTTCGACAGTTAAGACTCCTACAAAATTTCATCTTAGCTCTGTGATTTGGCTTATTGCCCTATTCAAAAGGATTGTAGAGAACTTCAAGAGTCTCAACAAGCTCTACAGGGACATGAGGATGAAATACTGAGCAACCAAAGCTCAATTTTTACCACTTCTGAGAAAATTTGAGCAGTACGAAGTTACAAATATGTCACTTCCATAATTGCAACTACAATGGGTAACCTGGTGGAGAAAAAACATTACATAAATGTGTTTGAGGCAGCATATAATACACTCAAGAATATGGTAGGAAGTTCCTCCAAGGGTAAGTAGTCTGGAGCCTTTAACAAGGTACAAACAGTTAATTCAAATTGTGGAAGACAAATGGAACATGATATAGTCCATCTGCTTCTAAGATAATTTAGAATTGTTCAAGCAAGCTTTGGATTCGGCCAAGGAAGTAGAAAATGAAGCCTCCAACAAACATTTCTTCCATTAAGTTTGAAGGTATTTTAAAATTCTTATGTTTTTAGGCTCATTCTGCAGAATTTATACTACTAAGGTTTTTGGATTGTGATGTATATGAAGCTACTTATGTAAAACAACTTTATGCTGGTAGTTAGCACCATTTTGGACTTTGTTGGCACTGTTCTGAAATAGACTATGATGTACTCTTGTTGTAAGCATTGTTGCAAATTTTGCTTAATATATTAGACTAAAGGAGAGTAGCTTCAGAATGTGGCTCAGAAATATGAGGTTATCTGATGATTATGTAAATGTTTTTAATGCAAAGTCTTATTGTAATCTCTCTATATGGATGAATGTAAAAATATAGCTATTAGTTTTATCTAATTTTTTTATGCTCATAATGAGCAATACCTTAGTACTCCAAGGCACATACCTATTGTTGGGGCCCTTTTTTTTGAAAACTTGTTTGGAATATTTTGCATTTTGAATAAAGGATGGCCTTTTTGGGTTTCGGCAAGATGACACATGGAAATCACGACCAAGTCGCAACTACAGCAAGCCGCGGAGCTATCGAGGTGGCGCAGAAGCAAGAGATAGCAGAAGGAAGCAGATGCATGAGGATATACAGCAGAAAATAGAAATTGGAACACACAGATAACAAGAGAGAAGCTGGAAGCAGTCGAAGAAGAACAAAAAGAGGAACTAACAGTTTTGAAAGTGGGTGAATAAATAACAATCACCTGGACGAAAGAAAAGAGGATTGCGACTAGAGAAGGAATACAGAGCGACTGGAGGAGATCATGCCTGATATCCCTGTAGTTCCTAGGTTTCTCTATTCTACCTGTCTGTTTTGTGAGGCATGCGTATCATACTTGTAAGCTCTCCTTGCGGAAGTGATGTAACTCTGGATTTGGCTAATGGTATCAATACAATTGCAAGTTACAGTCCTACTGTGTAATTCGTATGCATGATGGTTGTGATGCTTCAAAATTTTATTTGCTTAATACCTGTTCATGCTCTGAATGTTCTTGTGTACATGTCTATGTTTATGCAATCTATTTAATGTCAATCATGAGTTGCGGATCCATTCCTTGCTATCGATCCATTCCCCTCCTGCATGTGGTTGCGGCACGCCTCGGGTGAGACTCTCTGCTCTCTAGAGTAGGGTGATAATGCTGGCGTGGTTCTAGACTACAACAGATTCCTTTGTTGGCCCCAATCCTTGAACCTGGGTCTTGCCTGCGAGACCTGATTCCTCGCCAACAAAATGATTCTGTTGCCGGGACCCGCATGTTATGAGGGGAACTATATCATGGTATCAAGGAGCTATGAAGGAGAAATAAGGAGATGGTGGGATAACCATCTGGACCAGTTCATTTCTCAGTAAGCAGAGTTGACGAATCAAAAGTAAAGCGTGCTCAAGGATATCGTCCTTTTCTCAGATTCCGCCAATGATACTTACGAGATCCTTTGGGGTAAGTTCCCTAGTGACCTCTATAACTGGTTGCGGAGGTTACGGACGAAGGTGCCTAGGGATAGCTCACGGAAGATAAACTGCAAGTGGTTACACGGGGATCTGGTGGCTCTGCATCGGGTGAACACAGAATTGACCCGCGCGGTGGATTTTTGGGTAGAGACCACTTTGAACGGGTATATTGTAGAGTTTGCCGCAGAGTGCTACCAATCCTTCTTGAAGGTTGAGGCTATCTTCCATTCCGGGTTAAGGGGGAAACTGCTCAAGGAGATTCCGCCGTGGATCAAGGCCCTGATGGTGGACGAAGGGCTGGTGGAATTTCAAAAGTTGAGCATGGAAGCGTAAGCCCCTAGTGTTGGGGGAAGGGCTGAAGGGACCGATGCTATGTAAAGTACAAAGAGGGGAGTGGGGATGGATGCTGAAGCCGCGAGAAGGTTGAGGGAGCGATGAGCACATCGGCAGGTGCAGATCACCGAAAGGTGGCGAGAACGGGTGATGCGGGAGTTAAGACGATGGGAAAACGACTGGAAGAATCAAGAGGAGGTACCTCAGCGGATAGGGATTATGGACGCTCCAGTGGATACCCTGGAATGAGAAGGGACTGTTATGGGAGTACGACGAGTGCATGGGAGCTCGGCTAGGAGAAAAGGAGAGACGTTGACTGACGAAGGCGATGCAGGGGAGCACCCCAAAGAAGGTTCCGATGGTGAATGGTACGTTGCAATGCAGCGGTTGTTTCACGAGTGGATGGCATTCATCTCTCCAGGCAGCCCTACTTCCAAAAATTTGCATGGCAAGGATCCCTACCTTCCCCTGGTACTTTATCAACCTTTAAGTAATATTTTTGTTAAGTTACAAGCATTAAATCAGTTGTATAGCAGTTCATTGTCGACAGTCGCACGCATGACTAGTACTATTGCATTCCCCAGTGGAACAGTTACACAACCGGGACCCGGAGGATTTATCGTAGTCAACACTCCACAAGTAAATATGGCCGGGTCCTTCACCCGGTATCCAGAATTCTCTGGTCGGGGAAATGATGATGTAGAACAACACTGGTATCTGTGCGAAGCCATTTGGAGGGCTCGGCAGACGCCAGATGCAGGGAAGCTAATAGAGTTCCAAACCACGCTCAGAGAGAGAGCTCTCCGGTGGTTTATCAAATGGTCTGAGGCCCATCATAATCCAGTACTTACGGATGTAAAGCGGGATTTTGTTTGCGAATTCAAGCTACCCCAGATGGACCAGCAAGGTCTATCCGAGCTCTGGGAGATTAAGCAGAAAGAAGGAGAGACCGCATGGGAGCTGATGCGTCGATTCAAGGACGCGATCGGGAAACTCAGCTACCCGATCGATCCAAACCATCAGAGGCACTGGTTCATCAAGGCTCTGCTTCCCTTGACGAGAACCCCCCTCACACAGCAAAAGATTGACAACTTGCAGGATGCTTTAGAATAGGCCATGAAAATAGAGGCCATGGCGGGCTACCCTTAGAAATATCACAGGGGGCCGGCTCCGCAGGATCCTTCCTTAGTGGGGCAACAACATCAGATCGCTAGTCTGACATAGAAGCTCAAGGAGATGCAACCTATAAGACTAGCCAGGCCGAATGTTTGGTGCACTCACTGCCTGGTCGAAGGCCACGTCACAATTGAATGTCCTAGGCTGCGTGGTGCAGGCGTGGGACCCTCTGTTGCGGCAATCCAGGGGGTTCCACCCATGGTGGGTGGTGCAGCAACGAGTCCGCAGGGGGTATACCCACCACAACAGCCCTATGCGGGGTTCCCACATCAACCGAACGCAACCGCCATGGAATACTGCGAGATTTTCCTGATGATGGGACATCCACCTTGGATGTTCCTGATATTACAGAAGTACTCCACTGTCCCAAACAACGTATATTATGAGTTTTGTGTTTCCATGACTCATAACACTGAGCAGTGCAGGGCTCTCGACGCATTTGCGAATAGATTAGACCGTCCCTCCTACAGGGTGAACGAGGCTTCCAGGGGAAGAGGAGACGGTATGCGCAGAGGCCGCACGGGGGGTCGCGACCTGGTGAAATGTTATAACTGCGACCAAGAGGGTCACGTGGCTCAGGAATTTCCCCTTCCCTGACGTCCTTGGTGTTCCCAGTGCCGCATAAACGCCCATTCCATGGAGGACTGCCCAGAACTCATTAAGAAGTGGGAAGAGCGGACACGGCAGAGAGGCACGAATTTGGTAAACTCCGAGCCACAAGAGGCCGCGACTCAGGATATGCAAAACGTAGCTATTGTGACGAGAGGAGGTAAGAAAATGGGGGAGGACGCTCGCAGGAAAGAGCTGGCACGAGTTGTTCGGCCAGCCTCCCCGAACGCATTAATCAGGCCCGAGGCACAAAAGAAGTATTTCTAGGAGGCAGTAGAGGCATTTTCTTAGCTGAGGAATGCAGGAGGCCTGGAGGCGCCCGTGCTGACAAAACCTAGTGCACAGAGCTCCACAGGAGACGTGATCGAGGAATGGCTCCAGTTACTCCTCAAGATTGTTGACAATGCTGCGCTGCGATAGCAACTAAAGCATACTTTGGAGGGGGCACTACAGGGGAGTACAGGACTTGGGGAACCGATGCATGCAGCCCCCCAATACGTGCAGCCCGTCAAGTGGAACAAGCGACCAATGGGAAAAGAGTTCCGGCTTAACACGCAAGTTGCAGGATTCCAAATCAGCGATACCATGCTGGATTTGGGGTCCGACGTCAACATCCTACCGCGGAAGACGTGGGAGGCTCTTGGAAGGCCACGACTGACCTACTTGCCAATCCAACTCAGAATGGCGAACCAGTACTACATTCTGCCGATCGGCCGACTCGAAGGTGTCGAGGTCGACATTGTGGGGGTGAAGACTTACACAGATTTTGAAGTTATCGATATTATGGGCGACGAGGATCCTTATCCTACCCTATTAGGAATCGATTGGGCTTTTGAGAATTATGCCATCATCGACCTCAAAAAGGAGCTGATGATCTTCGATGATGGGGAGGTGCGGGTCACGCAGCCCCTCGAACTGTATCAAGGTCCGCAATACACCGAAACTGTGGACAACCGAGCGGACGCACAGATGATGGATCACCTTTATCAGATGACTGCAGGGAAGCGGGAGGACTATATTAACCCGACCGCAACCGGCTCCGTCAGCTGGCGTAGTGTCCAAAGATCAGAGTTGGGTTCAGAACTCGCGTGGGAATATTGGCAGCAGGGGGGTACAAGACCAGCACGCGGAGATGTGCAGCCATTGCCCGATTCAGTTGGATTGGTGTTGAGTTCAGAGCATACCCCACCCTGTCGAACATGCAGGTTGTGAATACCTTTATTGCAAATGTGGAAGACACAGTTCCAGAAGGCCATAGAATACCCCTTTTGGACGTTGCACTACAGTCCACATCAGCGAGGTGGTGGAGGATCCACCGCACCACCTTGTCGTGGTGGAGTTGCGCGACTCAGGCTTTGAAGGCACGGTTTAAAGAAGACGAAGGCCCTCGAAGCAGGCACATGTACAAGGGGACTTCCGATCCGTGGGACCACTTGAAGAGCTGTGAAGAACAGTGGCAAGGTTTGGGATACCCGCAAGAGCTGTGGGTACATCGGTTTATCCACTCCTTAGATACAATCCCCGAGGCCTAGTACTTGGAAGAAGAGAAGAAACGAGGAACCCGCTCTTGGTAGGAAGTTACGGAAAAGTTTTTTCGGTGCTTCTCGTTCAAAGGGGAGACAGAGCAGGAATCTCGGGCACTACAAGCAATCAAGGAGGTCCTGTTTTTTCGTGACCTCGAGGCCGATGAGGGCACGGTTGTATCATGTCCCTAGGCCAGGCGCGAGTTGGTTTTCCAATGGATTGACGAAGATCCAGACGGTGACAGCCTGGAGGACCTCAGGCACCTATATTTCGAAGAAAGGGAAGGCGCGTGGAACATCAACGAAGAACCGACCACTGAAGGTGTCCATTTACAGCCGCTGAAGACAAGGAAGTTGAACATCGGTACGGAGGAAAAGCCCAAGTTGGCTACCATTGGCGATTACTGGGACGAGGAGACGACAAAGGAAATTTTCAGCCTCCTCTAGGAATACGAAGACTTATTCCCTTCGTCAGTTGCGGATCTAAAGGGTATCAAGGGTGACCTTGGAGAAATGCGCATTGTGCTGAAACCGGATGCCCGACCCGTAAAGCATCAACCCTACCGGCTGAAACCACGAATCAAAGAAAAGGTCAAAATGGAGATTGAAAAGATGTTGGCTGTAGGTCTCATCTTTCCAGTGGAAGAAGCAGAGTGGGTGAGTCCTATCGTCATTCAGTATAAGAAGGAAAAGGCGGATATATGCGTCTGTTTCGATTACAGAAGTCTGAACAACGCCTGCATCCATGACCCGTTTCCCACTCCTTTTAGCGATGAAGTCTTGGATCATGTTGCGGGAAATGAAGCTTATTCCTTCATGGATGGTTTTTTGGGCTACCATTAGGTGGGCATTGCGGAAGAGGACAAGCCGAAAATGACATTCACCACTGAATGGGGATCGTTCGCATACCACGTAATTCCGTTTGGCTTGAAAAACGCTTTGGCCGTGTTTTCCAAAATTGTCATCGCTGCTTTCCGGGAGTATATCCACAAGTTCCTGGAAGTCTACATGGACGATTGGACTGTTTACAGTCTTATAAAGAAACATGCCACCCTGTTGCGTATTATGTTTGATCGGTGCCGCCAGTTGCAGATCTCCTTGAACTTGAAGAAATGTATTTTTGCAGTTCCTTTCGGCACACTGTTGGGACACGTGGTATGCAAGCAAGGGGTCTGCATCGACCTCGCCAAGGTCGTGATAATCATCCATATGGAAGCCCCCGAAACCATGAAGCAGTTGCGGGCACTTCTTGGGCACATAGGATATTACAGGCGGTTTATCCGCAACTATGCAAAGATCACTGCCCCTTTGGAGAAATTACTGCAGAAGTCAGAAGTATTCCAGTGGACGGAGGAGTGTCGGAAGGCCCTTGACACTCTGAAGGAAAAGCTAGCGATGGCGCCCATACTTGTTCACCCAGACTAGGATAAGCAGTTCCATGTGCATATTGATGCTTCCAATATTGCACTTGGGGCTGTCTTGGCACAACCAGGAGAGACGACAGTCGACCATCCCGTCTACTTAACCAGCCGTAAATTGTCTAACGTAGAGAAGAATTACACCACTACCAAGAGGGAGGCCCTGGCAATGGTGTACTTGCTCCAGAAGTTCCGCCACTACCTTCTTGGAGGCAAATTTAAATTCTTTACGGACCACTCTGCATTGAAGTATTTGGTGAATAAGCTTGTTTTGGAAGGACGGATTTTTCGATGGCTATTGCTCTTTCAAGAATTTACATTTGAGGTAATCGTCAAGCCCGGGAGGTTGAATGTCGGGCCCGATCATTTATCCAGGTTGTGACAAAGGAAAACTAAGCCGGCTCATGATGATGAAATTACTATGGGATCACGGCCTCTTTGGAGACAAACTGATCTTTGGGTGCTTGGTGACTTATTACCCTGAACAGAGCGTGCCCTCGAGATTCCCCCCATCTAAAATAGCATGATGGTAAAATCTTCTTAAATACCCATTTTTTTGTCTCGGGTAACTATATATTGCTAGGTAAATGGGGTTGTTTGGTGCATCATAAACAGAATCCTGAGAGCGCCTAGTGCGAATTCTCTAAGTGTTGTGAAAGAAGCCAAGTGGGTGTGGCTTGAAGCCAGGGGGTATCGAGCTGACCCAGGTTGTAGTAGACGACGTTACATACCGATTGTCAAAAGCATTTGACGAACGTGCGACGTGTGCCGGCGGACGAGAGGCCTCTCACGGGGACGAGCTGCGTTACTTGGTCACGTAATGTTGGTGGGTCGAAAATGAACCGTCGACATTAGGGTCTTATAGCCCGGTCGCAGGCACTCCAAGGCCCGATACATCATTACCGCAACCGACTACCTCACCCGATGGGCTGAGGCAGCGGCTGTACAAGACTGCAAGGCGGATACAACAACACTGTTTATCTTTGAAAACATCGTCAGTAGGTTTGGCTGCCCACGAAGTTTAACCAGCGATCAAGGTACGCATTTCATTAATGACACGGTCAAGTCATTGTTGGATACATTTATGATTCAGCATCACAAAAGCAGCCTGTACCACTCGCAGGCCAATGGTACTGTTGAAGCGTTTAATAAAATTCTGGAAAAGGGGTTAACAAAGATCTGTAACGCCGAGCGGGATGACTGGGATGAATGGCTACCAGTTGCGCTCTGGGCCTACTGAACTACGGTGAAGCGCTTGACCAATTAGACACCGTTCCAGTTGATGTATGTCTGGGAAGCTATGATCCCCGCCGAGTTCACGGTACCAAGTCTTTTAATTGCCACGACTCTCAAGTTCTCGGAAGAAGCATCGCTCAGGGCCTTTCATGAATTAAAATTCAGGCTGGCTTGGGTTCAGCATAATTGCAGAAGGTTAAAGGATGAGTGAAAAGCATGCTTGCAGTCACCACATCAAGGGCAATGTTCGGAGTTGGAGAGCAGGTCATGCTATGCCTAGTTCCCTGAGGTTTTAGGCGCTGCAGGTGTCTGCTGGTTAGGACCTACTTTTGTCATAATTAGAGAGACAGCGCGTTCATTTGGCGTAGTGGACCATTTATTTTTACCGAAGAATAAGGGAATGACTTTGAAACCCTGCAGGAGTCGTTCTTCCGCGTTCCTTCGATAACTCTGTAGCAGAGCACCGTGATGGCGCGTGGCTGAATATCTCGCAAAGCGGACAGAGCTACAGTGGTGTTTCCATCTGCATCATTTATTGATAATCTCATTTGCGGGGACACTTTTGCAACACGGCTGTAGTCGGAGGCGCGTCGACGCCTGTCTGTCACTGTCGACTGTCTGCGTGTCAATGTCAGTCCAGGTCATGTCAGTCAGTATTTGTGTCATTCCGTAGGATCGTCTAGATTTGCATCATAAATTACCATAATTGGAAGTAACCTTGCCATAATCATTTTGCCATCATCCGCAGTTACCTCAGTCATTGCGTCCACCCATTTCCCCAAGCCACCGTCAGCAACTGTCAGAATACCCATTGGCACGCGATTGATCACACGATTATCGCATTAAATAATGCCAGCAGGAATTAACTCGTTAAGGGGTCTCATCAACTCCACTCGTGCCAGGTGATGACATAACTTGCATGACACCCAAAAGCACGAGAATGCCGAACCAGTTCGAATTAGCAATTGCAGTAGCACCAGAGCAGTTGAAGTCTCAAAACGCACAGTCCATCCACCGTTCCACCTCCACCTACCACTTCATCCATTCCGTCCAACTCATCTGCCACTGTGTCCTACCCACTCATCCGGGAACTCTTTGGCAGGGACCACGGGGCTGAATTTGACTCCAGTACTGCTGCCATAGTACCACCAGTCGACCCCGTGGGCGCACCCCAGGTTTCTCTATCTGCTATATTTACCCAGCTGGAAAACATTGGGGCTGAATCGGCCAAGGTTCAGCCTGGGCATGCTGACCCTACCCCCACTGGCCAGACCGATCAACAGAAGCGGCCAGATCTGAATATGGTCAACTCAACGCAGCAACAGACATCGTCGTCTCCTCTGGAGCATTCCAACCGCTCAATTTCCAGTGGGCAACCCTTGCAAGAAAGGAGGCCGCACCAAGGTGATTTAGGCACAGCTAATTTAGAAACATGGGGTACAACGTAGCTGTACTTATTCATTCAGAGGGCAGCCCAGCAAGCCGAAAGGCTTCACTCGGAGCTGCAGCAGCGGTGCGCAGAGCAATAACAACAGATCGTGGCACTTACTAAACAGCGCGACTAGCTTATCACGGCGCAGGAACCCCTGCAAGATTAGATAGCCAACGTAACTCAGGTATTTTCAGACCTATGGACCTCGGTAAAAGCTCATTATACCCCGTTGCCTGCTGATGTCGCAGAGCGGAGTGTCGTCGCCCAAGATTTCTACATCCAGACTGCACTCACTCGCCTCCACTGAGAAAATACGGAGATCCATGCAGCATTAGCCACACGACCAGCGCTGCCCGATCCAATGACTGCCTATTCAGCCCAGGTTGCCGCCAAGCAGGGCCAGGCAACCCAAATGCAAGAAACACTCACCTCTGCGGCGCGCGAGGTGCACGACCTCCTGAAGGGTCTTCAGGAATTCTCAGTGGCCTTGACTGTCAAAGCATAGCCAATCTACGCATATCTACAATAGGTTTCCCAGGAAATTCAAGAGGTCACGGACCCTGCCAGGTTAGACCAATTATACGCCCAGGCAGATGAGCTCGAAGTACAGATCCAGAAAACGAAAGCCAATTATGCAGAGGCCAAACGGGTAATTCGTGAGCTCCGCCCGCCCCTCCAAAACAATGCCAGAACGATGCAACAGCTAGCCGCCGAGGCCGAAACCCAAATTAGCATGATGTTCGGGGCTGTCCCGGCACCCCTAGAAGAGGCCACTGTCACCAAGATCGCTGAAGAGACAGATTCACTCTTGCAAGGGTGGCAGCAAGCTGTATCGACCTTCACTGAGCTTCGAGCTACAACGTTCCGCAGAGTCCCTGAGTTGGGGCCCTTGTTTGAACAACTGGCAGAAGGCGCACAACGAGAACTAGAACAAGCTGATGGCGCAGAACTGGAACAAGTACAAGATGAAGGCACACAGGGCGAGCAGGGCACGGGATCAAGCGGGGCGATGGAGATAGAGACTGTCATTTGTGATTGACTCGAGGACGAGTCAAGAAACTGTGGTCGGGGCCTGTTGGGGCCCTTGTTTTTGAAAACTTGTTTGGAATATTTTGCATTTTGAATAAAGGATGGCCTTTTTGGGTTGCGGCAAGATGACACATGGCAATCGCGACCAAGTCGCAACTACATCAAGCCGCGAAGCTATCGAGGTGGCGCAGAAGCAAGAGATAGCTAAAGGAAGCAGATGCGTGAAGATATACAGCAGAAAACAGAAAGTGGAACACACAAATAACAAGAGAGAAGCTGGAAGCAGTCGAAGAAGAAAAAAAAGAGGAACTAACAGTTGCGAAAGTGGGTGAATAAGTAGCAGTCACCCAGATGAAAGAAAAGAGGATTGCGACCGGAGAAGGAATACAGAGCGACTGGAGGAGATCATGCCTGATATCCCTGTAGTTCCTAGGTTTCTCTATTCTACCTGTCTGTTTTGTGAGGCATGCATATCAAAATTGTAAGCTCTCCTTGCGGAAGTGATGTAACTCTGGATTTGGCTAATGGTATCAATACAATTGCAGGTTACGGTCCTACTGTGTAATTCGTATGAATGATGGTTGTGATGCTTCAAAATTTTATTTGCTTAATACCTGTTCATGCTCTGAATGTTCTTGTGTACATGTCTATGTTTATGAAATCTATTTAATGTCAATCATGAGTTGTGGATCCGTTCCTTGCTATCGATCCATTCCCCTCCTGCATGTGGTTGTGGCACGCCTCGAGTGAGACTCTCTGCTCTCCGGATTAGGGTGATAATGCCGGCGTGGTTCTAGACTACAGCGGATTCCTTTGTTGGCCCAAATCCTTGAACCTGGGTCTTGCCTGCGAGACCTGATTCCTCGCCAACAAAATGGTTCCATTGCCGGGACCCACATGTTATGAGGGGAACTAGATCATGGTATCAAGGATCTTAGAAGGCGAAATAAGGAGATGGTGGGATAACCATCTGGACCAGTTCGTTGCTTAGCAAGCGGAGTTGACGAATCAAAAGGAAAGCGTGCTCAAGGATCTCGTCCTTTTCTCAAATTCCGCTAGTGATACTTACAAGATCCTCTGGGGGAAGTTCCCTAATGACCTCTATAACTGGTTGTGAAGGTTACAGATGAAGGTGCCTAGGGATAGCTCACGGAAGATAAACCGCAAGTGGGTACATGGGGATCTGGTGGCTCTGCATCGGGTGAACACGGAATTGACCCACGCGGTGGATTTTCGGGTAGAGACCACTTTGAACGGGTATGTTGTAAAGTTTGCCGCAGAGTGCTACCAATCCTTCTTGAAGGCTGAGGCTATCTTCCATTCCAGGTTAAGGGTGAAACTGCTCAAGGATATTCCGTTGTGGATCAAGGCCCTGATGGTGGATGAAGGGCTGGTGGAATTTCAAAAGTTGAGCATGGAAGCGTAAGCCCCTAGTGCTGGGGGAAGGGCTAAAGGGACCGATGCTACGTAAAGTTTGAAGAGGGGAGTGGGGATGGATGCTGAAGCTGCGAGAAGGTTGAGGGAGCGATGAGCACATCGACGGGCGCAGATCGCCGACAGGTGGCGAGAACAGGTGATGCGGGAGTTAAGACGACGGGAAAACGACTGGAAGAATCAAGAGGAGGCGCCTCAGCGGATAGGGATTATGGACGCTCCAGCAGATACCCTGGAACGATAAGGGACCGTTATGGGAGTATGGCGGGTGCATGGGAGCCCGGCTAGGAGAAAAGGAGAGACGATGACTGACAAAGGCGATGCAGGGGAGCAGCCCGAAGAAGGTTCCGATGCCGAATGGTATGTCACAATGCAGTGGTTGTTTCACGAGCGGATGACATTCATCTCTCCAGGTATCCCTACTTCCAACAATTTGCATGGAAAGAATCCCTACCTTCCCCTGGTACTTTATCAACCTTTAAGTAATATTTTCGTTAAGTTACAAGCATTAAATCGGTTGTATAGCAGTTCATTGTCGACGGTCGCACGCATGACTAGTACTATTGCATTCCCTAGTGGAACAATTATGCAACCAAGACCCGGAGGATTTATCCTATTCAACACTCCGCAAGTGAATATGGCCGGGTCCTTCATCCGGTATCCAGAATTCTCCGGTCGGGGCAATGATGATGTAGAACAACACTGGTATCTCTGCGAAGCCATTTGGAGGGCTCGGAAGACGCCAGATGCAGGGAAGCTAATAGAGTTCCAAACCACACTCAGAGAGAGAGCTCTGCAGTGGTTTATCAAATGGTCCAAGGCCCATCCTAATCCAGTACTTTCGGATGTAAAGCAAGATTTTTTCCACGAATTCAAGCTACCCCAGACGGACCAGCAAGGTCTGTTCGAGCTCTGGGAGATTAAGAAGAAAGAAGGAGAGACCGCATGGGAGCTGATGCGGCGATTCAAGGACGCGATCAGGAAACTCAGCTACCCGATCGATCCAAACCATCAGAGGGACTGGTTCATCAAGGCTCTGCTTCCCTTGACGCGAACCCCCCTCACACAGCAAAAGATTGACAACTTGCAGGATGCTTTAGAACAGGCCATGGCGGGCTACCCTTAGGAATATCACGGGGGGCCGGCTCCGCAGGATCCTTCCTTAGTGGGGCTATAGCATCAGATCGCTAGTCTGACATAGAAGCTCAATGAGATGAAACCTATAAGACCAGTCAGGCCAAATGTTTGGTGCACTCACTGCCTGGTCGAAGGCCACGTCGCAACTGAATGTCCTAGGCTGTGTGGTGTGGGCGTGGGACCCTCTGTTGTGGCAATCCATGGGGTTCCACCCACAATGGGTGGCACAGCAATGAGTCCGCAGGGAGTATACCCGCCGCAACAGCCTTATGCAGGGTTCCCACATCAACCGAACGCAACCGCCACGGAATACTGCGAGATTTGCCGGACAATGGGACATCCACCTCGGATGTGCCCGATACTACAGAAGTACTCCACCATCCCAAACAACGTATATTGTGAGTTTTTTGTTTCCATGACTCATAAAATTGAGCAGTGCAGGGCTCTCGACTCACTTACGAATAGATTGGACCATCCCTCCTATAGGGTGAACGAGGCTTCCAGGGGAAGAGGAGGCGGTATGCGCGGAGGCTGCACGGGGGGTCGTGGTCCGGTGAAATGTTATAACTATGACCAGGAGGGTCACGTGGCTCGGTAATGTCCCCTTCTCCGACATCCTTGGTGTTCCCAGTGCCACGTAAACGCCCATGCCACTGAGGACTGCCCAGAACTCATTAAGAAGTGGGAAGAGCGGACACGGCAGAGAGGCACAAATTTGGTAAACTCCGAGCCACGAGAGGCCGCGACTCAGGATATGCAGAACGTAGCTATTGTGACGAGAGGAGGTAAGAAAACGGGGGAGGACGCTCTTGGGAAACAGCTGGCATGGGTTGTTTGGCCAGCCTCCCCGAACGCGTTAATCGGGCCCGAGGAACAGAAGAAGTATTTCCAGGAGGCAGTAGAGGAATTTTCTCAGCTGAGGGACGCAGGAGGCCTGTAGGCGCCCATGCTGACAAAACCTGGTGCGCAGAGCGCCATAGGAGACGTGATCGAGGAATGGATCCAGTTACTCCTCAAGATTGTTGATAATGCTGCACTGCGACAGTAGCTAAAGCATACTTTGAAGGGGGCACTGCAGGGGAGTACAGGACTTGGGGAACCAGTGCACACAGCCCCCCAATATGTGCAGCGCATCAAGCGGAACAAGCGACGAATGGGAAAAGAGTTCCGGCTTAACACGTAGGTTGCGGGATTCCAAATCAGCGATACCATGTGTTAGGGTCCCGTGATTTGGTCGATTGGCTAGCCAAATGACGATGTAACATCAAACCAAGCTTTGGAGCCCAAGGACCTAGCCTTCCTGGACTCAGAGAGGGCTCTCTCTATATGTGTAAAAGATGTCGGTGTGTTTACTTGCGGTGTTTTGATATTAGGCTAGTTATGAAGTGTGTTTTTGGTTTTTTTAGTTTTTAAGTTTGTGAGGGATAAAACTGATCAAATACATAAACTGGATAGCAAGATGTAGATAAATTGGGCTATGGGGTCAAACAGGTCAAGGAAGCTATGAGGTGATGATGTAAAGCTGCTGTAGGGCCGATTTGATTCACGGTAGAAGGGATCTTTGGGCAAAATGGATTAAATGGACAACAAGTTGGTGAAAGACAAGAGATTTCAAGTGTAACTAGTTTATAGCAGACATAAACATGTTATAGCAAGCCATTAATCATGCTAAATGCAACTATGAGCTAATTAATACATAGAAATCAAACATTCCAACCATACATAGAGGTATAAGACCCTCTAACTTCGGGAAATGGCTATCAGACTTTGGGGAAAACACATGAGACAAACTAACAACTCATAAACTATGCCGGAACGCCTAAACATAGTCTCTAAGTCATTGGGCACTTGGACAAATAAGTTTTCTTAGTTTTAGGCAAAGGGCTAGATCGAAACTAGGCCTCCTTGGTTCAACAAAATGATCAACAAATCAGTCAAAGAGAAAGTTTTATGGACAGAACTATGGGCAGCTGATAGGTAGGTAGGGCAAACCAATACATCCTACTCAACATACATAGAACTTATGAATAAAACTTAGCAACAATGCCTTAAGTTACTAAAGAGCAGCTAAGAATTCTTTAGCATAACTAAGGGAGAAGAAAACATCAAGCTATGAAGATTCAGGGATTTTGAGGTGCCTCCATGGGCATATCTCAAAATCAATCTTTACTGATCTATAGCAGCAATAAATATGTATTATGAGTGAAAACTAGAAGACAAAACACATCAAGAAACACTATACCATTCTACCATGTCAAGGAATCCATCAACAATCCTTCATCATTCCTCAAAAGCATCCAAGAGGCAGTCCAAAAATCATAACTCAAGTGTATTCTTCAAAGCTCATATGACCAATGTATTAATTCTTCTCTCAAGTTCAGCCCTTTGTTTTACAATGAGAACCATGGAATAAATAGGCTTGAGGGAGGAAAACCTCATGGAGCAACTAGCTATCCCATTGGCCAAGTCAAAATATCTAAACTTGTCCTTGAGGCTTTGCAAAGCCCAAGGCACAAAATATCCCACAAAATATCTAAAAAACTGCTAAAAACAGAAATTATATTGACTTTACATCATTTCCCAATGATAAAAATAGCTTAACGCACATTTGGGAAAAGCAGATTTTTGGAGTTCAAAAATTACAAAAATACTTCATATTTATGCCCGAAAAAGGTCCCCTGACTTGCTGGATGCAAATGGAAGCCTTCCCGATGTCGAAATGGGGCTCATGAGGGCCTGCCAAGCTCTCTCGTGTCCGGCTTCCGGTGCGAGTCTATCTGACCGATCTCGTAGCACTTCAAAGCTGTACCTGTGTGCAAAAACCCAGAAAATAGCAGACTGCTGATATGGCGGGCAGAACGTGCAAAATGAGGGTGTTTTTCGCCAATTTGAGGGGGCAAATGATCTCCAAATGCCCTGAAAATCGCTCGAGACCTTCTCATGGAATTATGGCATCCATTAGTATCATTCTCCTCCCTTGAAAACTCACCAAACTGAAATGGCGAAATTATGAGTTTTCGACCAAAAACCCAAAAAATGCCAAAAAACAAAAAGTTGTCGAACAAGGCCCAAAATTGGCATGCATGACCCTCAAGGGTCCATAGAAACCTGCTCCGAAGCTGAGGCCAAAATATCAAGGGCTGATATGCTTTTCCCTTCCTTCCGTGCTAGGCGCTTCTCCTTCAACTTCTTCAATTTCTCTTGTGCTACCTTTAATTTTTGCCTGGCAAACTGATTTAGCTTCTGAAAGTGAAGAGTCCTCTTTCTTTGTAGCTCAAGATCCTTGTTCGCCCTCTCAAGCTTTGTTTCCAAATGCTGGTTAGCTCTCTCAAGCCATGCTTCTTTGTTTTCCTCAATTTCCTGCTCAAGGAGGGCAGTGAGAGGAAATACTTCGAAATGAGCTTGTTCTTCTGCTCTCTGTTTCTCCAAGGCTCTTCTAAGCCCGATGGTCCTAGGCCTCTTCCGCCTAGGTTGGTCTTCCTCCTCTTCATCATCAAACTCACCAATGAGCTCTTCAATTCTTGCTTGCGCCCTTTCTGCCTCTTTCTTATACTTGATTGCCCTTGCCTCATGAATAGCTGCATGAAACTTCATTTGTTTGTTTTCAACCTCCAAGAAGTGATTGAAATTCCTCGCCCTTTGAAGATCTTCTTGTAACACCTCAATTTGCCCCTCTTTGTGAATGAGGAGGTTTTCAAGGATGCGGGCCTCATTGTCACTATCATCGCTTTGGATAGGGATAATAGCTAATTCACCTCCATGCTTTGTACTTTCTCCAATTTTATTTTTTCATTTGAAAGCCAATCTGGCGCTTTTCCTCCTTGGCAAGCTAGAAGGTGTCCTTTTGGGTAATTTCCTCTTACTAGGAACAATATTTGCTACTGTTAAGGTGGCAGCTTTAGCTTGCTTTTCTTCATCTTGCACTTGCTGCTGTTCCTCATCATCTACCTGCTGTTCATCTTGGACCTGTTGTCCTTCACTTTCTATATGCTGCTGTCCCTCAATATCTGCCTGCTGCTGTCCTTCAATATCTGCCTGCTGCTAGTGTTCACTGCCCTCTATCTCTTCCTGTTGCCTTGGCTGTCCCTCAACATCCAACAGTTTCTGTTCATCAACCTCTAGCTGCTGCTGTTCACTGCCTTCTCCTTCTCCCTGTGGTTCACTGCCCTTTCCTTCTCCTTGTTGACTTGGCTGCCCAGTAGTCATTTTGATTTTTTTAGGTGTAGGCCTACTAGACAAAGGCGCTGGGCGATGAACAGGCTGAGTAGGAGACACATGAACAGGAGGGACAGTGGCAAAATCTGAATGGCTAATGAATGAATCCCATGAAATCCCCTTCTTCTCTAGCTGGTGTAAGAAGATAATCTTGATCAAGGAATGATGAAAGAGAGAAGGGATTTGCTGAGGTGGAGCCTTCTTTTGGACAGTAGCTGCCATTTTCTCTATGCTTTTGGACAAAAGTACGGAAGGTTTAGTTGCCTGCTTCTGGTAAAATGCATCAACAAGCGGACATGGTAGGCATAAATTTGATTAAACCTCCCTTCACAAGTGAAATATCTCATTATGGCTTTCATCAGCGGAGCATAACTGTCAAGAAGATAGGAAAAAGGGAAAATAGCAGTGATGGTTTCCCTATGTTCAGGCTTGATGAAAGGTTTATAATCCTCTAGATCAAGATGAGCTTGTTTAAACCACTTTTTACCATGATACGGGATCTTGGTAGCTTTGGATACATACCTTGGAGAAATTTTGAAATCAAGACCCGCCAATTGGAAGTGTTTGTCCTTGAATCTCAAAGCGCACAAATGTGTTAGTGGCGAAAAACTCTTGACTTCTTCTATCCTCTGGCAGAAATCAAGACAGCCTACTTCATGGAAATTGAAAAGCACAGATGGGTGAGCATTGATTTCTTCTATGGAGATAGGCTCATATCTCTTATGTGGACCGCTCCTGTGGTCTTGCTTCGGAGGCATTCTGACTTGAACAAGCTTTGAAAGAGGAAAACTGCCTTCACTGTATGAAAAATGTTCTGCTGGATTGAAACTAGTCACTAGACTGTTTGGACAGATTAGACAATGTGGTTAGGATAGATTGCAACAATGTTTCTTTGAATAAACCACCTCTGCACTCCTTAAAAACAACCCTTCAACTCTGGATGCACTTCAGCTAGGAAAACTTTTTAATATGGTACCATGTGTAAAGATGAGACAAACTCCTGTGTCAATTTCCTGTATATAGTGTTAAGCAATCATTCCTCCTGTGAATTTGTTAGAGGCAAACCAACACTTGCATTTGTGTCTCTAAAACAAAACTCAAATTTTAAAACCCTGCTCTTCAGAAATGGTCTCCCTCTTGAAAAAAATATCACAGTCGACAGCTCTTCAAAATGATACAATATGGTGAAAAGTAGGGCAGACCTAGGTTAGGTGAAAAATCAGTGCACAATGCTTTTAGGAAACACACCCTTTGCTTGTGAGTTTAAGAGATCTACCAATACATCTATACCTCTGTCTCCAATGTTAGAGTTCAACCATCAACAACCTTTGCCCTTCAGTGTTCTGTTCACCTTTGAAAATCTCTGTCAACAAATTTACAGTAGGAATAATACAGTGAAAGAAAGGCAATCTGCTAACAGAGTGTGCTGTGAGAAAATGCCAAAATTACTCTGTTTTTTGAAGTCTCAGATGCCAACCAATACACCTAGCTCATAGCTCAAGGAGGCTTATAGTCATTTTAACAATTCTGCCTTGTATAGGTGTGCCACCTTTCAATACTTTGCCTCTCTGAAATCAACCCTACATATGCTTGGACTGTCAATACACAGGTTTGGAGCGAAAATGACAGAGTTTTTAGAAGACCACAAGTTTTTAGGCAGAAAATGTGTGAGTTTTCCTTTTCAAACAGAAAGAATGTCAAAACCCCTCTTGCTGAAAGTACTTCACTGCCTTGATAATGTGTCAATGTCTGGAGGACTGTGAGGACAATTTCTCTGCAGACCTAAACCCTGCCTTTCTACAGCAAAATCTCCTATAATCAAAGCACAATTCTTTACAGGAAAACTTTTGCCTTTCGACTGTTTTGAAAACAAAATGCCCTTAATCTCAAGACCAAGTGTCTCTGTAGGTATTTTTGAAAGACACAGTCTGCCCTCTATTTCACCTTTACACCTTAAAAACTATACAGCAAATAGCATTATTTTCCTGGTATAGTGACATTTTTTAGGGTTCTGTATGCAATGTAATGAGGAGGTTGGTAAAAAGTCTCATACCCTGTTTCTTGGTAGTCACCCTTAACAGTGCATTTCTTATGTACATAGCTTTGAATCCAAGGGTATTTTCAAAGCAATTTCTTGAAACCGAGGGGGCAAACGTGTGAGAGTACATTTAAATTGGATGGCCAATCTTCGTGCAGGGCTGGAGTAGCACCGGGCCTTCCAAAACTTGCGCAGCACTCTTTTGAAACCAGCATGTCGTGCAAAACATAACCCTGGGTGGCCTGTCGGGTCGACCTGTCGGGCGGTCGGGCGGCCTGTACAGGCGCGTCGCGCCACTGTACAGGCGCGTCGCGCTGACAACGGTGGCCCGTGTAAAACTCCCGCCAGTCGCGTCGCGCGCTAACACAGGCGCGTCGCTCGGCTTCAAACGGTGCCAAACCTCTGCAAGTTGACCAAAAAAAAAATCCTTGTGTTGATGCTGTGGAGGCGCGGACTCTGTTTTAAATTTTGAAAATGACATTCTCACTTTCATGCTTTAAACTTATATTGTTTCAAAAAACATTTCCAACGGTCATTCCATTTGAAAAGGTAAAGCAGAACTTTGGTTTGGATTTTTGCGGGGTTTTTGTTTTGAAAAACCTTTGATTCCTTTAACTTCGGTATGTTCAATATTTGCTTTGGAGATTTTCCATACCTTTGAACACGTGTATCACGGAACTGCTTCTTTATAGTGACCACAAAGGCTAAAAAAAAAACCAGAACCTTGATTTACTTTTGCACATGTGGTAGAAGGAGGACCTCTAGGTTTGTCCTTTGGAGGACATTTCAACACAAACTTTAAACTCTGAAAAATGTCTACACAACCTTTATACTATTTATGCCACTGTTTTCAACAACACTGGTTGTAGTTATGATGCATAACAACCCCTTTAAAATTGTCAATGAAATACCTGAATATTGCTTTGTTCTTTGAAGGACAGGGCTGGTTTTGTAAATCTGTCTTGACAGTCTTTGGCATTTGACATCTTCTTCAATCTTTAAATACAACAGGTGCCAAGTTTACTTGGCGATTGTTGTGTTATTCAACATGAGATGGCCTGTGTTCTTCCGATGGGTTTGATAATTGCTGCTTCTAGGTGATTCACAAGCTTTTCTCTGGACTGTAAGTGCACTCTTTTGATGGCATGTTTTCACACTATACTTCTCTGTTTACTCAAAAGGAGTTTCTTTAGGCTTCTGGGCAGGTGATAGTGGAATGCCTTTAACCATTTTTTTTAAAGCAACTGCTCCTTTTGGTATCAATAGCATACATTATTCATAACATTTCCTCTTTTCCATTACAGGTACAGTCTGACAGACAGCTCTTTGAATAGGGAAAACAATACCTTTGCATCATAAACACTATTTTTTACCTGTGCACTGACTTCTATTTAATTTCTTTGTATCCTTCCACTGCATCCTTATATCAATCAGTTTCAGCAACCTGCAATGGCTTTGGCCATCTGCTCATACATGGAGGAGGCTCTTCATCAGGTAAGGTATCTGAAGGTGTTTTGACAACTCTGTTTGACACAACTTTTCTCAGGATGTGATGGTAAGTAAACCACTTGAAAAACATCAATCTTAGCATCTTTACTTGCAAGCATCACTGTATTTCAGAAGAAACCCTAGCCACAGTGACACTGTTTCTCTGCACTGCTCTAAGGGTGACTGGAATATCATCATTTGGTTTGGTCATCTCATGACAGATTACTTGACAAATAGCTTCTGTGACTATGGAGGTCAGTGTCTTTTTAGAAACTAAGAACTTTCTTTCTGCCTGTGTAATGGCATTTATTGTCAGCATCTATTCCATTTGATCCTTCTTTATCAGACCAGACTCTCCTTTCCTTTGAGCTAGCATATTTCAACTGTATTCCTGTTATGATCATCAGTCACATTCATAAAACCTGAAGTCTCTGCTTCACTTGTTCAGTTCAAGGCAAACCTGGATTTTTTCAATCTTCAAAGTCAATACTGGCCAGCGCCCTCTGCTTGTGGATGAAGGAGGCACCCTAACCCTCTGCTTGTAAATGAAGGAGGTTCTGGG
The DNA here is from genome assembly GCA_034641835.2 of Pinus albicaulis. Taxonomy (NCBI): domain Eukaryota; kingdom Viridiplantae; phylum Streptophyta; class Pinopsida; order Pinales; family Pinaceae; genus Pinus; species Pinus albicaulis. Next base: position 14,736,973 of record CM076570.1, on the reverse strand, counting down.
CCATGACCATTTACCAGTTTGCTGAGACAGTGGTGTCCCTTCCTTACTGTGATTTTCATGCTGGAAAGGGCTGTAAAGTCTGGATGAGTAGCTTTCTGTTTTGCAGGAAATATCTCAGGCTCAAGTTACATTTAGAAGCAGCTGTTCCTCTAACTGTAAATTCAAGCATTTACTCCATGAGATGAAGTTATATTTCCTGCCTTTGTAGAAACCATAGAACACCGTGAAAAACCTAATAGTCAGCTTGAGATTGGGGTTTTTGCAGTGCTGAGATCTAGGGGATATGAGTGGCGCGACTTAGGGCTGCTTGTCAAATTATTTTGCAAAGTAAGAGGTCAGTCATGGTAGGTCTGTTGCAGATGAAGGCTTTTTGGCTTTTTGATGATTGCCAAGGGGGAAATTTCTTAATGCGCCACTTCCTAACATAGGGGAGACTTTTGAAACAGATGTGGATTTTCCTTTTTAAAGCTGATGGGCAGACCAATAAGGCTGAAGCTAGATAGGGTTGTGATAATGAGGTTTTGATTTTGACATGGGTGGATTGAACAGGTAGAAGGGCGAAAAAAGTTTTAGGAGGGTTTTCTGGATGACATATTGACATAAGGAAATTAGTTTCTAGAAAAATCAGCTATAGATATAGTCATCACTAACATGTAAAAAATATTGATGGCTAACAGTGGCTCCATTTGGGGAGGGCAGCTCCTCGTCAGGAGGTGTCCAGAATTCAGATTTTTGGCTTATGAAGACCAGTGCCTTATCCATTGGCGCAAAGTTTACCCTTCTCTTGATGTTATTTCTGAAAAGTGACAGCATGGTTAACATCAATGATACTTCTACCTACCCCACTATCTTTCCTAACATTTTTTTCTTCTCTTTGGCGCATTTGAACTAGCAGCCTTTTGACAATGCATATTTTTTCTTTTTGCAAAATGAACCTATCTATTTCTACTCTTATATCTGCCGGGAGTTCAGATTAAACTGATGAACTCCTTCATTTCTCTACCTAAAGCTAGATCAACTGTCAAGATTAAGCAGTTTGACAGGATTTCATTCTCTAATCTACAACATGAAATTTAAAAATGATCAAATCAGGATTAGGCAGTCTGATTTGTCATGCATTTGCGGCATAAAAGACAAGCTGCACACAAATGTTATTTTGCAACAAAAGGAAACTAGATAAGCGGGGCTAAGATATACAATGTGTTTTTCATCCCTCGCTTCTCTCTTTGGTTCTGTTTTAGGCATGTGGAACCAGAATCTCTCCCTAATCTAAGCTCTGTGATAAGTCAATCTTACACAATGTTGACTATCTTGGCACTCACTAACTTATCAGCAAATAAATTTAAACATGCTCAGCTATGATTAGGCTAGATAGTTGAACAAGACATTGAAGCACTAGTAGCGGCATTTAGACTTGCTCGCTTTCCGAAAAACTTTTTTTTTTTGGAACATGGGGCTTTTGTTCTATCTTCACTTGCCCTTTTTTCTGCTTTTTACTGTTTTTGACTTTTCTATTTTTTCACTTTTTCTTCAAACAAACTACAAATGAAAAGGTGCTCACAGGCTAAGCTTATTTTCTATTGTTGTCTTTCTATCCTGATCTAATCTGTGCACAATAGACATTTGTTTGGTGAACTCTGTTTTCCAATGCAACCAGTCAAGTAGATGCTCACATGGGTGATTCTGGTTTAGTTCTTTCATGATGCGGAAATAATGAAAATGCCACTCCCATTTGGTTTGTTTCTGGACAGTAGAGCTTAAGTTTTTTCTCATTCTTGGTAGCAACTTGTTTATGATAGAACCCACTACCCCTACAGATTTCTCAAGGAAAACAACAAATAGATCTTGGAATAATACCTGATCTAGAGGATTTGATATATAGGCTTCATTCAAGACTACTCTTTCTTCCACTTGGCTATATTTGGGACCCCCCTGGTAAAGCAACTCTTCCTCATGATCACTCGAACTGTCAGACTCATCATGTATTGCAGTGTAGTTCTCTTTCCAAGCTGATGTGTTCTGATTAAGTGGACTGAAAACTGTGTGAAGGTCATTAGGTTGATGAACAAGGATACACTTTGACAATAAATTATCTTGAAAGGACAGTGTGACAACTCCCATGTGTTTATTAACCTCTACTTCTTCATCTGCAATTTTTAACTCAATGGAACTTGGTGGCTGCAAATCTGGAGTTAAGGAAGATTCCATGTCCAAAATGATTTCTTCAACTATTTCAGGAAAAGGCTTCTCATTTACAACTTGCTCGAGGATTTCATCATCTTCCTCAAACTCATCATCAAAGCTGAAAAACTGTTGATTTCCAATCATGTGCATGTTATCTCTGACGGGTTGAAGTGAAGTAGAGCAAAGAGTCCGAGACTCTTCACTTACTTCTAAACTCTCAAGGTTCTCCTCATGAGTGTCATAGATGACCGGTAATGGCTGCTTACTTTTCTCAAATTTATGAAATTGAGCTTCCTCCCAAAAATCAAAAACTGAGTTTTCTGCAAAGTTAGCTTCTGTTTGGAAATCATCATCATAATCAAAATATTGATCAAACCTTGGAAAATCATCATTATAATTAATCTCATCAACCATGCATATTGGACTATCAGATTTCTTTTCTTCAAATTGATTTAAAAATTTACTTTTTGACTTATGATATGCAAGATAAACAGGAGAAAGATTAGAAAAGTTGTGGTTATGTGAAGATTCAGAGGCTGTCTATATGTTTATAAGTTGATCTATTTCCTCTTCAGTTAAAAAGGGAGGCATTTTCCTCTCTCCACAACAATCCTCTTTCTCTTGGGAAATCTGATTTAAAGGATGAATGTCTTTTTGGGCTTCACCTATGAGAGATGATGAATCATCACTCATGTCCTTAGAGAGATCCTATGGGTTCTCTTTCATTTCTTGCTTGTTTTTATCTTCAACCAATTATTTGTGATGTTGAGGATAGTTATCATGTAATTCACGAGTTTTTTCTGATAGATTTTCAGGGGGCCAATTTGCTTTTATGAACTCAAATGACTCCCAGCATAAAGGTAGAGATCCTACAGGTTTTGCTTTATCTTCTATCTTAGATTTGAATTCCTCTTCAATCAGCTCTGCTTGATTTAGGTGAGAGTTAACTTGAGCAGGGTTTTCCTGAATAATTGCTGAGAGATCTTTAGGATGCAAATTTTATTTCAAAGTCTGGAATGATTTAAAGCATAAGGGTATAGATCCTAAAGGTTTTGATTCTTCTTCCATTTCAGAATCTGTGATTTCAAAATGGATGATAGTGTCTTTAGAGCATTCCTCTAGGTTCTTTATTAGGCCTAAACATTTGACCTGACTTGAGTCAAAGGAATACAGGTTTTTGTAGGGTTGAGTTACTTCTAGTCTTAGGTTTTCCATGACTTCTTTAGGCATGAGGTTATGGGAGGCACCAGAATCTAACATGGCATTATGTAATATCTTGTCCCGTATGTTTAGGCTTACATAGGAAGGGGAAACAGATCCTTCTTGATATTGACCTTCTATTTTCGGGCCGGATAAGAGCTCGGGTTTGTTTTCAGTTAGATTTCAAGTATTTGCCTTGCTCCCTATGTCAAAAACTTTGAAAATTTGAGATCTATACCTATCTACAGTTATTAGCTCAGTAAGGGGTATGGTAATTTTTATTTCGGAAACTTCCCTTTCGAAACTAAAAGGAGTTTGTAGTTTGGGCAGATTTGTTTCAGCTTTTTCGGACATGACCTTTTCTATGCTCTTAATTTGTTGATTCTGGTTTGAGACCTTGTTTGACACAATCGCCTCGGGAGTCTTTGTGGAGGTACTAGGAGTATCCGAGCTAAGACTTGTTTGAATAGCTTTATCTTTGTTTTGGTCAATTTTCTTAGCCATAATTTTGTTTCTATCCGTGGCTTTTTTAAGGATGGTGTCAGAGGTTTTAGCAGTGTCAGGGCTACTCTTCTTGGAGTGGTCTTGGTTTTTTCTGCTTCTAAGGTTATACTGCCTATGAGCTTCTATAATGGCATTCTGAAAATCTATGGCAGGATCTTCGAGATCTTCATAGTCGGTTTCGTCCTGACTTGGGGAGCATAACTCTTGCTCTTCTGCTCTGGGGTAAACCTTACTCTCGTTATCAGAACCTATGAGTTTCCAATGATTTTCATCAATGGGTGCAGTATCCTTATTCTCTTCATTAACATAATTCTCACTTAAGGATGGTCTGATCTGCTGATCATTTCCTCTTGGTTTATTTTGAGACTGATCTTTTCTAAAGCCGTGTTTCTGGTTTTGAGGGTTTAGTTGGTTTTCCCTAGGAGGCACTTTTTCACTCATTTTTTCCCACATCTTTGTCATGGATTTGATCAGGCCATCTATTCTAGGATCTAGGGAAGGAGATGAAGTGGAGACCTTATCTCTATATGGGACTTTTCCTTCTAATCTAGTCCTAGCTCTTTTTTCTGCTAAGTTGGCTTCTGTTTTTATGGCTATTTTTTGCATTTCCTCTAGGGTAGGGGGATCCTTGTCTCTCAGATGATATGTCATGTCTGGATCAAAACCCTCGGGGAATTTTGCCAAGATTAAACCAAGTGGGGGTTTGAAATGAGGTGGGAGGGATTTATATACACTGTTGAACCTAGTGCAGTAAGCCTGGACACTTTCCCCATTTTCCCGTTTTAGGTTGTTATATTCTGACAGGATCTGAATGGGGTTTCTTCGGATTTCCCACCTATTTCTGAAGACTTGATATAGTTCTGGGATATTGTGGATGATGTTTGGAGTTAAGCTTTTGAACCATGTTTTGGGTTCACCACCAAGACTTTGTGCGAATATTCTCATTCTGACGGTCTCGTCTTGTACTTCCATGTATTCAAAAGCATCGCTAATCCTACTTACATGTTGTTGAGCTGTGGTGGTGTCTTCTCCGGTAAAGTGTGGGATTTTGTCTTGATATTTATTTGGGAGAGGAGCCAAAGGCGGTGGCAACACCAAAGGTGTGTACCAGGCTGCCATGACTGGAGCTAATGGATGATGTACAAGATGAGGACTAGTAGGCTGAAATGAAGTGTTTTGAACAGTGGTGGTTTGACCAGGTGTGGCGGATGAACTTGGACTAGTGATCTGGTTTTGAGCAGATCTGGGATGATAGGATCCAAACTGATAGAGAAGCTGGAAGTCAAGAGGAGTGGTAGGTGAAGCTTCTCTTCTAGGACTCTGTGATGGGTCTAGGGGTTGAAGATCGTCAAATTTTATTTTACTATATGATTTGCTCCTGGGAAGAGTTTGTGATGACTCTAGTTCCAAAGGCGAATCTAGTAGGATAGTGCGATGTTTAGGTACAGATCTTGTTCTATGGATGGATCTACCAGTAGCTAGATGATCAGTTTCGGAAGCTTGCCACATAATCTTCTCTGGGTCATCTACTATGATAGGGGGATTTGGATTTGGATGAGCTCTGGTATTGATTCTTCGTGAAGCCAGATTTTAGATCCAGAGTTTAAAGAGAATGGTATTGGGGAATGTTTGGATGAGTGATTTCTCTAAAGTTCTACTAAGGTGAAGGATGGTCAAAATAAAAGGGATGGATTAGTGGAGTCGCCAAGTGGAACTGGGTTGTTGTTGTGAAGATAGCTATGGTCCACCACCAGTAACTAATATGGGAATGTTTTTGGATTTTCTGAGTTTTAAGTGCAGCCTATGGTTCAAAGTATCCTAGACTTGTTTCAACACTTCGCTAGGGTGATGAGAACAACAAGAGTTTACTTCAAATGGATCTATGGACTGCTTGCTTGTTTATGGTACCTAAAAGACCAAAGAGTCTATAAGAGTTTGTTGGACTATTATGTACTCAGTGTCCCACCATCTCCCGCTATGTTAGTGAGCGATGGGATAGGTTTATTGGATAGTAGCCTGGAGCTTAGTAAAATAGTAAGGCTTACTAGAGTTTAGTGGAGTCGCCAGGTGGATTGTCAGTTGTTTGAGATATACTTGTATGGTCCACCACCAATAATGTCAAAAACCAATCTAAGGGAGTTGTTTTGGGGTTTTTCTGAGTTTTATGTAGTCTTGAGGTTTGGAAGAGTGTCCTACAGCTGAGTCATCATTTTGCTAGGATGGTGAGACAACCAGATTCTACTCTTCTAAGTTTGACTGAGATTTTGAGAGTTCCTAAGGGATACCTAGGATGTTTTGACTCAATGTCCCACCGTGATCGCCATTATGTTAGAGAGCGGTGGGATAAGTCAATCAAACAGTATTCTTAAAAATAAGGGACTTCTAGAGTTCTAAGGTGTCCTTAGATTGTCACTAACTCAAAGTCCCACCGTGATCGCCATTATGTTAGTGTGGCGATGAGGTGGCTAAATCGGATGGTATTCTAAAATTTAGCAAAGTAGTAAGGCCTACTGGAGGCTAGTGGAGTCGCCAGGTGGATTTTTAGTTGTTTTGAGGTATATGTGTATGGTCCACCACCAATACTTTCAAAAACCAATCTAAGGGAGTGTTTTGGGGTTTTTTGAGTTTTATGTAGTCCTGAGGTTTGGAAGAGTTTCCTATAACTGACTCATCATTTTGCTAGGATGGTGAGACAACCAGATTCTACTCTTCTAAGTTTGACTGAGATTTTGAGAGTTCCTAATGGATACCTAGGATGTTTTGACTCAAGGTCCCACCGTGATCGCCATTATGTTAGGGTCCCATGATTTGGCCGATTGGCTAGCCAAATGACGATGTAACATCAAACCAAGCTTTGGAGCCCAAGGACCTAGCCTTCCTGGACTCAGAGAGGGCTCTCTCTATTATATGCAAAAGATGTCGGTGTGTTTACTTGCGGTGTTTTGATATTAGGCTAGTTATGAAGTGTGTTTTTGGTTTTTTTAGTTTTTAAGTTTGTGAGGGATAAAACTGATCAAATACATAAACTGGATAACAAGATGTAGATAAATTGGGCTATGGGGTCAAACAGGTCAAGGAAGCTATGAGGTGATGATGTAAAGCTGATGTAGGGCCGATTTGATTCACGATAGAAGGGATCTTTGGGCAAAATGGATTAAATGGACAACAAGTTGGTGAAAGACAAGGGATTTCAAGTGTAACTAGTTAATAGCAGACATAAACATGTTATAGCAAGCCATTAATCATGCTAAATGCAACTATGAGCTAATTAATACATAGAAATCAAACATTCCAGCCATACATAGAGGTATAAGACCCTCTAACTTCGGGAAATGGATATCAGACTTTGGGGAAAACACATGAGACAAACTAACAACTCATGAGCTATGCCGGAATGCCTAAACATAGTCTCTAAGTCATTGGGCACTTGGACAAATAAGTTTTCATAGTTTTAGGCAAAGGGCTAGATCGGGACTAGGCCTCCTTGGTTCAACAAGATGATCAACAAATCAGTCAAAGAGAAAGTTTTATGGACAGAACTATGGGCAGCTGATAGGTAGGTAGGGAAAACCATACATCCTACTCAACATACATAGAACTTATGAATAAAACTTAGCAACAATACCTTAAGTTACTAAAGAGCAACTAAGAATTCTTTAGCATAACCAAGGAAGAAGAAAACATCAAGCTATGAAGATTCAGGGATTTTGAGGTGCCTCCATGGGCATATCTCAAAATCAATCTTTACTGATCTATAGCAGCAAGAAATATGGAGTATGAATGAAAACTAGAAGACAAAACACATCAAGAAACACTATACCATTCTACCATGTCAAGGAATCCATCAACAATCCTTCATCATTCCGCAAAAGCATCCAAGAGGCAGTCCAAAAATCATAACTCAAGTGTATTCTTCAAAGCTCATATGACCAATGTATTAATTCTTCTCTCAAGTTCAGCCTCTGATTTACAATGAGAACCATGGAATAAATAGGCTCGAGGGAGGAAAACCTCATGGAGCAACTAGCTATCCCATTGGCCAAGTCAAAATATCTAAACTTGTCCTTGAGGCTTTGCAAAGCCCAAGGCACAAAATATCCCACAAAATATCTAAAAAACTGCTAAAAACGGAAATTATATTGAATTTACATCATTTCCCAATGATAAAAATAGCTTAACGCACATTTGGGAAAAGCAGATTTTTGGAGTTCAAAAATTACAAAAATACTTCATATTTATGCCTGAAAAAGGTCCCCTGACTTGCTGAAGGCGAATGGCAGCCTTCCCGGTGTCGAAATGAGGCTCATGATGGCTCGTTGGAAAGCTCTCTGTGTCTGCTTTCCGGCGCAAGTGGAATTACCTCAATCTGATCTCGGGAAGTACCTCAAAACTGTACCTGTGTGAAAAAACCCAGAAAATAGCAGGCTGCTGATATGGCGGGCAGAACGTGCAAAATGAGGGTGTTTTTTGCCAATTTGAGGGGGCGACTGATCTCCAAATGCCCTGAAAATTGCTGGAGACCTGCTCATGGAATTATTTCATCCATTGGTATCATTCTCCTCCCTTGACAACTCACCAAACTGAAATGGCGAAATTATGAGTTTTCGACCAAAAACCCAAAAAATGCCAAAAAACAAAAGGTTGTCGAACAAGGCCCAAAATTGGCATGCATGACCCTCAAGGGTCCATAGAAACCTGCTCCGAAGCTGAGGCCAAAATATCAAGGGCTGATATGCTTTTCCCTTCCTTCCGTGCTAGGCGCTTCTCCTTCAACTTCTTCAATTTCTCTTGTGCTACCTTTAATTTTCGCCTGGCAAACTGATTTAGCTTCTGAAAGTGAAGAGTCATGTTTCTTTGTAGCTCAAGATCCCTGTTCGCCCTCTCAAGCTTTGTTTCCAAATGCTGGTTAGCTCTCTCAAGCCATGCTTCTTTGTTTTCCTCAATTTCCTGCTCAAGGAGGGCAGTGAGAGGAAAGGCTTCGAAATGAGCTTGTTCTTCCGCTCTCTGTTTCTCCAAGGCTCTTCTAAGCCCGATGGTCCTAGGCCTCTTCCGCCTAGGCTGGTCTTCCTCCTCTTCATCATCAAACTCGCCAATGAGCTCTTCAATTCTTACTTGCGCCTTTTCTGCCTCGTTCTTATACTTGATTGCCCTTGCCTCATGAATAGCTGCATGAAACTTCATCTGTTTGTTTTCAACCTCCAAGAAGTGGTTGAAATTCCTCGCCCTTTGAAGGTCTTCTTGTAACACCTCAATTTGCCCCTCTTTGTGAATGAGGAGGTTTTCAAGGAGGCGGGCCTCATTGTCACTATCATCGCTTTGGATAGGGATAATAGCTAATTCACCCCCATGCTTTGTACTTTCTCCAATTTTACTTTTGCCTTTGAAAGCCAATCTGGCGCTTTTCCTCCTTGGCAAGCTAGAAGGTGTCCTTTTGGGCAATTTCCTCTTACTAGGAACAATATTTGCTACTGTTAAGGTGGCAGCTTTAGCTTGCTGTTCTTCATCTTGCACTTGCTGTTGTTCCTCATCATCTAACTGTTGTTCATCTTGGACCTGCTGTCCTTCACTTTCTATATGCTGTTGTCCCTCAATATCTGCCTGCTGCTGTCCTTCAATATCTGCCTGCTGCTGGTGTTCACTGCCCTCTATCTCTTCCTGTTGCCTTGGCTGTCCCTCAACATCCAACAGTTGCTGTTCATCAACCTCTAGCTGCTGTTGTTCACTGCCTTCTCTTTCTCCCTGTGGTTCACTGCCCTTTCCTTCTCCTTGTTGACTTGGCTGCCCAGTAGTCATTTTGATTTTTTTAGGTGTAGGCCTACTAGACAAAGGCGCTGGGCGATGAACAGGCTGAGTAGGAGACACATGAACAGGAGGGACAGTGGCAAAATCTGAATGGCTAATGAATGAATCCCATGAAATCCCCTTCTTCTCTAGCTGGTGTAAGAAGATAATCTTGATCAAGGAATGATGAAAGAGAGAAGGGATTTGCTGAGGTGGAGCCTTCTTTTGGACAGTAGTTGCCATTTTCTCTATGCTTTTGGACAAAAAGTATGGAAGGTTTAATTGCCTGCTTCTGGTAAAATGCATCAACAAGCGGACATGATAGGCAAAAATTTGGCTAAACCTCCCTTCACAAGTGAAATATCTCATTATGGCTTTCATCAGCGGAGCATAACTGCCAAGAAGATAGGAGAAAGGGAAAATAGCAGTGATGTTTTCCCTATGTTCAGGTTTGATGAAAGGTTTATAATCCTCTAGATCAAGATGAGCTTGTTTAAACCACTTTTCACCATGATACGGGATCTTGGTAGCCTTGGATACATACCTTGGGGATATTTTGAAATCAAGACCCGCCAATTGGAAGTGTTTGTCCTTGAATCTCAAAGCGCACAAATGTGTAAGTGGTGAAAAACTCTTGACTTCTTCTATCCTCTGGCAGAAATCAAGACAACCTACTTCATGGAAATTGAAAAGCACTGATGGGTGAGCATTGATTTCTTCTATGGAGATAGGCTCATATCTCTTATGTGGACCGCTCCTGTGATCTTGCTTTGGAGGCATTCTGACTTGAACAAGCTTTGGAAGAGGCAAACTGCCTTCACTGTATGTAAAAATGCTCTGCTGGATTGAAACTGGCCACTATACTGCTTGGACAGAATGGACAATGTGGTTAGGATAGATTGCAACAATGTTTTCTTTGAACAAACCACCTCTGCACTCCTTGAAACCAGCCCTTTCACCTCTGGACGCACCTCAGCCAGGCAAACTTTTTAATATGGTACCATGTGTAAAGATGAGACAAACTCCTGTGTCAATTTCCTGTATATAGTGTTAAGCAATCATTCCTCCTGTGAATTTGTTAAAGGCAAACCAACACTTGCATTTGTGTCTCTAAAACAAAACTCAAATTTTAAAACCCTTCTCTTCAGGTCTTCTTCTTGAAAAATATCACAGTCAACAGCTCTTCAATATGATACAATGTAGTGAAAAGAAAAGGCAGACCTAGGTTAGGTGTAAATTCAATGCACAGTGCTTTAGGAAAAACACTCTTTATTTGTGAATTCAAAAGATCAACCACCACATCTGAACCTCTGTCTCAAAGTTAAATTCAATCATCAACAACCTCTGCCCTTCTTTTGTCCTGTTTCACCTTTGGAAAATCTCTGTCAACACATTTACAGTAGGAATAATACAGTGAAAGCAAGGCAATCTGCTAAAAGAGTGTGCTGTGAAAATGCCAAAATTACTCTGTTTTTTGAAGTCTAAGATGTCAACTAATATACCAAACTCCTTGCTCAAGGAGGCTTTCAATCCTTTAACAATTCTGCCCTGTATAGGTGTGCCCACTTTCCACTGTTTGCATTTCAAGCAAACCACCACACATATGCTTAGACTGTCAATACACAGGTTTGGAGCGAAAATGACAGAGTTTTTTAAGAAGACCACAAGCTTTAGGCTGAAAATGTGTGAGTTTTCCTTTTTAAACAAAAAGAATGTCAAGACCCCTCTTACTGAGTGTACTTCACTGCATTGATGGTGTGGCAATGTCTGGAGGACTGTGAGGACAGTTTTCTCTTTTAAGTCCAGCACCCTATCTTTCTATAGCAAAATCTCCTATAATCAAAGCTCAATTCTTAACAGGAAAACCCCTGCCCTTCGATTGATTTGAAGATGACACAAGCTGACCCTTAATCTCAAAACCCAGTATTTCTATATGTGTTCTTTGAATGACCAATTCTGCCTTTTATTTTATCTTTAAACTGATTTGAAGATGACACAAGCTGACCCTTAATCTCAAAACCCAGTCTTTCTCTGTATGTGTTCTTTGAATAACAATTTAGCCCTTACTTTGGATGTAAAACAACTCTGTTAAAAATATAAACTCTGTTTCTTCATAACAATTTTCCTCTGCCTTTTAGGTGCTTCCTTTTGGAATTGCAGTCAGCAAAGTTTTGAAATCGAGGGGGAATTATGTGAAAATACCTTGAATTTTGGTGAAACACCCGTTTTGAAAGCTGAAGAAATGCTGAAAACCTTCGACACTTGCGCGACACCCTTTGAAGAAAACACGTCGCGTAAATAGAAAGTCTGTCGGGTCGGCCTGTCGGGTGGTCGGGCGGCCTGTACAGGCGCGTCGCGCCAATGTACAAGCGCGTCGCGCCGACGAAGGTGGCCCGTGTAAAACTCACGCCAGGCGCGTCGCGCGTTAACACAGGCGCGTCGCTCGGCTTTTCTCTGTGCAAACTCCTGAACTTTCGACCAGCTTTTCCTTGTGTTGATGCTATGGAGGCGCGGGCTCTGTTTTAAATTTTGGAAATGACACTCTCACTTTCATGCTTTAAACTTAGGTCGTTTCAAAAAACATTTCCAATGGTCATTCCTTTTTAAAAGGTGAAGCAGAACTGTGGTTTGGCTCTTTGCGGAGTTTTTGTTTTGAAAAACCTTTGATTCATTTAACTTCGGTGTGTTCAATATTTTCCTTGGAGATTTTCCATACCGTTGAACACGTGTATCACGGACCTGCTTCTTTGTAGTGACAACAAAGGCTTAAAAAAAAACCAGAACTTTGATTTACTTTTGCACAGGTGGTAGAAGGAGGACCTCCAGGTTTGTCCTTTGGAGGACATTTCAACACCAAACTTTAACCTCTGAAACATGCCTACTCAACCTTTATACTATTTCTGCCACTGTTTTCAACAACACTGGTTGTAATTATGATACATAACAACCCCTTTAAAATTGTCAATGACATACCTGAATATTGCCTTTTTCTTTGAAGAATAGGGCTGGTTTTGTAAATGTGTCTTGACATTCTTCGGCCTTTTGACAGCTCCTCCAATCTTTAAATACAACAAAGCAAAGCCATTTGGCGATTGTTGTGTTATTCAACATGAGATGGCCCGTGTTCTTCCAATGGGTTTTGATAATTGCCGCTTCCTGTGATTCACAGTTTTCCGGACCGTAAGTGCAATTTCGATGGCATGTTTTCACACTATACTTCTCTCGTTTACTCAAAAGGAGTTTTGACTTCAAGGTGTGATAGTGGAATGCCTTGTCCATTTTTTAAAGCAATCGTTCTTTTGTATCAATAGTGATATATTATTCATAACATTTCCCGTCCACCATGATGTATATTTTGAAAGATATTTTCATATGAATAGGAAGAGTAATATTTTAAATTTTTAGTGACTATCTCCTTAATCTGCAGAACACTCTCACTTCTCTTTCAGATTCTACCGCACCTTCGACTCAATTCAAATTTCAATTTCCATCCAAGGCTCTGGCCATCTGCTCATACATGGAGGAGGCTCTTCATTAGGTAAGGTATCTGAAAGTTTCTTGACAACTCTGTTCGACACAACTTTTCTCAGGATGTGATGGTAAGTAAACCACTAGAAAAACATCAATCTTAGCATCTTTTCTTGCAATCATCACTGTATTTCAGAAGAAACCCTAACCACAGTGACACTGTTTCTCTGCACTGCTCTAAGGGTGACTGGAATATCATCATTTGTTTTGGTCATCTCATGACAAACTATTTGAAGGATAGTCTCTGTGACTATGGAGGTTAGTGCCTTTTGAAAAACCAAGAACTTTCTTTCTGCCTGTGTAATGGTGTTTGTTGTCAGGATCTATTCCATTTGATCCTTCTTTATCAGACCAGACTCTCCTTTCCTTTGAGCTAGCATATTTCAACTGTATTCCTGTTATGATCATCAGTCATATTCATAAAACCTGAAGTCTCTGCTTCACTTGTTCAGTTCAAGGCAAACCTGGATTTTTGCAATCTTCAAAGTCAATACTGGCCAGCGCCCTCTGCTTGTGGATGAAGGAGGCGCCCTAACCCTCTGCTTGTAAATGAATGAGGTTCTGGGCCATGACCATTTACCAGTTTGCTGAGACAGTGGTGTCCCTTCCTTACTGTGATTTTCATGCTGGAAAGGGCTGTAAAGTCTGGATGAGTAGCTTTCTGTTTTGCAGGCAATATCTCAGGCTCAAGTTACATTTAGAAGCAGTTGTTCCTCTAACTGTAAATTCAAGCATTTACTCCATGAGATGAAGTTATATTTCCTGCCTTTGTAGAAACCATAGAACACCGTGAAAAACCTAATAGTCAGCTTGAGATTGGGGTTTTTGCAGTGCTGAGGTCTAGGGGATATGAGTGGCGCGACTTAGGGCTGCTTGTCAAATTATTTTGCAAAGTAAGAGGTCAGTCATGGTAGGTCTGTTGCAGATGAAGGATTTTTGGCTTTTTGATGATTGCCAAGGGTGAAATGTCTTAATGCGCCACTTCCTAACATAGGGGAGACTTTTGAAACAGATGTGGATTTGCCTTTTTAAAGCTGATGGGCAGACCAATAAGGCTGAAGCTAGATAGGGTTGTGATAATGAGGTTTTGATTTTGACATGGGTGGATTGAACAGGTAGAAGGGCGAAAAAAGTTTTAGGAGGGTTTTCTGGATGACATATTTACATAAGGAAATTAGTTTCTAGAAAACTCAGCTATAGATATAGTCATCACTAACATGTAAAAATACTGATGGCTAACACCATGCTGGATTTGGGGTCCGACGTTAACATCCTGTCGCGGAAGACGTGGGAGGCTCTTGGAAGGCCGCGACTGACCTACTCGCCAATCTAACTCAGAATGGCAAACCAATATTGCATTCTTCCGATCGACCGACTCAAAGGTGTCGAGGTCGACATTACGGGGGTGAAGACTTAGACATATTTTGAAGTTATCGATATTATGGGCGACAAGGATCCTTATCCTGCCCTGTTAGGCATCGATTGGGCTTTTGAGAATTATTCCATCATCGACCTCAAAAAGGAGCCAATGATCTTCGAGGATGGGGAGGTGCAGGTCACGCAGCCCGTCGACCCGTATCAAGGTCCGCGATACACCAAAACTGTGGAAAACTAGGTGGACGCGCAGATGATGGATCACCTTTATCAGATGACTGTAGGGAAGCGGGAGGACTATATTAACCCGACCGCAACTGGCTCCGTCAGCTGGCGTAGTGTCCAGAGCTCAGATTTGGGTTCAGAACTCGCGTGGGAAGACTGGTAGCAGGGGGTATGAGACCAGCACGCGGAGATGTGCAGCCATTGCCCAAGTCAGTTGGATTGGTGCTGAGTTCAGAGCATACCCCACCCTGTCGAACATGCAGGCTATGAATACCTTTATTGCAAAGGTGGAAGACACAGTTCCAGAAGGCCACAGAATACCCCTTTTGGATGTTTCACTACAGTCGACATTAGCGAGGTGGTGGAAGAACCACCGCACCACCTTGTCGTGATGGAGTTGCGCGACTCAGGCTTTGAAGGCACGGTTTAAAGAAGATGAAGGCCCTTGAAGCAAGCACAAGTACAAGGGGACTTTCGATCCGCGGGACCACTTGAGGAGCTGTGAAGAACAGTGGCAAGGTCTGGGATACCTGCAAGAGTTATGGGTACATCGGTTTATCCACTCCTTAGATACAATCCCCTAGGCCTGGTACTTGGAAGAAGAGCGGAAACGAGGAACCCGCTCTTGGCAGGAAGCTACGGACAAGTTTGTTCGGTGCTTCTCGTTCAAAGGGGAGACAGAGCAGGAATCTCGGGCACTACAAGCGATCAAGGAGGTCCTATTTTTCCACGACCCCGAGGCCGATGAGGGCACAGTTGCATCATGTCCTGAGACCAGGCACGAGTTGGTTTTCCAACGGATTGATGGAGATCCAGACGGTGACAGCCTGGAGGACCTCAGGCACCTATATTTCAAAGAAAGGGAAGGCGCACTGAACATCAACGAAGAACCGACCACTGAAGGCGTCCATTTATAGCCGCTGAAGACAAGGAAGTTGAACATTGGTACGGAGGAAAAGCCCAAGTTGGCTACCATTGGCGATTACTGGGACGAGGAGACGACAAAGGAAATTTTCAGCCTCCTCCAGGAATACGAAGGCTTATTCCCTTCATCGGTTGCGGATCTGAAGGGTATCAAGGGTGACCTTGGAGAAATGCACATTGTGCTGAAACCGGATGCCCGACCCGTAAAGCATCGACCCTACCGGCTGAACCCACGAATCAAAGAAAAGGTCAAAATGGAGATTGACAAGATGCTGGCTGCAGGTCTCATCTTTCCAATGGAAGAAGCAGAGTGGGTGAGTCCTAACTTCATTCAGAATAAGAAGGAAAAGGCGGAGATACATGTCTGTGTCGATTATAGAATTATGAATAATGCCTACATCCATGACCCGTTTCCCACTCCTTTTAGCGATGAAGTCTTGGATCATGTTGCGGGAAATGAAGCTTATTCCTTCACGGATGGTTTTTCAGGCTACCATCAGGTGCGCATTGCGGAAGAGGACAAGCCGAAAACGACATTCACCACTGAATGGGGATCATTCGCATACCACGTAATGCCGTTTGGCTTGAAAAACGCTCCAGCCGTGTTTTCCCGAATTGTCATCGCTGCTTTCTGGGAGTATATCCACAAGTTCCTAGAATTCTACATGGACGATTGGACTGTTTACAGTCTGCTAAAGAAACATGCCACCCTGTTGTGTATTATGTTTGATCGGTGCCGCCAATTGCAGATCTCCTTGAACTTGAAGAAATGTATTTTTGCAGTTCCTTTCAGCACGTTGTTGGGACACATGGTATGCAAGCAAGGGGCCTGCGTCGACCCCGCCAAGGTCGCGATAATCGTCCATATGGAAGCCCCTGAAACCATGAAGCAGTTGCGGGCACTTCTCGGGCACACAGGATATTATAGGCAGTTTATCCGCAACTACACAAAGATCACTGCCCCTTTGGAGAAATTACTGCGGAAGTCAGAAGTATTCCAGTGGACGGAGGAGTGTCAGAAGGCCCTTGACACTCTGAAAGAAAAGCTGGCGATGATGTCCATACTTGTTCACCCAGACTAGGATAAGCAGTTCCATGTGCATATTGATGCTTCTAGTATTGCACTTGGGGTTGTCTTGGCACAACCAGGAGAGACGACAGTCGACCATCCCGTCTACTTCGCCAGCTGCAAATTGTCTAACGCGGAGAAGAATTACACCACTACCAAGAGGGAGGCCCTAGAAATGGTGTACTCGCTCCAGAAGTTCTGCCACTACCTTCTTAGAGGCAAATTTAAATTCTTTACGGACCACTCTGCGTTGAAGTATTTGGTGAATAAGCCTGTTTTGGAAGGACGAATCTGTCGCTGGCTATTTCTCTTTCAAGAATTTACATTTGAGGTGATCGTCAAGCCCGAGAGGTTGAATGTTGGGCCTGATGATTTATCTAGGTTGGCGACGGGGGAGAACGATGGTTCACTTGATGATCAGCTGCCGGATGCTGACCTTTT
>CM076570.1:13879863-14119643 GCA_034641835.2 Pinus albicaulis | reverse complement strand
AGAGATTGGTAGTTCAGTCACTTATCCCATATGAAAGTGTTTGCTTCTGCAGAGTTCATTCAGAGACTAAAGAAGAAGTTTGGCCAGAAGAAACCAGATACATCCCGCATTGAGACATCTCCCATCATTGTTGAGATAGTACATGAGTATCCAAAGGAAGATGTCCTCATTATTACTTCGGAAGAGGAATGTTGGAGATCATGCACAGCAAGACAATTAAATACGCAGCAAATAAATCATGCACAAGAAGACACAGTGATTTTACCGTGGTTCACCCAAACCTCCTGGGCTACGTCCACACAACAGGGCATTGGCAGTCTTTATTAATCAAAACAGGAGATTACATAATTCACACACCCACACACACTCTGAGTTTAGAATAGTCACAAGGGTGTCCTTTCCATACCTCTTGCGGAATCTTGCAGTCTATGGCCGTCGATGGAGATTGGTTTATCACATAACAAGCTGTTGCCATCGCTTCCGTCCACAACTCCTTCTGCAAACCAGCGTTACTCAGCATACTCCTTTCTCTCTCTAGAAGAGTCTTGTTCATGCGTTCAGCAACTCCATTTTGCTGAGGAGTATAAACCGTGGTCTTATGTCTCTCGATCCCTGCATCCTTGCAATAGCTGTCAAACTCCTTGGAAGTAAAATCACCACCATTGTCAGTTCTTAAACATTTTATTGTTCTACCAGTGTTGTTTTCTACCAATGCTCTAAACTGTTTGAAAACTGAAAAAACATCAGACTTCCTTTTCAACATGTAGACCCACACCTTCCTAGAAAAATCATCAATGAACGACACAAAATATAACGAGCCACCATATGACGCTGTAGGGGCTGGACCCCAAACATCTGAATGAATATAATCAAGTATGCCTTTACTAGTATGTTTGCCTGTTTTAAATTTTTGTTTACTTTGTTTTCCAAACAAGCAATGATTACAGAAATCTAACTTTCCAGACCTTAGATTAGGAAGTAACTTGCGATCAGCCAAAATTTTCAACCCTCTTTCACTCATATGCCCTAATCTTTGATGCCATAAGTGAATGGAACTACTGTCATGTTCAGACACAGTAGACACATGAACTGACGCTGTTCTTCCTTCTAACTGAAACAGATTTCCTACTTTCTTAGCTTTCATTACTAGTAAAATATCTTTATAGATTTTCATAACTCCACCTTGAATTACAGTTTTATATCCATTCGTGTCAAGTGCTCCCAGTGAAATTAGATTTTTTCTTAAGTCTGGAACATGTCTCACATCTGTTAACAATTTAATTGTGCCATCAAACATTTGCAGTTGTATACTTCCTATCCCAACAATATTAGATGTGACATCATTACCCATGTACACGACTCCATCATTAACTGATCTATATGTCTTAAACCATTCTCTATGAATACACATGTGGTTTGATGCACCGGAATCTAACAACCAATGTTGATCATGATCTGACATATTAACAGACAACACTTCGTCGCTCATACCTGAACTAGATGCTGAACCTGTATCTGTCGCATTTTCCTCCTTCTTCTCCGTTTCCATGAGTCTCCTTTCTTCTTCCGTTTACTGCCTCTTCCAAGAAGCTCTTTCTTTCAAGTTCACCCGATTTGCCACAAAACTCAAGACTTCACTTTGCTCTTCTTCCTTTCACTTTGAACGCTAACGTTGCGCTATTCGAGCGTCTTCTCAGAACGACCTCTAGCCATCATTGCCTCCGATGTAGAGGTAATATCCCCAAAGGGAGATAACCAGTAACAAACAGAAATATACCAGACAGATATAGAAAATACAATGTTGAACCAGATCATGGAACAATTACACATAGAATACCAGAAAACTGAGCCATTTTATTAATCTGAAAGTACATAGAGAGGAGTACAAGATAATCAGAATGAGTGCACCTATCCTTGCCCTAGGCAAGTGGAGACCCTCTCAGAAAAATAAGAAATGGCTGCTAGAGAAACTGTATCCCAGCTGCTGGAAGAAACTGAAGCTAGGGGCTGATCCCCTTGTCGGAATGAGCTAAAAATCTACAGATCACCTATACTCGATGCTCCGGACAAAACCCAGAAACCGTGAAGCAAATGGACCACCTCCGAAAATCGCCCCCAGAAACCCTCCTCCTACAAAAACGCTGTGCCTTCAGGAACAGCACAGAAGCTCAGAGAACACGCTGAGAAAAGGGGCTGAATCTGACCACAAATCCTCCAGATAAGATAACCAACTCCTCAGAGCTGGAAACACTGAAAAACGCTGCCAAAACCCCACATAAAGACCCTACTCATCAGATCTGCGTCCTCCCTGACTGGATCTGCGTCCTCTCTGCCCAGATCTGCTGGATCTGAGTCATACAAGGCTGGATCTGCTACTATCTCTCCAGATCTGCGTCCCACAAGGCTAGATCTGCTGCTAGCTCTTCAGATCTATGCTAGATCCGCCAATATCTCCTCAGATCTGCAACCTCAAAGGCAAGATCTGATGTTATCTCTTCAGATCTAGGCTGGATCTGCCAATATCTCCTCAGATCTGCAATCTCCCAAGCTGGATCTAGTGCTACCCCTCCAGATCTGCAACCTACAGAACCAGATCTGCAAATATCTGCTCAGATCTACAATCTCCAAGGCTGGATCTATCATTGTGCCTTCAGATCTGCGTCCTTCCTCTTCCTACTGGAACAGCGTCCTCACTCCAAACTGATCTGCGTCCTTCCTGCTGCTGAAACTGCGTTTTCCGCCAGGATCTGCGTGCCTACTCAGAGGGCTTCTTCCCTCTCCGACTCTCCACCTCGAAACTGCCACCGAAACTACTGAAACCGAAAGATAGAACTCAAAATTAACTCAGCCAGGGCGGGCACTCGAAGTCCCCCGAAGCTAAGGGTGAAACCAGAAAACCTTACCAGGGCCGGCACTCGAAGTCCCCCGAGGCTAAGGGTGAGACCTCCGACCGGAGACACTCGTGCACTAAACAGTGCTGCAGACCGACTAAACAACCGGCGTGCTGAAGCAGACAAAGTCTAGCTATCAATAAGAATATCAAATCATGAATGATCCAAATGAGGTGAGAACCTCTCCTTTTATAATGCTAAACTCCCTCCAAAACTTAACTCTCCTTTGACCAGCGCAGTTTACCTTGGGTCAGCCTGATGCCTCCCCCATCATACTCATGTGGACCCCCAAGGCCCCCTCTCTAAGTTACAACGTCAATCTACTAGGAAAAGAACACTTTATTTATAAAGTGAGGTGACTAAAGTGAGGTGACCCTCTTATTTCTCACTTTATTTATTATTTCTAGCTAAAGCGGCAAAATAAAGCAAAAATGAAATATTCCAATTAGCAAGGCTAATTGGGAATATTACAGTCTCCCCCGGCAAAACGTTGCTTGTCCTCAAGCAACTGAAGTGATGGATGTTGTAAAGTCTGCTCGCTTTCCCAAGTGGCATCCTCATCCGGCAAAAATTGCTTGTTCTCAAGCAATGCTTGAACAAGCCTACTCTCTAGCTGATGCTCCCTGCCGATACTGCAAAATGTGCCTGGGTCCCACTGAAACCTCTCTGTCTCCTGCATCACCCTGCTACGAAGGGATATCTCAATGCCAGGATCCCAAACTGGCCTCTCATGGTACCAGCCAATCAATAGTCCTCCCGGATCCCATCGCCACTGTGGCCAATAATCGTACAAGCCCCATGGCTCGGACTGCTCACTGCCTCTAGCTATGACTGGAGACCATGACCGCCGTTGCTCTGCATCTATGGCTGTGTAAGTTGTCCCGTCGACTGTGCACCAGCTCATCATCTCTCTCCCATCAAGGCATGGAGTCGAAAATATAATGAGGAATATCTCTCTCCTGTGGATCCTCCATCTCCAAGCAATCATCCAGACCAAATGAGCCACCTCCCAACAAGGCAACTCCCAAAAATCTCCTTCCACCTCAAGCTCTGGTAATGAAGGTGGGCCGAAAATATGAACTTGGCAAGCACCATAGCTTACCTCATGTTGTCCTTCTCTCCACTCATGACAAGTGTAGAGTCTATGCTGATCCTGGGCTGCAAAATCATTGCCCTCCAATGGCAAAGTGAAAAACAATCCACCATAGAAGGTTCCTCCATCGATGAAGAACAAGCTGGCCCAAAACAAATCATAGTGCAGTCTCATCCACTGCAACCTCAGAAAATCACATGGCAAGCAATGTACAAGATTCAACACATCTACTAATGGATAGCAAATGGCTGAATATGACAACAACATAGGTCCAAACACTTGCCCATGGCTGTAAATATCAATCTCATGGCCCACATCAAAAGAGAACGCATACATAGTAGTGGTGGCTATGCCTCCTCCCATGCTCCCATTAGAACATGTAGTGCAGAAATTGTGAGAATTTTTCCCACTCACGGACACATCCAGCTCATGTGTCTCCCTCATAATCAAGCCTCCCATACAAATCTGATATATATCAGCAAATGAAGACATGATCAGCAGAAAAATGAAGGAAATGCCGAAGGTCTCATGTGGTGCAAGAAGATAATCCTCCTTATGCTTGGAAACCCAAGTCAAGAAGAATAGGCCATAGATGTCTCTATCATCATTACTACTTGTAAGTGCAACAAATATGAAGTGATCCTGGGACCTATGGGTTATAGATCCACCATATCTCTGCTGCGCATACTTCCTCCATAATGTTCTGCTCCAAGGTGACAACGCCGTGAGCTCATGCAAATGAGTTCCTGTCAGTACAAGACTCTGTTCTTTGACATGCTCCTTGTCAAAGACTCCTCTAATAATGCTGCAATAAATATGGAATACCTCCCAAGGTGGAAGTGCTTCCCAATCAAAGACCATGGAGATTGTGCCATCTCCTTCTCCTGCAACATCATACAAAGTGTGAGAGCAAATCTGCCCTTGCTCTCCTAAGAACAACCCAAGCAACAAGACATTGTGTTGCCTCTCCATACCTCCATCAAACAACTCATGTGATGAAGACACAATGAATGATATGAGTAACACATCAACACCATGCATCCATACTCTATGCTGCTCCATGATGCAAGTATCCATCCATCTTTTCCCCATCCTCCTACTCTTAGGAAGAGTGTTTGCCAAGCGATGGCCAAACTCTTTCAAGAGTAACCAGCGCAGCCAAGCCTCCTGCTGCCTGGTGTCATAGATCTGCAAATAGCCTCCTAGCTCCTTGCTCATCATCCCCATCCACTCAATCACTTGTGGATGCCTCCTTCTCCTCATCCCGGTACTCCTCCCATGAGGGCTACCATCCTCCCAAATCAAATTTCTGATTTTGCACTTCATGGGATTTTGGAATATAAACTTCTCAAGGATCAATGAGACCCTATCAAGACTCAAATAGGTGGTAGGCAAAAACCTCCCATCATGGTGTGTATGGCTCAAGGGATGTCCAACACAAGCATGAGAGACGTTATCCATCCGAAGATGTCCACCATCTTCTATTTGCTCTTGTGAGAAGGGAAGAAAGTCATTGCACCCCATGGTGTGTCGAAGTGCATCTCCAGTGAGATCTCTCCTTGAGACCTCCTCTTCATCCATAGTCTGCTCCATCGAGTACCAACTCAAAATCTCTCGCCATCCAATCTCAACACGTGGCTGCTGTACCCTGTGCAACTCTGATCGTCTCATACCACTATCCAAGTCAACATATGAGACCTGACTAGGTGGCTCTGCCTCTCTCTCTCCAACGGAAAGAGATGACCCAACAATACTACTAGTCCCATCCATGCATGCCTGAAAGGGAATGATCTGATGCTGCAATGTGGCCTCAGGTTGTACCATCAGGGAATCCAGTTGTTCCCCAATGCGGACCAACTTGGCCGCCGACTTGGCACAAGTCGCTCTCATACCCTCCAGCTCCTGGTCCTGCAACAAAACGGTCTCCCGTACTGACGCGGCCTTCTCCCTCAAAGCTCGAAGGTCCGTCCGAAGCCGATGATACCGCTGTCTGCGACCATCATCCGACACCTCTGTATCTCCAAGTGCCTCATCGATAGTGGATATATCTCCTGATACCTCACCCATCTGTTGTGTGCTGCTACCACCCGAAGTCTCAGACATGGCTCCAGTCATCACCTCAGTGGATGGCTCTACCGGGGTAGGCTCTATCTCCTCTACTACGATATCAACCGACACGGTCAAGGAGGTCTCCAATAATGGTGAGTCCTGCGTCACACTAGGTGTAACCTCAGGCTCCCTGCAATCCTGTGTGTCTTCTTCCTCCAAGTGTGAGGTAACCATTTTAATGGTTTCTCTCTCCGATACTCGGTCAAGCTGGAAAGAGGTGTCCAACTTGTCCACTGTGCGCTGTAGGTCCCTATCACGTGAGTGCTTGTTCCCTCTCTGAAAGTTGTGAGGTCTACTATCACGCTGGAGCTGATCATAATCTCTGCTAGCTGTGCGGTGGTGGTCTCCACCATGATGATGCCGGTGTCCCTTGTGTTGATCATGGAGTCCAATGCCATAACAGATCTGGGTATATTCCTCGAAGGGGAGAGCATCCATGAATGCCTGTCCGAGAGCATGATAGTTTGCAAGAATGTTAGCCATCCGAGCCGGATCTACCTCTCGCTGTACTGTTATTCCTGTGTCCTCTGGCAAGAATGTGGGCATAGTGGGACGTGTGGGTGTACATGAATCCATATGCCGAGTGGCATCATACCGAATGATCTGAAAACCCCTAGGGAGTTCTCTCTGACTGACCTCTACGGCTGCAAATCTCTTGGTTACATCCCGCATGAATGTATCCATCTTCTCAGCCAACTTCACCATCATGTCCTCCATTGGATTCCGCTGATCTGTCTCCCTAAATCTCCTCTTATCCACATCACCTGCCATCAGCTCTTTCTGCTATGTGTCTACAGGCTCCTCAGTAACTGCACGGCTGCTGCAAAACCATACTGCTGCTTAACATTCGACCTTCGATTTACCCACTGAAAACTATCTCGTGTACCCCAGAATTGGCATAAGTGACCTTTATCCAAAACTAAACCTGCAAAAAACCCGCAAAACGTTTTTTCCAATTCCAAACTTCAAAATTTGACCCTTTCTATTTTGGCCCTTTTTCCAACTGCGTTTCTGATATTGCAACTGCTATTGCTCCGTATGATCTATTTTCTGATGTCATAGACCACAGGCTGAGCCAGAATTATGCTCTGATACCACTGTAATATCCCCAAAGGGAAATAACCAGTAATAAACAGAAATATGCCAGACAGATATAGAAAATACAATGTTGAACCAGATCATGGAACAATTACACATAGAATGCCAGAAAATTGAGCCATTTTATTAATCTGAAAGTACATAGAGAGGAGTACAAGATAACCAGAATGAGTGCACCTATCCTTGCCCTAGGCAAGTGGAGACCTCAAAAATAAGAAATGGTCGCTGGGAGAAATCGTATCCTACCGGGAAGAAACTGCCGTAAACTGCTGCTGCTGGAGTGAACTGAAGCTAGGGGCTGATCCCCTTGCCGGAATGAGCTAAAAATCTACAGATCCCCTATACTCGCTGCTCCGGACAAAACCCAGAAACCGTGAAGCAAATGGACCACCTCCGAAAATCGCCCCCAGAAACGCTCCTCCTACAAAAACGTTGTGCCTTCAGGAACAGCTCAGAAGCTCAAGAAATATGCTGGCAAAAGGGCTGGATCTACCCACAAATCCTCCAGATGAGATGACCAACTCCTCAAGGCTGAAAACACTGAAAAATGCTGCCAGAACCCCACATAAAGACACTACTCATCAGATCTGCGTCCTCCCTGACTGGATCTGCGTCCTCTCTGCCCAGATCTGCTGGATCTGAGTCATACAAGGCTGGATCTGCTACTATCTCTCCAGATCTTCGTCCCACAAGGCTAGATCTGCTGCTAGCTCTTCAGATCTATGCTAGATCTGCCAATATCTCCTCAGATCTGCAACCTCAAAGGCTGGATCTGATGTTATCACTTCAGATCTAGGCTGGATCTGCCAATATCTCCTCAGATCTGCAATCTCCCAAGCTGGATCTAGTGCTACCCCTCCAGATCTGCAACCTACAGAACCAGATCTGCAAATATCTGCTCAGATCTACAATCTCCAAGGCTGGATCTATCACCGTGCCTTCAGATCTGCGTCCTTCCTCTTCCTACTGGAACAGCGTCCTCACTCCAAACTGATCTGCGTCCTTCCTGTTGCTGAAACTGCGTTTTTCCTGCTAGATCTGCGCAGCCACTAGAGGGCTTCTTCCTCTCCGACTCTCCACCTGAAACTGCTACTGAAACTGAAAGATAGAACTCAGAAATTAACCTTACTAGGGCACTCGAAGTCCCCCGAAGCTAAGGGTGAAACCAGAAATAACCTTACCAGGGCAGGCACTCGAAGTCCCCCGAGGCTAAGGGTGAGATCTCCGACGGGAGACACTCGGTTGCACTAAACAGTGCTGCAGACCGACTAAACAACCGGCGTGCTAAGCAGACAGAAGTCTAGCTCTCAATATCAATATAGAATAATGCATGCCAAATGAAGTGGAAACCCCTCCTTTTATAATGCTAAACTCCCTCCAAAACCTTAACTGCGTCCTTCACCTTGCAGTTACCCTTGGGTCAGCGTGAGGCCTCCCATCATATACGTGTGGACCCCCAAGGCCCCCTCTTTAAGTTATAACGTTAATCAACTAGGAAAACACTTCATTTTATAAAGTGAGGTGACTAAAGTGAGGTGACCCCTCTTATTTCTCACTTTATTTATTATTTCTAGCTAAAGCGGCAAAATAAAGCTAAAATGAAATATTCCAATTAGCAAGTACACTGAAAATATTGCCTTCCCCGATGGTGCCGCATTCCGACTTCTTCCTCGTTCTCGTACATCATGGCTCCAACCACATCGTCAAACTCAAGGATGTCTGCAGTACTAAAGCTTATGGGAGTAACAAAGTGATCCCACGATTCGGGCAATGAACACAATAGAGTTATTGCCTTATCCTCTGAATCAAATTTTACATCTAGACTTTGTAATTGTACCAATAGAGTATTGAAAACATTCAGATGGTCAGTAATCGAGGTACCTTCCTTCATCCGCAAACCATAAAGCTTCCGCTTCAGGAGAATCCGATTTGTCAAGGATTTCGTCATGTAGAGCTTCTCAAGCTTGATCCACAAGCCTGCAGCGGTCTTCTCTGACACAATGTTGAACAGAACATCATCTGCCAGACATAACCGAATTGCGCTCAGAGCTCTGTTATCCAACTCATCCCATTCATCCTCCGTCATGGAAGAAGGCCTTTTGCTCCTCCCCAACAGCGCTTTCGCCACGCCTTGTTGTACCAGGAGATCATGCATTTTTACCTTCCAGATCTCGAAGTTGTTTTTGCCATTGAACTTCTCAATTTCAAACCAGGCATTTTGAGTTTTCGCCATCTTGTTTCAGCAAAAAAACACAGTAATCTCCAGAACCAATTTTCAAATAAAGAATGCCCTTTTAATTAAAAAATGCCTTTTAAAAAAAAATTGCCCTTGCCTTCCTTTTAAGTGCCTTTTACTGCCTTTAAAAAAAAAAATTATCCTTGACCTTTGCCTTTAAAAAATGTCTTTCACTTCATACAAAGCCCCCTCAAATCGATTTACATCCTTTTAAAAAAAAAACACCACTTCAAAATACCAAACCTGCCCCCATCGATTATGCATATCGATTTATATGGCAGTTCATATAAATCTCTTAAAAAAAAAAATGAAGTTCTTCATATGCAAATGGCATCACAATTTAAATAAACCTTCAAATTGATTTTAAAACCACCTCTTCCAAAACAATCGAATTTATTCCTTAAAAAAAAAAAAACACCGAGAAGCCGGATCGATTGACCTGCGAGCTGGTGAGGTCTGTCACATTTGTCAATGGCTCTGCGTAAGTTGCCATGAAAATATCCCCGTGCACAGATTTAAGGAATGGCTTCGATATTGTGCAGAGTGGATTCAGCTCTGTTTCCGCAAAACCCAACATTCAGGTGACTGCCATGACTTCCATCGTTATTCGATGACCCAGGGTTGGGAACGCGGTGTTCAAGAAGCGGTTGGAGGCTCTGCCGAGGCTGAGTGTTCTCCGGATAGTGAATATGCTGGATCTATTCTAATTCTCCTGGAGCTGGCTTTGCACAAAATTATTCTGTATAGTTCTCTGTTTGCCATACGAGCTATCTCCTTCGGTCAGCTCTCCGTTAGAATGAAATATGGCTATTGGTGAGCGGAACTAATTTATTCGTCCGACACCAATTATTCATGTCCGCGCCGCTCCACAAATAAGAATGAGCAATTCTGCTCTACTCTCCAAGAACTCCGTTCACTCATGCATCACAGCGCTGACAGAACTTATACACAAAGCAAGGCAGCTTTCATCTGAAGAAGGATCCACGCTGTAATACTTACAGCAATGCCCTTTCAACGCACCTACACGCAGGTTTACACAGCACGCAGATCCACCACGCCTTTGCGCTCCACCTCCAGCACGCGCTCCAGCTGCACCACGCTTCCAACTTGCTCCGATACCAATTGTTGGAGATCATGCACAGCAAGACAATTAAATACGCAGCAAATAAATCATGCACAAGAAGACACAGTGATTTTACCGTGGTTCACCCAAACCTCCTGGGCTACGTCCACACAACAGGGCATCAGGCTAATTGTTGTCAAGGTGGAGATTGTTGAGATTTTCTGTTTTAATAAAATAGTCAAAAATCTCATTAGGTGACAAAAATTAGGAATTAGTTCCTAGATTAGCTCCAGTTTGTTGGGAGGGAGTTAATGCATCCTAAATTTGAGTTGAGAGGATTTATGAGGCTGTTAGATTCTTCTGCTATATAACAGGTCTCCATACGTTTGTTTTGGAGTGTGTGTGTGGGTGTGTGAATTATGTAATCTCCTGTTTGAATTAATAAGATTGCCAATGCCCTGTTGTGTGGACGTAGCCCAGGAGGTTTGGGTGAACCACGGTAAAATCACTGTGTCTTCTTGTGCATGATTTATTTGCTGCGTATTTAATTGTTTTGCTGTGCATGATCTCCAACAAGGAACCCCTACCTCCACCATCATCTGCAGAATTACTTGCATTAGGTGAAGGATAACTTTCATCTTTGCAAGATGGTCTTGAGCACTTGACATTGAGAGTTCCATGCATTATTCAGGAGATGCATGAGGAAGAGGAGGCAGATACCAGCGTTGGTGCAGTTAAAAGAAGAGAAGCCATCACCATCCCCAACAATTGGAGAAGCCATTGCACCGGTTGGAGGAACTCTTGTAGCTTTACAAGATGTTCCCAAGTTTCAGTTGATCCAAGGTTTGCAAACATTTCCACTTCCTATTATTTCAGCACATCATATGGAGAGTTTTGGGGACATGCCATCAAGGCAATTTCAAGACCTAGGGTCGAAGCACACTGTTGATTTGGAGAAGCAGACTATCACTTCACAGAGGACCCTTGACTTGTTCAAGGAGGAGATATATATTCATCCTGGTTTATCATTGTTGAGTTGCACTCAACACTTTGGGTTGGAGTGTAAGTTTTTGGAGGATAAGATGAGCATAATCCTAATCAATCCAATGTAGAACTGTATGTTCAGCATTGTGTATGATCATGAGACAACAGATGCACCATCATGGAGATCAGCAGTGTTGCCATTGAGAAATAGTGATGACTTTGGGGCCCAACTATTATTGTGACATTCTGATGACCAATACACTTGTGTAGCAGAGGATAGGCAGAAGGTTAATGGAAGACCTCTTATGATGGATAACATCTCCCATTATTATGATGTATCCTTCTTGATGAGAATTTCACAGCTCAATGAGAAGTGTTTGCCTACAACATATTTGGATCCTTATGGGTTCAACTTGGTCATTGATGAGTGGTCTTCATGTGGAGATCTCCAAGAGGTTTCATTTCAACATCCCATGAAATGCAAAGATAGTGATCTGATTTGGGAGGATGGTATTCTCCATGAGGTGGATACCAATTTGGGGCATGATGGAAGACATCCACAGTTGGATGGATGGGTGTGGATGGTGAGCAAGGAATTGGTGAGCCAATTGCAGATCTATGACACATGGCAGCAGGAGGCATGGTTGCGCTGGCTACTCTTGAAAGAGTTTGGCCATCATGTGACATATCCTATGTCAAAAGGTATGTTATGGTTTGAGGCATTGCATGGCACCCATATGATATGGCAGCAGAAGATTTGGTTGTATGGGGAATTCTACAAGTCAATCATCATGATGTTACTTCATGACTTGTATGAAGATGAGATGAGGAGGCAACAAAGGCTATTGTTGCTTTGGTTACTCTTAGGAGAGTATGGGATGATTTTCTCCCATTCTTTGCATGATATTTCAGGAGTAGAGGATGGCACAATCATGGTGCAAAGGGGCTACTCTTCATATTTGGAGGATTAGGAGGTACTTCCACATAGGAAGGTGTCTCCCATATGTAGCAGCTTTATGATATGTGACTTTGGCATGGGGCATGTCAAAGAGAGGAGTTATGAGATGCCATGAGCCTTATCACAAAGGCCAACGACGATGTCACTTGGGAGCTAGGATTTGTTGATGGAATGTTCCCAAGATCACTTCACATATGATGCGCTTGATGGGAAAGTAGGAGATGATAGTTATGAAGTAGTGGATGGAGACATCTATTACCATGATATGATCTTCTTGACTTGGGTCTCCAAGCATAAGAAGAAGGCCTTACATGCAACACTTGGTTCATTCCTTTCCATTCACCAAGGCTTCATGGAGATATATCATACCACTATGGAGAGATGATACATGGACATCATTATCAGCTTACTCTCAGTAGATGGTAAGAGTTGTGTTTTTGCACTTATTTATCATCTAACAAAGTATTTTCATTCTCTTGCCATCTATATATAGTGCATTGCACCACAAGAGGGAAAGTTTATATTTGGGCTTCATGGTCTTTCCAAGACCAACATTAGTGATGGAGATGGCTATCTCTTGTATGTCTTTGGGCAAGTGTTGTGCTATTATTTGTGTGCTCAGTTGACACATAATGTCATTTACTATTTTCTAGTAGATGAGATAACATGCAAAGCTAGATTGCTGGGAGACGAATTGCCACATGATGTTCTGAAACAAAAGTTAGCAAAATTGCATTGTAACCACTTGGGAAACTGTTGGCACCTTCCAACACTACATAAAAACTTCAGTATCTTTCTCATTTGGATGCCATATTGTGATGATGTCCTATTCATTGTATATGGGATGGTTTGGGCAAGCATGATTCAGGACACTAGAGAGAGGATCTTTGAGGATCCAATTTTATTCTTACCTCTTGAAGGCAACATTATTGCAGCCCAAAATCAGCAGCCACTCTACACTTATCATAAGTGGAGAGAGAGACAACGTGGGATAGACAATTTTTTCTATCAAGTTCAGCTTTGTAGCCCACCTACATTGCAGGAGCCAAAGGTGGAGGAATTTTTCCATGAGTTACCATTTTGGAGGGTGACTCATTTTGTGTGGATGATAGCTTGGGAATGGGAGCTTCACATGGGAATGATGGTTCCCAATATATTTCAGATTCCATTCCTCAAGAAGGGCTCTAGACAACATATAGTTGCCTCCATGGATATCCCACTGCTTCATGATGAGAGCCATTTGGATTTGTCAGAAAAGGCTAGCTTATACACTTGGGAGGAGCAACTTGGAGACATATTGATGAGAAAGCATCTTGTTCATTGGAGAAACTTATCATATGAGGATGAAAAAGGAGGAAGAGAGGAGGCTCTTCAGTTTTGTCCTTGCAGTTGCTTGAGGTCAAGCAACATTTGGAAGGGAAGGATTGTAATATTCCAAAATTAGCATGCAACTAATTGGAATATTAATTTTTGGACAGTTTACTTTTTGGAGATAAACATTCCCTAAAGTCACTTGAGCACATATTTACTGGACAACGTGGGGCCCAAGAGGGTGAAGTGGCAGCATGAAGGAAGAGGCAGCATGGGCCCATGACAACCCATTGAGAGAGGGACAACATGGGCCAAGAGGGACAACGCAGTTTGGTGGGGCCCGGATGAGAGCAGGGCTTTCAAAGCATAAAAAGGGGAATAGGCTCCTCATTCTCACATTCGATTATGCATATCCTAACATTGAGCACGCAAACGCTTTTTGGTGAATTCTACAAGTGTTGTTTAGCATGCGGGTGTCTCCGAGCAGAGATCCCAACCTCAGCCTTGAGGGAATTCGAGTGCCCGCTCAAGTGAGGAGATCCACCATTGTTTTCCAGAGTAGAGCTCACAGCATCCTTCAGCCAGGAGCACACAGTCACTAAGGCAGCGTAGTCACCTTTAGGGTTTACGCAGTCTTGGGAGGAGGCAGCACCGAGAGAGAAGGAATACCAAGGGTTTCAGCCCGGGAGTGTTGTGAAGGGATAAACCCTTCACAAATCATATTTTTTAGTAGGAGGAGGCCCCCATTTGCATTCTATCAGTTCAGGGCCAACGTACTCACCTGGAGTGCGTGATTTTCCTTGGGAGGTCAAATTCTGGGGTCAGCCATTCTAGGATTCCTTCCTGGGATTTTCCAAGTTATTGTAGGAGAGCTTATATCCCGAGTTTCATATTTTTCTTAATAGGGGAACAACCTCAAATAACAGCTCCATTGCAACAACAACAACAGTTCCGGTAGTAGTAGTAACAACATCATTAGGGGTTACACAGTCATTGAGAGAGAAACCATTCTTTGAGGGATTCTTAGAGTATTTCCAACTTTCCTAGAGCAAGCCAAGGTGCCATCATTCTGATCACCTTTGTACCCATTGTTATCTTTCAAATTATAATAAAATGGCTCAGTGTTTCTCCATATTTGCAGTGTTTTTATGATATCTCTCTATTTTTTGTAATTATGTGTATATATTTCTTTATATTACTGTCTATTCATAATATTACAAAATATTTGTTTGAGATGACTTGTTAAAAGGCCTTGCCTTCTCTCCGCTTCTTCTAATTGAGTTTTCATGGAGATAACCTCTTCATTATGTATCTTATCATTCTGATGGAATTATAAGCTTGTTGATATTTTCAACTCTTTCTTGTACTTGATTCCTTAAAAGGACAACTTCTCCCTTTGTTTTGACACAGTCGTGATCAATATCTTGTACCGACTTCTTCAGTTCTTCATTTTCCCTTTTCAGTCTAGTTAGCTCTTATAGAGCAGCCACAAGTTTTTCCTTGAGGTCTATTTCTCCTTCTACTTCAAAAATGTCTTCATCATCATCCTCTTTTATGCAATTTGTGCCTTCATCTACTTAATTTGACTCTTGATTATCTTTGTGCTTTGGATCTGGTACAATTGATGCAAAACAAATTCTTCTGTATAGAGCTTTTGTATCTTTTTCCAAAGAATCTTGTCTAAGTAGAATTGACCTATATTGTCTTTTACTTTATTTTATAGACAACTCATTATTTCCTTCATATCTTTTGTAACAAATTCATTTGATTCTTCTGAGTTTCCTGTAGTCACGGATTCCCATACTTCACTGCCAAGGTTAATAAAAAATAACTCCATTCTTTTACTCCATAGTACATAATTTGTCCCATCGAACGAGGGGGATTTTATAACCTGATTTACATCTTCAAAAGCTTTGGAGGCTTTCTCCCTTGAATTTGTCATTTGTGTTCTTAGGATGTACCTTCCAGCTATTAGGTTGTGCTTGAAAGTACTGCCTCCATTACGAATTGTTGGAAATACTGAGAATGGGGGTGAATCAATATTTTTTTTACCATTTTTATTTTATACTAGTTAATATCACTTAGTAAAGTTAGAACAAAAAATGTATATCAAAAGAATAATTTTATTAATAAGAATGAATAGGAATCTAATCCTCTTTTACAACAATTCAAGTACAATAACACTTCAGGGCTCCAACCCTAGATGAAGAGTCCAATCTTCAATTTCAAACCAGGCTCCAATCTATACTACAATACCAAGCTCCAACTTCGTCTACTTGAGAACTCAAATCCTCTCAACAATTCATGCTTCGACCTGGTTTTCCATAAGGATCCAACCTTGTGTGAGGGCTCCAACCCTCTGCTTCAATTCTTCAAAATGGTTTTAATGTTGCTTTAGGACTTCCAATATCTTCTTCAATGAGTCCTAAATGACATCTCCCACAAAATATTTAAAAATGTCTCCAATAGGCTTCAATAATGCTTTAAGAATCGCTTCAACAAGATTTCAAATCTTCAATAGTTGTTGCAAAGGATCTTCTCAAACTGTGCTCTAAAGATGCAGGTTAGCTCCTGCAAACCTTCATGGTTCAATAGAAAGTATCTCTGAGGCTCTTCATGTATCACAAATAAACTTCTACAAAGTTACTTCATGAGAGCTTTGAAAATGTTTCTCTACAAAATTACTTCAAAAGCAGATCTAGAGGATTTCCTTCAACAAATTTGCACAAGGTTCTTCAAAAGCACTTCAAAATTGCCTACTTCAAAAGATGCCTTCAAAAAGGTTCTTCAAGAGACTCTTTTGATTTTCTTTAATGCTTGTTCAAATGGCACCCAAAATCTATTATAACAAGTATAGTAAGGTTTGTTCAATCCCTCAACAAGACTGCTCTTCTTGTTTCACAAGATATCCCATAATTTCTATGATTGCTTCAAGATCACATTTAATGATTCTCTAACAAGGCTCCTCCAAGTTTCAACAATGCTCCACTAGATCTATTCAAAAAGGTGTCTTCAATAGTGCTTCAAAGATTCATACTAGTAAAACTGCATAAGGCCAAGCTTGAGATCACTTTCAATAATTATGCCACAAGTTTGTGCTCCTCTGTTATAGGTGAAAGTTGCTAAAATTATTGCCCACAAGTCCAAGCTACAATATAAGTTTTATGTCACAGGTTCGAGAGTCTTTGTTCACAGGTCCAAGCACAGTTCTGCCACAGGTTTGAGTACAGGTCTGCTGATAGGTTCGAGTACAGGTCTGTCATAGGTATGAGGATGCTGCCACAGGTCCAAGCTGCTTAGGGGAAAATAAATCTAAGTTTTGTGGATTTAAATAGGTCTGAAATAAGACCCAAGGAAAGCTCGAGTAGTCTTTTACAACCAAAGATATAATCCAGAACCCAACCACAAAAAATTAAAAACAAGATTTACCCAACACAATATTTCATCCTCCTTTACACCTTCTCACCTCAGATCTAAATTCTTCATTGTATTCTTGATCGAGCAACATAGCTACAATGAGGATCCTATCTCGGTATTTATTCTTTTTTTAATATGTTAAACCAACATATTTGTTGGTTTGGATAAGGCTGAGTTGTTAGGGTATAAAAAATACATTTTCTCTTAAAAATTTGTTGTTGCTTGAACCAACTTATAATACCTTGTAATCCCTTGAATCCATAATTAATATAGGAGGGTAAACATGATATGTTTTCTCTTGAATTTAATTATTTAAAAGATTATTTTAATTAATTAATCCAAGAATTACCTTAAGAGGAATGAATGGTTCATGGGTTGAAAGATTCATGGGATTCCTTGATAGAGTTTTTTTTGTCCTTTTATTAATGATGTCTTATTGTTCATTGCTTGTTCTTTCGTCAATGATGTCTTCTTCTCATATATAATACATTGATTCCAATCACAAAGCAGATATGCATAAAACATAAACATATTTCCATTGTCATTGACCAATAGGAGACCAAGTTGAGCTCCTCAATTTCATGTGAATGGTCAACACAATGGCTCCTTGCATACCCTTTTCCATTCCTATTATGATCATGCCACTAATTTCTAGGGCTTCATGGTTAGGGATTTTCCCATGCACATAGGGTTTCATCACTATTAGCATATACTTCTTCATATAGAGCATATTAGGAATTACTTCAACTAGGGCTCACTTCAACAATGATATGGATTGACATCAACGACAACCTAATCCAACATAAGGAATTTGAACGGTGTGTTTTTATTTTAGTAAAAGCATCGAAAATTAAAAAGAGTATCACGGTCAAGCATAGGCTCATTGTAGTCGCTATAGTTATAAATGTGCTTTGGTGAGAAGACCATTGAGAAATCCAAAGTGGTTCATATGTCACATCACATGGGGGATCCCTAACTAAGCATGAACTTGCATAGAAATTCTTCTTGATATCCACATCGAACTTCATGATAAAGCATAAGTAGCATCATGAATATTTAAGCACCTCAATTTCAAGGAGACGGGGTTGGAATAAAACCATTGTGCATTAAAATTGCTTCAGATAAATGATGATTTATTGCATATTAAAGAGCTCATAAGTATTCTCCATGGAAGTTGAAGTTCTAGAAATTTCCTCCTCCTATTTGAAGTCCACCACAACATATGTTAGAGTCTCCTTTATGCCTCTCATGATGTCTAATTATGTGTTGGTCGTGAAGGTGTAACCTCCTTTTATCGGGATTTTCATGAGTGTGACAAATAATAATGTGATAAGGCAAAGGGAAAACATGCAACTTTTGTAATGTTACATATTGTTGAAGGTGCTATCACATGGATGGATGAAAGTGATGCAACCAAGATAACACAGACAACTATGGCTATATAATATGTATCATTAAAGATTATTTACATCACTATTGCTTATAAATGAAACAATTTATTCAAAATATTAAATACTAATATGAATACAAACTTATTTGGAGCTTGAGTTAATAATACTCACTCAAAGATATATAATTGAAAAAAGATATTGTGAATTCAATATATATATATCATTAAATTTAAAAATCTTAAAAAATATATAGAATTTGAATTTTATTGCACTAAGACATGGAATAGATGTTGCAATGTTTTATCCAGTCCTATCTTGTCCTAATATGTTATGTAACCAAAAATAATAAAATAATAAAAATAAAAATAATCATAGGTTGAAATAAAAATAATATATTGACCCATAGTATTCACCTATGGTATTCATGTGGAATATATTCTATTTAAAGGGGGAAACAAACCTAGATCCATCTTAACTCCCTACCAAGTGTCAAGAGGGATCAAATCTCTTTTCACTCTAAAAGAGGTTTGCACCTCAAGAAATTTGATCCATCTAGGGGCTTGGTAGATCCAAAGTTAAGATGGATCTAGGTTGCTTGGTAGATCCCGAGTTAAGATGGATCTAGGCTAGTCTCATAGACAATTCTAATTACACTGAAAATCACTCTCCAACCTTTTATTTTGTTTTATGTAATGTAAACATAAAACAAAATGAAATATATATATATATATATATATATATATATATATATATATATAAAAGGTGGAAATTTAAACTTGAGAAATTTTGCACTTTGGCATACGTTTAATAAATTCAGAATTAAAATAGATCTCTTTTTGTTTTATATATATGTCTAATTATAATATATGTTTAGAGTTAAAATGAATCTATACTAGTTAAGAGAAATAACTAACACTCAAATTTTTATTAATAACTTACATAAACTTAGTAATTAAAAACCTGTATTTTCTCATATTAAACTTTAAAAAATAAAATATATGTACTTTCTCAAATTTAACCCTTAAATCACTGCACTATTCAATTTTTTATAAAATACTTTAAGATCAATTTTATTATTATATTATCATAAATCATGTTGGTGTGACTTTAAAACTGCATCAACCAACTCTACAACGTCAAGGTATAGATGAAATCTGTTTGAACAAATGAGAACAATTTTACAGAGGTCATGGATGAACATGAAATCTGTCTGAACAAATGAGAACAAATTTACAGAGGTCATGGATGATGTTAGTGTAAGCTCGATCGTTGAAAGTGGAAAAGGAAGTTGGCATTATTGATGTATTTATTGTTATGGATACCAGAAAAACGGCCATGCAAATCATTGATGAGCTTTAAAGTTTAAACTAGGTGCCATCATTCACAGTTTGCATAGGTGACCGTACGCGGAATGGCCGCCGGCGGGTTGAGAAGAAGACGGCGGTCATCACCAGATTGCATTGCAATTGTAAGGTAATAAGCAGCACCAGTAGACGCCTGGCAGGGTTGGATTACTTTTGTCACTTTGGGGATTCTGATTCTTCATATTATAAAACATTGGGTGAGCATTACAGCTGCAAATTCTCCGTCCTTTTAATCGCATTGACCAACCCTGTCATGCCTTTTGTCTGTCAAATATTCACCCAGAAGCCCTTTTCTCAAACAGTTCGCCTCGCCTAGCCAATAAGGTAAAGGCGTCTGTTAAACAATTGTTGTGGGCCAATCTGGATGCCAATTTTGTTAAATGCTAGCCACCCTCCTCCTCTCTTTCTGTTGGCAATCGATCCGCATTGTGGGTTTTGGGATTGGCGTTCTCTTCATATTCTGTTAGCGCTGTTCACTATGTGCTTTCTGGTGGTTTTCTGTTTCATGTGATGAATATGAAGATTTATTTTGTTGGTAAATGAGTTTTCTGCTAATGATACTTGTGGGTTGAGTTGGGCATCTCTCGATCTAAAAAATTTAATGTTTTCGGCTTTTGAAAACTGTAAATTTTGTTGTATTGAGTTGGGTATCTCGTAATCTGAAGAATCTGGGATTTTATTTTGAGTTTTCTTCTCTTCATACCTGTGGGTTTAAGTTAGGCTTCTGTCAAAGGTTTGAAGATTTTATGTTCTTCATAGTTGTGGGTTTGTGTTCTTCATAGTTGTACGTTTGAGTTGGGGCATCTGTCAAGCTGAAGAATTTAAGGTCTTCTCTTGAGTTACTCGCCTCGGATATTTGTGGGTTTGAGTTGCAAATCTGTCAGTTTAAAGAATTCAAGGTTTTCTTCCCTGGATACTCGTGGGTTTCAATTGGGTATCTGCTAAGTTTTCTGCGTGGGTTTCAATTGGGTATCTACTAAGTTCTCTGCCATTGATATTTGTGGGTCTGAGTTGGGTATCTCTACGTCTGAACAATTGAAGGTTTTCTTCTCAGTTTGCTGCTCTTGATATTTGTGGGTTTGAGTTTGGGCATCTCAATCTGAAAGTTGAAGATCTTTTGCTCCTGATACTTGCTAGTTTGAGTTGGGCATCTCTCAATCTGAAGCATTTGAGATTCTGTGCTCTTGTTACTTGTGGGTTCGGTTTACGGATCTATTAATCTCCAAGTGCTGAAAATTTTCTTCTGAGATTTCTGCTTTTGATACTTGTGGGTTTGGGGTAACTCTTCGTCTGAAGAATTTGATATTTTCTTCTGTTTTTTTCTGGCTTTGTTGGTTTGAGTTGGGCATCTCGGAGTCTGAATAATATTATATTTTCTGCCGTGTTTCCTGCTCTTGATACCAGTGCGTTTGGATTTTATATTTCTATCTTGGATTTGGAGCAATGGCACGTAACAAAGCTCCTGCACGGAGGGTCTGTAACTTGAGCCAACAAAAAAAATCCTTGATTATAAAGGAACCCAGTGGTCAATGCAGCCAGTCCCCAATCACAAGCATTGCCTCACAGCCCACTGCTATAGTGTCTGTAAAGAAAAATAAGACTCAGAATTGTCTAAATGGTTTGCACCAGAATGGTAACCGTGGCACTCGTGGCAATTGGTTTGATCGGCAGGATTCCTCTGATGCTGTAGAAGAGAAAAATGGTATTGAGGAAGAAGGAAGCGAGACTCGTTGTTGTGAACCTCAGGATGCAGATTATTATTTCATTCCCGGTTTGAATGATGAACTTGCTCTGCTTTGCCTAGCATGGACATCCAGAGCAGAGTATGACAAATTGTTCTCAATTAATAAAAGGTACTTAACTTTGTCTCAGAGTGGAGAACTTTACAGGATTAGAAGAGAAAATAGGATTTATGAACAGTGGGTTTACATGCTTACAAGTGATCAATTTAAGTGGCGCTCCTTTGATCCTAAGTTGGGGCGTTGGAGAAGGCTGCCAACACTGCCTTCAGACTCTTGCTTCTCTGCCAGTGACAAAGAGTCTCTTTGTGCTGGCACTGATTTCCTTGTGTTGGGACGGGAAATTGCAGGGCTTGTTATTTGGAGGTATGATCTTGTGACCAATAAATGGTACAGGGGTCCTTCTATGATCACTCCAAGATGTCTCTTCGCATCTGCCAGTTGTGCGGATTTCGCATTTGTTGCTGGAGGAATCAGTTCGAACCGTGAAATTTTGAAATGTGCAGAAAAGTACGATCCAGTTAAGAAGAAATGGGATCCCCTGCCTGACATGCACAGGCGTAGAAAGCTCTGCTCTGGATGCTTTGCGGATAACAGATTTTATGTCATTGGTGGAACTGAAGAAGCTGGAGATCTCACCTGTGGTGAGTACTATGATTTGGAGAGAAAAACATGGGAGTTGATTCCAGACATGATCCCCCGGAGTATTACTCAGGCACCACCTCTTGTTGCAGTTGTTAAAGACGAGCTTTATGCTTTAGAGGCATCGACAAACCAGTTAAAAGTTTACTTAAAGGAAAGTAATAAATGGAGAGTACTAGGAGAAGTCCCTGTTAGAGCTGACTGCAACAGTGGATGGGGGGTGGCTTTCAAGTCCTTGGGTGATAAGCTGCTTGTGATAGGACGTGGTATGGATTCCTATCAGAGTATTTATACATCACACCCAGATCCAAATGGGCAAGAAGTTGATTGGCACTTTGCCACAAAAGTAGGAGGTTCAAGTGGTTCGTTTGTCTTCAATTGTGCTATCATGTCTACTTGAAACTGATGATTCTCCTGTTTCTATGTAGACAATTGAGTGCGCTGATGACATGAACTGGTTATACCCTAGGGCATTGGTTGCATATTCAATTGAACTAAAGGAATTTGTTACCAAATAGCCCATTTCCAAAATAAGAGGAATTTAGACATAGGATATTTAGTCTATGCACTTTTAGTGAAGTATGTGCCATTCATCAACACTACCCACAACATCCATTATAGCTGGCTATCTGTTTTGTTCAACTTGCAGTTTCATAATTTCGTGGCTTAATCATGTCATCTTCATTGTTTTAAGTTTTGCTGCCTGCTAAACTTTTGTGTGCCCTTCTGGAACTTATTGCTTTGTAGCCCTTTTTCTATTTTACTCAAGAAAATTGTCTCATGAGAAAAGGGCAAGTGCTTGGATGTTGTTATAGGTTGAACTTTTTACTTTCTTGCCATGGTCGAAGTTAATTTGCGGGCGATTCTCAAGGCGACCAAATAATTAAAGAAAGAGTACACAAGTGTACCACAAAGTAATATGTAGATTTTCAAGGGTGTATATGGTATTGATTCATGCATTTGAAGGTATGATTGTTGTTAGGCATCTATTATCATATTTATATATAGATGGGTACACATTGCAACTTGCTGTCTATCCTTGCCCTTTACTTCTAGATGAATACAGAACTTTGGAAATGCCATGGCATAATCTCAGAAACGAATTGGCAAAAGAGTAATTGCCATATTATCAACTTTGTCCATCATGAAGAGTAATTAAAAGGCGTGGTACATTACAAATAAAGTGTTTGCTGCGTTAGACCTTGTTTGTTTAGAATTTGCAAATTCCTGGTCTGCAAAATTATCGGGGTTCTGAATTTGATTTAAAGACTGCGAAACCTGGTTGCATGGGTGCCGCTCCCGGCCTCTAGGAAACTTGTTCCAGGCGTTCCAGTGTTCAAGGGAGCGCGGGAGCTGGGGGACGAGTTTCCAGAACCGGGAGCTTGCACAGGCTCCCTCCTTGTCAGGGATCTCCAACGTGCTAGTATATCTACTAGGTATCTGTTAACATTAATGGTATGGTTTACTCACATTATATAGGTTTACATTAATGGCAAACACAATGGATGTCTGGTAAAAATTGGACATAACCTCACTGTATGTTATTTCCCGGGGTTGCAGAGGTTTGGGGGTTAAAGTTATTGTCTCTGCAACTCTAATAGTCTGCTGCTGGTGGATGATACATCAGGAGCCATTGATCCACTTTTCATGCATATGTATTTTCCTTTACAGGGTGTACCAAAGGAAATATCAGAAATCAGACAATAGAATATGGTGAGATTTGCAATATGCATATCATTCATAATGCTTTGGTTTCAGCATAAAAACTAGTGGTGCAAACATATAATTTTACTTACTTAGTTTAGGCTGTGTTTAGTCTTTGTTACTGTGTTTGTTTATTTTTATTTGTCATTATGCAAAGTAAATGTTAAGTTGTCTGAATAATCATTCTATATTATCTTGGCCAGCAGTTCTCTTTGCAAGTACATGCCATATTTGCAAGTGCACCCCATATTGACAGAGCTATAATCATCGTAGAATGAAAAACAGAGTGCTGTTCACTGGACCAAACTTTCCAGTTTCATTTTGATGTAAACTTGAATTTTGACAAAAACCCAGACATGTGTACCTGTCTCTACATGTCCCCCTTCTCAGTCTTTAAATTGTTAATTGAAATATTGGAATAATATAAACACCCAGATGTGTGTTTAATGTTTTATTTCAAATGATGACATGTGACCAAATTCAAAATATAAAGGGCATTTTGTGAAGATTGGCTGTTGTTTAACCATCCTCACTTTTATATATAAAATGCAAATTTTAAGTTTAGGTGGTTGGTTTAACCATCCTAACTTACTAGGGTTCCTATAAATGTGCGGTAAGAGATTTATATGTGAAAGATTTATTCAATGATGAAATTCTTTTTCATGTATGCACTTAAAATTTTATAGAGCGATAAAGCAGTATTGCAAGAGATTAAGAAGGTAACGAGTATCATTTATAGTTTAAGTGTTGAACTCATCTAAAAGGTTATATATATATATATAGATATCAACTTGCTGCTTCGTGTAAATGTAGGGAATCTTGGACACTCATACTCGTGTTTCCAATGTTTTTTCATTTCAAAAATTTGTGTAATATAGCTGGGAAAGGTAGATAGTGTTGTTTTCAATGTTATTTTATTAAAGATTTGTGTAATATAGCTGGGAAATAAGGTAAAATTTGTGTAATATAGTTGGGAAAGGTAGCTAGTGTTGTTTTCAATGTTATTTTATTAAAAACTTGTGCAACATAGCTGGGAAATAAGATAGCTAGGGTGTATGAGTGCGTTTGTAGATGTACTAATTTTGATATTTAGGTATAGGCGTGTAAGGGTGAGTAGGTATAGTCTAATTTATAGAGGAAATAGCTTGTGATACAATTTCATACAAGATCGTGATTTTTTGTTATTTAAAATATATTTTTGAATCCATAAGTACTCGAGTTTTGTAGATTAAACAACTTAAACTCAAGTTTTAAAAAATCTTAGCGAGATTTTGGTTAAAATTAACTAAAAAATATCGTGAAAAAAACCATTTTGTCTATAAATTTTCTATAAATTTAACTATGCTAGAGTAAAGATATGTTTCTCTTATTTTCTCTCACACATATGTAAAATATACAAATTATAAATTAAAAATATAAAATATAAAAATCAAATGTAAAATATTGTTACATATGATAACAACAATGTCACACTAACAGTCCAGTTTGATGTTCGTGGTTTAATTTTTGAAAACTTAGATTCACTGCTTCAAACTTCAAACTTCAACACTCGTCATAAATTTAAATCTATAAATAATTCCAAAACATGTTCAGTGGTGTTTTATCATGAGACTTAAATTAGCAATTGGTTACTACGGAGCATTTTTGGTTACAAGATCATCCGCCTAACCTTTCCCTACTAATTGATCAACACTCCTCTTAGGGGATGCAAGGTGCATCCCCTAAGAGGTCAGAGTGCATCATCCCACACTCATTCTGAGGTACATGCACCTGAGGAGTTGTTGCATCTACCTTGGTTAGTTAGTTAGTTAGGGATTACAAATGTTTTTGTGAATGAAAATTTGGGTGCACTCATTCTGGGGTGCATGTATTTGAGGAGTTGGTGCATGTATCTTAGTTAATTGG
Organism: Pinus albicaulis; assembly: GCA_034641835.2. Taxonomy (NCBI): domain Eukaryota; kingdom Viridiplantae; phylum Streptophyta; class Pinopsida; order Pinales; family Pinaceae; genus Pinus; species Pinus albicaulis. The sequence continues at coordinate 14,093,738 of CM076570.1, read as the reverse complement.
GGATTACAAATTTTAGTTGTTTTCCATTAAAGAATATGTGGATCACCCATTCTGGAGTGCATGCATATGAGGAATTGGTGTGTAAACTCATTTTGGGTAAAAGTGCATGTACCCTAGTTAATTAGCTAAGATTCAAAATTCTAAATATTTTCATGTGAAGAACATGTAAATAAACCCAAACATGCACCCCATAATGGGTGCATGTATTTGATGATGGTGTGAGTAAACTCAGTCTGGGTGCATGCATCTAAGGAGTAGTTAGCTGGGAAATTACAATTTTTGGATATCTTCTTGTGAAAAGCATTTGGGTGCACCTAAGTATGCACTTATTCTGGGGTGCATGCACTTGAGAAGTTGGTGCATGTAACCTAGTTAATTAATTGGGAATTACAAATTTTGGATATTTTCTTGTGAAGAATAGAAAATAGTTGGCATAGTACAAGCTGGTGTATTGGCATTTTGTGAATCTAACTTTTCGGTCTATTCGAATTTGAAAAATACCAATTGGTATTGATTCCATCCACAACTGAGTCTTAATTGACTTGCTTTTCTTTCCCTCTGCCATACGGTACAGTTGATACGGGAAAATGAAAATTCCTACTCCACGTATTCCATGTATGGTTAGTAGAGTGTTATTTCCATGTGTTCACCAAATGGTACATTTGACATGGGAAGATGAAAACTCTTACTCAAACTATTCCATGTATCCTTAACGACTGATGCATGTCACATGGTTAGTAGAGTGTTAGAAGCTAGATCCAATGTCATTTTTTTTGGAATATGTTTCCATGATATTTGCACCAAAAGAAGTGGGGTGCAATTTACAGTCAAAATGAAGGTGGGGTGCTAAATCTAGGTGGTGCATTGAATATGGAAACTGGTACAAACCTATCTAAACTTGGGTAACCTCAAGTATGCATATCTTAATTTCATGAAAATGACAAATGTACCAAATATTGGGAAGTCTGCAACCTCGAGCTTCATGAATCACAATCTCAAGACCATATTAGACTTGGGTTTAGATGGGTCCATTGTAACAATGTTCTTGTTCAACGAAAAAGATAGGATAAACACATGGATTATAAGAAGTTCTGCAATTCACTGAAAGTAATCTTCAGAGAAGCTTATGGGTTAACTTGGGTATATGTATATGGTATAATGATTTTACGATGTCCAAAAAGTATGTATTGTCTCGAAGTAGGAAGAAATCAAATAGTCCAACAATGAATAAAATGGAGTGAAGCCCAAATTTGCATTAGAAAAGTTTAGCACATGTTTTTAGGTGCAGAGAAGTTGTATGTATGTAGTTTAGGCAGGGACTTTTAAGGATATTAAATTAATTTTACTTGAATAAGCTTATAATGTAAAACCACTTATCCCACGTGTAAAAGAATAAATTATGCATGGGAACTATAAATAAATAGGCTCCTAGGCCTTAAAGGAGGTCATGTTTTGGTGAAAATTTTGTATGGCTAGTCCATGAGAGACTCCATATCTAGGCAAGTGCAGTGTCCATACTGCCCTTTAAGAGTTGATTACACTTGAGTTAGCACCCTCTTGGAGTTGTTGAGGCTTAAGTTAGTGTCCATAGAAATTCCCAATAAAGTTACTCTATCTTATGCAGTTGTCTGAAATAGTTTAAAAAAAGGGACTGTATGAGTCTATTTTCCAGCGTTTTAGTTGTGTTCCCTTATTGACAAATTTCAGATTGTTTAAAAATTCATTCTTCCTATTTTTATCTATAAAGTTCATGTTTTTGTTTAAGTTGTCCTATTTTCATCTTAGATTTCCAGTAACATGTTTCCTTTTCTCTTATACAAGAAAATTTTCCAGAGTTTATTATCAGTCAGCAGGTTAGGCTTAACATTGGTATCAGAGCCAAACATTTTGGCCTCAAGGGAGAAACCCTAGCAATGGAAAATTCTTTTAGATAAGATGCTTAACTTTGTTTGTCACTAAACATCTGAAGATTGGAGTGAAAAGATGATTTCCTAGGGGAAGTGAGTTAATATTATGCTTCATAGTTGACAGAGGAATGTTGAGCAGATAGAAGACTGACTGACTGTTGAGCTCATGTATGCTTCAACCTTCCAAAATACTCGTGTGAAAGAGAACCCGAAACAATTAATGAAGTTTCACAAAGTAATACATTTATTTATAAGCTTGTGAAGGGGTTGCTGGTAGAAGCTTCAACCTTCATGTTGCAAGAGCAGATTTGCACAACTACCTGATTCTTGTATATGCAAGTTGCCATTATGCTTGTCAAGTTTGTATGTTGGTTAAATTAGGAGCAATATATTTTATACACAAGGGAATTATATTTGGATATGATGTAGAACGAAGGAAATTCAAATAAAACATCATTAGAATTGGGTAGAATAGTATGTGCCAAAAAGCATAATGCAGTAAAGTAAAGTAAGTTAATAATTGATTTATCGTGTTTTTATTTTCTTTATTGGATGAGAATAATATAGTATTTAATAAATAGGTATTTGATGGATAAGATAAAAAAAGCAGTAAGTCAATAATTAACTCATTGCATGGTTTGCATAGTACTTAAACTACAGTTGCTTTGCTTCAACTGTTGCAAGGACAAACCAACTCAAGAAAGAACACACCACCACATCAAATCACAGTTATTGTCTCCAACCAAGAAGAAATGGTGAACCGTGATTATCCAATTTTGTATTACAAAGGTTACTACACATGTTTTTAAGGGAATTAAAAATTGTATGTAAGCTTCTTAGTGAGAAGGTTTAAACCTATGGAGGTGAAGTTTAATGGAATAAGTTTATAATTTCATTAAATGTAATGAGGTGAATATATAATGTAAGAAGATATGTCCTGTCTATAATATTAATAAACTAAATTGAAAAAAAATGAATTTAATAAATTAAAACACTAAAAAATAAGCCACCATAATAATAGTAATAATAAATTTAAAAGTAGATCATAACAATTATAAAAATTTATAAAAATTAAATCAATATAAATCCATCATAATTCTGAATCTTTTAATTTTGAGAAAATTATGTTTTTGTTTCTTTTGATTCTTTTTCGAGACTACTAGATTCATAGTTAGGATGAATTTACACATGTAAAACCATTTATCTCATATACAAAAGATTAAGAAACACATGAGGGAATATGAAATGTAAATGAGGGATATATAGTCCACTCAATTCACCATTAAAGATTCTTTACAAAATTAACTTCTAGTCTTTGTTCTCAATTTGGTGTAAAGATTTGTGCTCTTAAATTGATTTTGAGGCCTTTGTTCTTGATGGACTTCTAAGTGCAAACTACTTCACAACAATATTTGGGAATAGTGAAATGACCTATTCTCTTCTCGTGTAGCATGCACACAAGCAACCAAGAGACAATACCAATAAAAAATGAGCCTCTACACTTACTATGCACTTGGTACTTTGTTTTTGATGCAACTCCTTTGCATGTGAATATCCAATTGGGCTAGAATCTATCAGATAGATAAAAAATGAGATATTGTTATGGTTCTGTGAGCATTCAATTTCGATTGTAGTGGATTCCATAATGAATTGAAGACTCCTAAATGACCAATGCTTTGGACAAGACCATCTAGCCAATGGTGCTAGCTATCGATGAAATTGGTTGGGGTTAAACACTAGTTGTCATATTGTTTATGCATAAGGTTTATAGATTTATGCTCAATGGAACAAATTTGTTGTGCAATGCTTGGAGAACCAATGAACCAACTTAATTAACCTTTAGTTACAATTACAATTTACATTAGTTTTAATATAAGCAATGTACCTCTTGATATATTAACATATTTTCTCAAGTAAAAGAAGTGCGCTTCACCAATAAATGGCATATGGCTAATAATGATGATTCATAATGAAATGGTATGTTTATTTTAATGCCCATCCTTCTAGGTTTCCTGCATGTATAATAATACTCCAATTGAAGTTATATACCACTCATTAATTGAACATAAAAAAGACTGGATGATTATTTAAAGCATAAAAGAAATGACAATTATATAAAACATATGAGGGAGTTAAATAATTAAATATATGTCAAAACAAATATGAACCAAATGAATTCACTACACACAACTAATGAATGGGAGGAATGAAAGATTCATATGTTTTGGGTCACATTGTACAATTATTAGAATAATTCACTATTCAACAAGTGTTCAAATAGTTATGCAAATTCCCAACACTCACTAGTACAAAATGGCTAATTAGTTACTAAAGAAACGACTAAAATTTGCATATAAACGATTTTTTTTGGTCGGTGACCAATAGTAGCTAATTTACAGTATCTTATAATGCAACCACCTTTTGGTCATTTTTAACTTAGTCATTAATTGGTTATTTCAATTTTGTTGTTTAGTTGTATATTTGGTCATTAATTTAGTCACTAATTTAGTCATTGATTTGATCATTGATTTGATCTTTGATTTGGTCATTAATTGTCACAATTAATGACTAAATGTACAGCAAAATAAATTATTATATGATCACCCGAAAAACCAATTAATGACCAAAGATATATGACCAAAATATTGGTTGTGTTATAAGAAATTGTAAATTAACTACTAATAGTCTTATATATGCAAATTTTAGTCATCGTTTGAAACCAATTAATGACCGAATAAATATGACTAAATTTTAATCATGTTATAAGATACTGTAAATTAACTACTAATAGTCGTATATATGCAAAATTTAGTCGTCATTTGTAGTCACAAATTTATCATTTGCAGTAGTCATTTATTCATTATATAAACAACTATTTAGTAGTTTATATTCATTTCATTTACTTTCATTAATAATCATTATAAATTACTAATTTAGTCGTATATTCATTTTATTTGCGTTCATCATTAATCAATATAAACTACTAGTTTAATAGTTTTAGATTGATTTTATGTGTTCATTATTAATCAACATAAATTAATTAGTATGATTTTGCAACTAAGTTTTAAAAAAATGTCATACAAATTACATGTTCATCTAATATGAAAACGCAAAGTTACATATGTTAATTACAATACCAAGTAATATCAAGTGCAACTATAAATAATTCCAACCACAACTTATATTATATAAAATGTCAAGTATTACAATATAAGTTTCCAATTTAATATTGGTTGGAGTACAATTTACAGATAAAATATTGTTGATAACTTCAAAGCATTATTATTATCTTGCCAAGGAATTGCAAGTGAATTCACCAACTCTGAAAACTTGACCATCAGTATTTATGTGTGTCTTATGTGGGATATTGGCTCTACGGGTACCACTAGACCAGTACACTTCTCTCTCTTTGTCACTCTAAAGTTATTGTTCCCCTATTTCTTCAATTATTGCTTCTTACCATCAATACTGAGTCCAGTTTCTGCAAAAAGAAAACCAAAAAAAGTTACAATGCAAAGTATAAGACATGAAAGTCGATGAACATTGGAATATAAACTAAAGGAGACTATAAAGGATTTATACAATATATACCTCAACATCAACAATATTGTTAATGTCATTTTTCCTCATAAAAGCAAGAAACTCGAACAAGTTTTCTTTAGTTGGGAAATAGTGGCCACTATGTGGCCAGATGACCTGTATAAACAAAGCAAATAAAATGTCACAAATAAACACAACAGAGCTAGCAATTTCTACTAAGAATGTCTCATGTTCCACTTTTGTAGTTGTATCGTTTCCTCTAGTTATCTCTAAGTAGTGACACTTCAATAATAAAACTGGTTAGTAAAAATCCAATGGGTGGAGCAAAGTATTGCTGACACAAGGTTACAACAAGAAACTAAAAAAGAATAAGACAAGACTTTGTAAATTGTGATACTAACCGGGAATATAGCTTCAATATAGTAATCTTCAATTATCAACGTACTATTCCAAGGGAAAAGGAATCCAATTCCCATAAGCCAACAAATTATGTATGCCCCTTATTTTCCCTGTAATTAATTGAGCAAGATTAGCACATGAAATTTCCATTTAGAATCTCTAAAATGATTCTATAAATATCAAAGCAAACTTGATGTTACTCATTCATTTTTATCTGATGCAGACAAAACTAAATATGCTAACTTGTTTTTGAGTTGGAGAGTTCTGTAATTCATCGTGTCCAAAATCATTGTTTATTTTCGTCACTGTTTTTTTAATGATCAGGCAACGAGCCTATATTTGATCAAAAAACACATTTTTTCAGAATATATTCCATTTTTCTAATTCAAAGCTAAATTTCCTTCCAATTTATGACATTCAAACAAACTAGAATCGTTTTCCTTTAACAAGTCATTGTTGTAATATACTACTAAAAAGACAACTACGTAATGGATTTATTAGTGGTGGAATACTAATAAATCACAAATACAGGCAAGAAATAACACCATTATTTCCTAGACATGCCAAGTATTTATCCTCTTGGTTGGAAATATTACTTCATGAAAACAACATATTTGACAAAGAGAACTTTTCTAAAACTAACCAACGCCAGTGTATCCAACAACATTGACATTTATATTGGCATGCCCTCAAAATGTGTGGAAGTATCAAACAAGTGTAGTGCACTTCCCTGTAAGGTTAAAGTTTGGCAATGGAATATGTTGTCCCTTAGTCTAATCAAGTTTTAACCTGCCTTTTTTAAATTAGAGAGAATGGGAATCCAATATAGAACAATGACATAAAGCTTTTATTCATTCACACTTACCTAGATCCTAAACAAGCATTGAAGCGTTATACAAATCCAAGAATGTCTCACATTCCACAAAGAAACAAAATTTCTAGATTTTGATTGTAACCCTTAAGGCTTTCTCAAATTTGTAAACAAGTAAAATCATAAATATTTTTCCTTAGTTCTCAAACCTTCTTCTATGTGGAGCTTGAGAAAATATATGCATACACATATCACAATATAGCATGTTGTGGAGTACATTGACATGAAACCAATCATTCAAAATTTTGTATTCTATCAAGATTGAGGCATGTGTTAAATGTCCATTATTTACATCTATGCCCAATGGTGTCATTAATAATTTGAAGGTTCTTGGCTTGCTAATATGATCTAATTATTTCTTTGTGCAAGATGTTTTTTCACTCCTATTTTTAAAATTTTAATGTTTATGACTAGTATATAGATACAATGGATGCTTCGAATAATAAATGAGGCAATTATTTTTCCATCAATATAATTCAAGTATTTGCATATGGTGTAAATTCAGTAGTTCTATTGGTGGTACTTAGGGTCAACCTAAATGGTTATTTCGCATGCATCAAAAGAAGTACAAAGTGATAATAGGAAGGACTCATGCGAACTTTTCTAATCGTACATGTTGAATCTGCAAGTGTTAGTGTTGTTGTGCTCAATTTCTTATTGGGGTACCCGAGGGACTAAAGAACGAAAGCACAAGAAAATACTTGATATATATATATATATATATATATATATATATAGTCACGGGCCCAATTCTTGCAATGACCTCTCCTAGAGTCTTACACCATAACTACTTTCCCATGTTAAACCATCGTTTTGTGTCATTAGCAAGCCTTCTTTAGATAGTCCATTAGCCTCTGACTTAAATTATCTATAAATATGATGGAATGATATATTCAATAATTGTGCCTTGATTGTCTTCAACTACTCCAGAATGGGTTGCGAAAACAATTCTTCCATCCTAAAGCTCCATTCAACCAATTGATAACCAAGGAATCCCCAAAGACCTAGAATTCAGTCACCTCTCCTCTACTGTTATTGTTAACAACAAATTTAGTGCCTTTATTTCATCACAAATGTTAGAGCTTGTACCAAGAAATGCTTTAATTTTTTAAGATATGAGTATAATAGAATCACTATGGTATAGGATACCTCCTGCAATATATTCTTCTTGTTAACCTTGACTGGCACTGTTGAAAATTGAAATAATACCATTCCCACTCTTAACAATAGAAAGATGGATCAATGTCATTTCTTTACTAGTGTTAGGGCCTTTTTTACTTTGAAAGCTCAGTCATGACTTGGAGACACACTGAAACGATGGCTAAACCTTACCTTGAAAGATTTCAGAGTTTCTGGCAAGCCAAATACATCAAAACACCATAAGATGCAATTCCTTACAACCCTTTAAGTCTTTATTCAAAACCCAATATTTAAAAATTGAACACAATATCGCTCATAGGTATATATTCATCTAGTCATTTATTTTTTTGAAGATTTTTGAACTTATATAGCTTCTTCCACTACGAGGTTTCTCCTCATGAATGATCTACAAATATAGATTTATATACTAGCCTCAGAGTATATACCCCTATGGTAGGATTCTTTGACCAGACAAAAGAATCCTCCTCCTCTCTAAGCCTGATGTAATTCTTCTAAATGTGTACTAGATATTCCTTACACTTTTTTTCTTCCCTCTATGATAACTTTAACTCTACCTCAATTTGCTATCCCTCGTTCCAAATAGGTTTGGGAATTGGATTTGTTGTTGTGCCAAGTAATGGATTTTCTAGTTCCAAATAGGTGTGGAAATTGGATCTACTGCCTGTGCCAAGTAATGAATTCCTTGGTTCTACAATGTGATGATAAACAAGACAACCTATCTAATCCAATCGTCCATTGATAGTGGTTTTATATACTTACGAATAATCACTTTCCTGTGTATGAATTTCTTAGAAATCAACCTCTATAGACTCTTGGTTGTCTAATCCTTACCAAAGGAATGTATGTTTTCTAAACCCAATCCACCAACTTCCTTTGGTTTAGATAATGGCTACCACTTACTAAAGGGATTCCCTCTTTTTCTCTCTTACATTTTCACAAAAATTCGAAACATTTCTTTCTAATGAGGGTAATAATGGAAACAAAGGTAATTAAATTTGGATTGCAGTGAAAAAACATTGGAATGCTCCAGATAGGTAGAACACCATTGAGAACTTGATCTGGTAGGGTGCAGACAAAAACCTCTCGATCCCTTGGAATAGTGACAGAGCCTCCAAAACCTGGTTGCACTAACAGCTGTGATGTAGAGGGCATAATTAATAGCAAAGAAGAATTCACAAGGTACTCCAAAAGTATGCAATAGCTTCATATGTCTCTAAAAGCCAAGGTGCATGCTCTTGCTTTTCATTTTCGATATCTTTGTCATTTTATGTTTCCATTCCTTGCTATGAGATAATGGTACTATCCAGAGTAAATGAATTGTTGCCTCAAAAGTAGTCAAAAATACTTTTAATTGTACCATGATCATAAAAATAATTCACCATTGTTGTATTGCATTCTTGGTTGCTGCACTAAGCAATCCTATATCATCACGATGTCAATTGTGAACTACAAAAACTTTCACAAGAGTCACATAAGACGATCACATTGCAGACACAACCTTATTCATATTGTCAAATTCCAAGAGATCAAGTGACATCCTTTTAACTTTTTGGGCTTGAGATGTTTCTCCTACACTTACAAAGCCTCCAATGTCATCCTCTGATGCATCTACATGTTGCCCAAGCTGACCAAGACACATTCTTGAAATCCATTTGATACCATGGTCTGTTTTTGTCTTGTTTGTATAACAAAAATATATTAGGGTTCAATGGACCAATGAGAAGCAAGCCCATTCCTCATAGACACTGGGTTCACATGCCGAACAACTGAAACTGTGTTAGTGTCATTTCCAACTTCTGTACCTGCCACATTTGGTGCCAAATTTTCAATTGCAGGTCCTTTTCAAGCTCTTTATTCGCATCTACTTTTGAATCACTAACAAGAGATTTCTACCAAAATATTTCTTTGTACACCATCCCTACATGCTTCAATATGTCTGCATCCCCAGAACCAATTTCAAGCATTATTTTTGTTGTTCTTTTCAATAAATGTGTTGAAAAGGATAAAATACCATCTAGAATTGAAAGGCATCTCAAAGTTCATATGTGTTGTGATACCTCAATATCTGCCAGATTTGTTCTAGCCAACAAATCCATGAATTCATTTGCATGTTTCATGTGTTCTCTCAAAGTAGTACAAACAACCCTTGTAAGAGGAGATGAGTGTTGCGGTGAAAATTTCTTAAATGCAATAACAATATTCTGGCCACCTTGAAACGACAATGGTAAGAGGCATAAATCAAACAGTTGTAGTAGAGCCTCTATACCCTTTTTCTCAATAAACACCCATGTATCTATATTATGCAGAATATTCTCTAAGAGACATGTAGCATTGCTTATACAATCTGGGAGAAAGCATTCCATGTGTTAAGACAATTTTTCAGCATAAGTATCAACCCCTAACTCATATGTCACCATCGATGATTCGTATCCATCCACTGAACTAATTGTGTGTTGTTCTAAATCAGTCTCCATGGGAACAGGCACAGAAGAGCTGGAAATTTTTTGCAACAGGGAAGACACTTCAACACCAAATCCAAGTTTTGTAATAGTATTTAATATTTCAATCAATACATATGCCCCATGCCCCCTCAAATAAGGAGCATGTCGTATCATCTCATCCAAGGCAGATGATAAGGACCTAAGAGTGTCACTTTCTAAAGCCCGTAAGTAGGCTTTTGATGTAAAAAAAATCACAAAAGATCTTAGAGCACCACAATCATTAATATCTTGAAGTCTGAGGTTATTAAGTCAAAAAACATCTAAGCATTGCGGTATACAATTTACTGCATCTGCAGAAGGGAGGATACCAACCATGATGACATCCAAAAAAGCATTAGGCAGACCAGCAACATCTAGAGCATAATAGCAAGTTGGATCTTTGTAAATAATATCACTGTTGACTATATTTGCAAGTTAAAAGACCCCTACACCAAAGTCCTTTGATATTTTTAATATAGTGCACAAGAAAAATGGAAAAGAACTCTTTAGATCATATAGTCGAGTAGTATTTCCAGGAGCATATGTGCCAAGAGATAGAGCCCAAGGCAAAGCCTTCATAATAATTCTTCTATGATAAGGAACCGATGTGTCAGGCTGAGAAGTTTTCATTGCCTCTAACCTAGCATAATTTTTAAGAGGAGACTTTCCCTTGGAACTTGATTGTGATTCTCCACTCTGCTTCCTTTCTCCTCAAAATGGAAAACTTCAAATGTGTTATGGTGTTGTCTAAGGCTCCAAAACCTCTAAAGGAGGTTTCAAAAAGATTAATATTGTCCATAAAAGGCTCAAGAACATGCACAATAGTTGTTACCAAGGGTATATGTTGTGGATCCAAATCTTTGAGAAGAGGGAGCAAAGTTGGCATTAAACCCACATCCCATAATGTAGTGCAACCAGAAGAAGAAGAAACTAGAGTTGTTACAAGAGAAATTAGTGCTTCTACTAAATATATCAAACAATAAGATGATTCAGTGGAAACTTATTTCCATTGAGCTCAGGGGGATAATGGATATTGTTGATGTAATATTGAGTATAGTTCAGAAGAGAAATATTATTACAAAGGCTTACCAAAATTCCACTCCCAATCCTTCTAAAATGGAGTTGATGTTCCAATGTTTATTTTCATTAGAACTTGTTGTGGATTGACCAACTCCATAATTGAACCTTTATTAGGGTTGATAAGGTCATTCTCTTGAGACAAGCGCTACCAATTCATCTAATATCAATTAGTTTCATCTCACATGTATCCCCAAAAGAGGATGCCTTTCTTATTAAAGGTGAGAGCATGAAGGTGGCGCAACTATCAAAGGCAATCACCCTACATCTCCAACTCCAAATGGAGTGCGTGCCATATACCAATTTTTCTTTCATGTTCCACCTAGCCAAGCCCACAACTGCTTTCCATGCTAACCAATTACTCTAGGAAATTTAGATAAGTGAGCTTGAGACCTGGAATTTGGTGAGCTAAATTTTCTTAACCCTAGCAACTGGAAAATTTAGTTTCTAGTAAATTTCCTTGTTGTAAATTATTAAAGTTTCAGCTTAAATAAAAAGCACTATTGGGATTTAACAGGTAAATAAAATAAAATCAACAGTAGAAAATTGTACACCAATCCCACACATGCATACACAGAAAATATGCACATGAAAATTTTGTGTTCATTAAATAATATCTTATTGTACAAGGGTTTCCTTACTGGAAACATGGTCCTTTGTGGAAAATTACAATCTCCAACAACTATAGAAATTTTTTGGGCACCTATGCAGGTTGTACTATCGAAATTCTCCCAAGAAACCACATGAATTTCCATGTGCTCAACCTGCAGTGCAACATTTCTGTCACCTATGCAGTTGTTTTCACCCCTTCCCACAACATGTGCAACAGTTTACTGCTTCATGTGGCATGTGTGACTACTCTTCTCACTTTGCACAACACACGCGGCCCTACTGTAGCACACATCAATGTTTTGAACCCTCCACACAACTCGCATTTCTCTCTCAAGATGAGTATGGATGCACTATGCCACTATTGTTGGATGATCTACAGAATTCTGCTGTACAACCTTATTGGGAATGATCCTTGCTACAAAAATCACTTTGTTGCACTGCAGATTTCAGAACATATCACTTGGATGAAATTCCCTTTTCATCCAATCACATGTCTAGAGTCTAGACGCTCAAATCTATTTGGAGGTAGTTGTCCAGTGCTACTATCATAAATAGGGGGAGGATGAAGGAGATGATATCACACAAAGAAAAATCCCCCCTGCACTTTCCCCACATGTTGACATCCTACAGGTCAAAGCAGATTTTTCCATGGAGCATCACCCTCTAGACCCCTTGACACTCATATGGTAGCCAAAATAGACACTTGAGTGGGAATATTGATCAAACAAAGCCCTCTGACATCCTTGGGGATAGTAACACATCCAAAGTAGCCAATGGAAGACCCTTTTGTTTGATTGAGACGATGGTTACAATCTCAAAAACTGCTCTACTATTGATATCAAGCCTTGCTATGCAACCAACAAGACACATAATATATTTTCAATTCTAGTAGGATTATGCAACCATGGTCAACTTCCTTGTAAAGGGAAGGTATTGATGATGCTAAGCAGGAAGTTTCCTTTGTAGTTGCTGAAGTTACCAATTCTACATGGATATTGGAAAAAGATATAGACTAAAGGGAATACACAAATATCTAACAACCATCCAGGGTGGGGTAAATGTCCAAGATGAGGGATTCTAGTTAGGAAGAGAGTCCAACCCCACCAGGAAAAAAATAGTTTTTTTATTCACTAAACACATCACTTGATGCCGAGTTGATTATGTCTAAACAAGAATAAGCATCATCAACTAAAATTTTCTAAGCACTATTTGGTATATAAAAGATAATTTATTAGTGAAAAATGTGTTCTCCATAGTCACACATCTAGGTCCAAACTCCACATGAGTCAACATCTGAATAATGAAACTCCAATCCACTCAGTCAAAAGCTTTTTCAAATGCAATTTCAAAGAAAAGGGGTTGCTGGCTAGTTTTTGTGCACATTTGAAGGTTTTACATGTTGAAAACATGGTATTGATATTACTTCTTTGTACACAAAACTTGTGTTATCGTTAGACAACCTTTCACGACATTTACTCGATCCTTAGAGTCTTTGTTTTAGCCATGATCTTGTGTGCCACACTAAGCAATGTAATTGGATGCCAATCATCAATTGTGTTGGTGGCTGCTTTTTTGGGAATGTGTTTGCCAAATGACAAAAATTGTCACTAATCTTGGCTCGTGGCCTTGTAAAATTCACACAGAATTCCATCTAGATTCTATACCCAGAGACTTGCCATTCTTCATGTAGCTAAGTACTACAAAATCCTCCTCTTTTGAGAAGTCATCTTTCTTCAACCTGCTCTAGTGACCAATAAAAACCTTATGAAGATTGACCCTACAATAAGCATTTCTTGCAGCCACTACATGATCCATCACGGTATAAGGAGAAATTATTTTGAAATTGCAATTTGAACATAATGTCAATTGGAGCACCAGAAAAAGAACCATTTGCATGGAGTAATCCAAGATCCTGTTCATTGCCACTTTTATTTTCAAAAAGTCAAAATAGAATTTTGAGCCCTCATATCCCTTATTATTCCACTGTAGCCTGAAACAAACTCAGACACCCTTGTAAATATATTCCCCTCTGCTTCACCTCCCTTTGAACCATTATGTCCTACCATGCATCCTCACCATAGAGGGACACATTATGGAGATCCACTTCAATAGCAATGCACACCTACTGAATTTTACCTTGCTGGAACTCCTTTCTGCCTTTTGCGGGCCATCATCCTACCCCAACCTCTCATGGATTTGACAATACAACATATTTGTTTATAGCTTATGATCCAAGTAGATTGAAATGCATATTTTACTATTTCTCTAATGGAAGTATGCAATGTCCCTAGGTAATTTTTGGCCTTGGGGTTCAATCCTTATCTAGGATTTTCCAATCATGAAAATAATCATAAGAGAAGTGCACATTTATCAACTCATATAATAGTAAGTACCCTTCTATATAATTCACTAATGATATAAGAGATATTTAACAGTCATTTGTTTCTTCAGAAAACCACCACAAGTTAGGGCTAACTGCCTAAGGAACAGTAGACCTATAAAACCAATAATCCACCAATATAATTCTGACTGTAATGTCAATATTCAATAGATAAATATTCCAACTGTAACCTGCACTAGCACTATCCAAGTTTAGTTGGTAATATTCTAATTAACAGCTCACTGTCTAATTGTGTTGCCTCCAAACTTGTTTGTTGTTAGGAAGAGCTTGTGACAACCCTTTCTTAGTGGAGTTTCAATTTGCGGTTGGAGTAGTATCCTAACCTGGTCAAATGGCTGGTTAGATCTTATGATAGTCCCCTTTTGATCCAAATTTCACCTACGGTTGGAGATTTGATTCTGTTGCTACATCACGTCAACAAATTATAGGTTCTAGAGGCTTGCTTGGGATGTTTAGTAATTGTTGGCCTGTAATTGGAGGCCTGTAATTGTTGGGGAGTGGTTTCAAAGCTTCATGTGATCACAGACTCCTGAAAGAGATATATTCTACAGCCCTAAATACACTTAGGAGGAAGGCCGCCTATAGGTGATGCCCTAAATGATTCAAACTGGCCCTTAAAAACCACCTAGTAACCTACTGATCTCCTGTTTGGTTGAGAACAACCTCGCTACCTCCTGTTTGGCTTTAGTGCCTCAGAAAGGACCCCTCGCAGCCTTACCTTTCCTTAACCAATGGTCTAAGCTTGGGTGCACCATAGACAGATCACAGAGAGAAGATCTTGCTGCCCAGAAAAACTAATGGTGGCCAGGCATCCCATAGAAAGACCTCTGATGTCTTGAACATGACTTATTGACCAAGAATAACCACTAAGAATCAGTTTCCCTGCTTTCCAAAATGAATCATACGTGCTCCAAAATATTATGTTGTAAGAGGTGTAACAAGTGGTTATTGTATGGCATGTTACAACTTTGAATCTATCTTTCAAAGCCATTAATATTAATCTTTGTTTTAATCTTTAATTTTTCTGTTTCTTGTGTTCATTGGAATAATGCTCTATTTGGGAGAAAATGGATGGTTCGAGAAGCATGTAGAACTGTGGGATTTTATCTATCTAACAATCCCTTCCTACTTATATAACACAGTTAGGAAACGTTTCATGAGATGAACACTTTGTTCAATTTGGAAGCAATTTATGTATTTACTATTTAGATCAAGTTTAACTATGCAATTGTTGCCCAACATTGCCATTTTTAGGTAAGATGTGGGCAGTCTTTCAGTTGGGATCAAGGAGTGTTAACTGTCATTTGTTTTGTAGGCAATAAACTCATATTTGACTACTTTTTGGCTCCTGGATGTAATAATTGTAATTCTTAATGAAATATCTGTGCCATTTGCCCCTAAAATATTGTTTTTAAATTGCATGTCCCCTATTTATATATATTTAACAACAAATGTTGTTGTACTAATTACTATGTAAGTGAAACCTTCATTCAAGGGTTTGATAAAAAAGGTATGTATTCATGATCATTTTTCTTTTCTTCACTTCCGCGTTATATTTTATCATCATTTGAAGTGATAAACAACTTTAAACTTGCTTGAAATTAACCAAAAAAAAAAAAAGTGTAAATAAAAATAAAATTGGGTTTTGACCCTATGGGGATTTGACCCCAATTGTAGGGTAATCAATTTTATTATCATTAGCTTTACTCATCTACTCTGAATTATGGGATGGTTTTTGTTATTATCTATTCATTTCCCTAGCTTCTCTAACCATAGATCCAACACTTGAAAGTGCCTCTACACTTGTGGGTGGCCCCCAAGGGGTGGTTTAGCTTATTATTTACCACGTCTTACTGCATTTCTCAGATCTAGAGGTGCATAACAGCAAGTTACTTTATCATCTACAACCATTTAATAAATTCTATAGCAAGTTATTCATCTCCCAATTTGTAAGGGCTCCTATCAGTCAACTTGGTTCTATTCAAAGAGTTATGTCTAGTATTTTAAGTGTCTTTATGCTTGCCGATTTTCATTTTTCTGTAGTAATATTTCATTTGTATATTTACTCTCATGAAGACCTTAACAAGACCACTATTTTGGGTGGTTAAACCACCAGCTGATTTGGAAAAGACCTACCCACTTATGATCCAATTTCAAACCAATCCATTTGAAACTAGGCAACCCATAGAGCACCAAAATGCATAAAAACCAAAAACAAAACAACATAAAAATGCACCCCCTCTCTTAAAGCCTAATCCTCAAAATTCTCAAGTTCGAATTGTATCTACAATAGCCAAAAAAATACCAGAATGTATCAAACCAATGGAAGGCTTTAACTCTAGCCTTTCTCATAGTTGGACAATACCTAGCATGGAAGTTGGGTTCAAGCCCATGGATCAAAATTGGCACAGATGAAATAGTTGTGATTGGGGACAATATCTTCCTACTAGAGACACTTATTTTTTAAATTCTAGAGACACGTCAATGCACACTTAATAGAAATGTTGTTGTCAATTGAATGAAAATTTAGAGATAGGGATGGGTCCAAGCACAGGATTTGGGACATGAAAGAAATCAAGGCCCACATTCGTTTAAGTGATTCCAATGATGAAATTTCTTGGTCCTATAACACCACAAGTGGACATTATTTAACTAAGTTGGGGTATTATATTGCAATGCAAAACCTAGAAACATCAACAAATAAATGGTGGTTCAAGAAGCTGTGGATGAAGGGAATTTCGTCCTCATTTTCTTTCTACTAATTACTCAGCCCGAAAATATTGGGTAGACCGTAGAAAAAATAATAAACCAATTCCATATCCTCTACCCACTATGAGAAGAAGAAATATGGCACCTATCATAGGAAGCTTGCCCATTCCAATGAGGAATGTCAAGCATTTAGGCCAAAAGAGCTCCAAAAGGAAAAATACTTCCTTTATAAGAATGATTGAGAGGTTGGAGACTTAGAGGTTGATGTCAAAAATCCTAGCTACATTGACCCACACTTGATGCTAATGCACAAAGATAGCCTTGCCAACAACAAGGATGCTCATTGTACATAGAACTGCCAAATCAAGCACAAACTAGCATATATGGTCATTGATAATGGCAACCAAAATAACCTTTTCTTGCTTCAATTGGAAAAGTTACTTAAGGTACCAACCTCAACTCATCCCAACTCACATTACCTTGGATGGGTCAAAGATGCACATTAGCTTGTGCTAATCAGTTGAAAATAGATCAAACTGTTACTAAAAGATGGCAATATTTTGCCCAATATCTCATATGTTCTTACAAAGAAATATGAAAAGACTTATGAAAATAAGATGACGATAACAAGTTTAACTAATTGCATAAGTGTAAGTAATATAAGTGGCATTTAAAAAATTAAAGGAAGAATACAAAAGAGGAATGGCACAAATGTAGATATATCGTAGTACATAAAATAAAAAATATAATGGAGTCAATTGACAGAGAAATCAATGGAGTCATTGGTGGTTGTTTATCTCCTAAACATGGGAGTTACAATTAGATGTTTACAAATACACCGTGATACATTCCCACATGCCACTTGTCACCTAGTATTATTCTCACCTCTTCCTCCTTGCTTACAAGGAATTGTTCCCTAAATTAGCAAAATGGAAACCAGTATGTCTTCCCTCACAAGGAAGCCACATGTTTTCCATTGAAATGTGTGGCTGTGATATTTCATTGGGTGATGAATGGGGAAGAACACTAGGACCTATCACCATGGATTTCTTGGAATTCCACATGAGTTTTCAAGAGAATGGAAATTCCTACATGCTCAAAGGTTCCAAAGCAACCATTAGAGAAATAATCAACTATCATTGTATGGAAAAGCTTCTAAAAAAGGGGCATTGTTTGAAAATGGGGGATATGTGAAATGTGAGGGAAGACATATTGGTTTTCATTTTTTATAATTGACTATGTGAAAGACTCAACTATTTTCTATACTTCCTCATGGTTGACATGCTACGGGTGTTTTTCATGGGACCATTGGGTCCATAAAAGAGGTTATCCAAATTTTAGCCAAACATAATCAGTGTACCAAAATATTTTTTTTTTTAGAGGGACCACAAGTAATGGTATGAGTTTCTCCACAAGAAAGGAAAAATTAATTACTGTAAAGTGACACCACAACAATCAATGTTTCACAAGGATTTTGTTGAGCTAGGTCTCTTGTTGCGTTATTGGCAAGCATAGTTCCATTTGAAATATGGGCTATTGAAACGTCACCAAAACCCTTTCAACATCATTATGTCCAAAGGATTGTTGGAACTAGACATAGCAGAGGAATGGGGTTATCCGAAAGAAGACATCCCAGATTCACAAGGAGATCAACTATTAGCTTCTAACCCCAACATTACTGTAGATAGTGAGAAATCCAACACTACAACAATATGGATCTTTGTCAATGACGAGGCATCTATTTCAGATTTCAGAGAAAATTCAAGTAAAAAATGATTGCTATAAATACCACTGCATAGATTTAGAAGCCTTTAATGATGAAGGCCATGCTTTCCATTTTTTCACCAGTGTATAGACCACCTGCAATGCTCAGACTATGATGATATGGATGAGCAACATTTTGCTCGCTTTTGACTAGACAAACAATCATGTAGCAGATATGATGAAGCCCTAAACACATCCAATCATAATCTATTTGGAGATGCTTTGAAACTTGAACACACTTCTCAGGTCAGGGAAGTGTATTTTGATCAGCACAAAGTGAGATAAGATACGATAAGATAATTTTATATATCCAACGAATGACAATAAATAGGTCAATGGGACTGAAAGGTACAACTAGTATAAGTACAATGTGGGAGTGCATACGCAACTCCTAGAAAATGCCAAAGCTAAATCTAGGGTTGAAGCAAAGAAGAATACAATAATAGGACATCCTTATAAACATGTATATAAACAGATTATGTAGAAGGCTAAGTGAGGGTAATAAAGCTATGGGCATTCCTAGAAACACATTTGGCAGCTCAAAATTGCATTCTGAGTTTGATCAAAACATAAATATAACACCTACACTGCATTTTGATGTCGATGATGAGTGTGGTAGAGATAAAGAGAGGTCTATTCCTAAGACAGATTGTGAAGTGCAAACAATGGGATGCTTCATTCTAGCCAGTACTCATTTTGAGGCAAGTGTTAATGACCACCCTGTTGAAGAAGACAAAGAACAATTTCCTACAATTTTTTCAGCCTGCTCAGCTGGCTTTCTACACTTGGACATTTCTCTTCATTTGATTCACCCATATCAGCAGGAGGGTAGGAAACAACTTTATACCAATCTTGCAATCACTCGAGAAGACTTAGCACGTGATGACAGGGGTATCATGCCATGCCTTTTTTATACACTGGAAAATTGAAATTCAGCCAACATATGACAAAATCTTGAGTGAAGATGGAGATAATGGACGAAACTATAGTTCTAGTTTCTCTGAGAATGAGAGTAATAATAAACTCATTAATGAAGGGAAAGCTTGAAGATCCCCTAAGGTTCAAGAGACCAACAGTCCTATATGCGATTTTGAATATGGTAGAAACTTTGGCACCCATAATGATGTGCATCTCCAATCAACATTACCTATTAAGTTCGAATAGAACAGTGCAAGATCCTATATTTTTTGCTTTGACATCCATCCTACATGTGACATGGATTCTAATGAGGAATTAAAGAACGTTGATCATATCATCAAGTTGTTTTGTGAACCATATGAAACAAAGGAAGAAAGGTCAATTCCATTTGTTGAAGGCATCCTTATTGAAGATGAAAAGTCTTGTCATATCGGAAGAACTAATCGATATCCAGGAATACAAGAGTACGTCCACAAACCCATAATTGATTTACATAGTGAGCAGAATCATTTCCAGGTTTGTATCTTATTGTTCATAGTTATGATAATTGATCTTCAAAGGAGGTTGTTCTCCTAACTACAAATTATATTCGGTTAGCTTTAATTTCCCATACAAAACGGCCCCTTGTTAGCAACACTGATGTTCATGGCCAAGATAAAAATGTTCCTATGTTTGATCCAGAAACATTGGAACTAAAGTCTCAATATTTCCTTCGACCATAATGACCCAAGGAGACCAGATATTTATAATTATGGAGAGCCAGAAATGGACCTCTCTCCCAACTCAAGGTAGAGTCTCAAAGGGCCCAAAATATACCCTCTACACCAAATTATTTTGTGGGTTGTTCCCTAGTATTAAAAATAAGTTAGAGTTTCTTCTATTTCCTCCTCATGGCATTTTATGCAAATTGGTTCCAAGATTGAAGCCAAGTTACATAAGACCATTCAATTATTTTAGATGAAGGGAATTTCATCCTCATTTTCTTTCTAATAATTACTCAGCCCAACAATATTGGGTAGAATAAAGGAGAAACCAATACCATAACCTCTACCCACTGTGGGAAGAAGAAATATGGCACTTGTCATAGGAAGCTTGCCCATTCCAATGAGGAATGTCAAACATTTAGGGCAAAAGAGGCTCCCAAGGAAAATAATTCCTTTAGGGTATTGAGAGGTTTCGAGACTTAGGTTGATGTCGATTTTAGTCATCCATAATTTTTACTATACGTGAATGATATATTGGTCCTAGATTTCTAAAAAACAAAATTCCATGAAAATTATGAGTTTAAATCTCACCTGCTATTATTATCCTTAGAGAAAAATTTTCACTATACTACCATTTTCATTCCATGATCATAGTCTTTGCTCCTAAAAAGACTTCTCATGTGCTTTACCTACCTTTGTTCTTGTAGATGGCTAGGTTTTTAGGGCATTTTCTTGGTTTCATGACTTCCATGAGTTAAATCATCAACAGGGGCTTGTCATCATATATTCTTACTTCTCCTATCCTTAATATATACCTTCATGTACTTCCCATCACTCATCTATCAAATCTTCATTTTCTAGCTTCTTTATTGCTACAATTTGACACTTTCAAGACTGAGCCTATGTTTTTCTCTTTTGGACCCCTTCCCTGTAATCTTGAAATTCCACTTTCCCTACTCTCTCTAACATCTATCCCTATCCCCAAAATTTCCCCAAATTTATACAACCCTTAACCTTCCATTCCCTCCCTCTACAAGGTAGTCCTAAATCCCCTATTTGCCTACACCAAACCCTAATTTCCCCTTCCAACTAAGCTAGAGTTTGCTATGGAAAAGAATAGAAGTAGGATATATGATAGGTGATATCAGCAATAATAAGTCCATACCAACTCCCTTAAACATCATGCCTCCATCATTTTCCAAGAGTTCATTCCAAAGGACAATCATTTGCCACACCTAGGGCCAATTTTTTCTTCAAACTATGTTTTTTTTTTTTTTTTGCAATGAGAAGAGATGAATGTAGTATTGTCTGAGAGAAGTTTTTTATTTTATATAATATGTCCAATAAAAAAATACTCCTTCATATTTTACACAAGTATCATGGTTTGGGAGCAAGGTAAAAAATACAAGTGTCACGGGAGAATTCTTTCGCACTGCAGGTGATCTTGGGAAAATCAGGTTTTCTCACTTGTCTTGAGTGTCCAAGTGACTTTTTGATGGTTCAAACGACAACTAGACTTGAATATCTTTCCAATGAGCTATCATGAATAAATTTGGAGTTTAGGGAAGGCCTCAAATGTTGTCTACACAGCCACTGCATTTACCACCATCATTCAACACTTTTGATTAGTCTGGGAGAATCAACTTTTGACGGAGTCAAATCCCAATACGATCGAGAGAAAAAAAGGTATATTTCAAAATAAACGGGGTCAATGTTTCCAACGGCTATCCTTCTAGACCCAATTGGACATACGTTAAGGCCTCTAAATTCCATCACCAAGGCACTACGCGTAAGGAGCGATAGGCAAAAACACGTGCGGGCGCTACCGCGTATGAAAGCTTAAACCAAACCCAAAAAGTGTTCAAGAAATGCACTTAATTTTGAGGAGGACTCGAATCTGCATGCAAGCACTACGCTTTCACCTAAGCACCTTTACCCACCACCCTTGATCCAAAAAACATCAAAAATATACCTCCAGTTGTCATCAAAGGTTTTGAACATTTTCTAGTTGATAAGTGGATGTCATACACCCTTGCAAATATTTGATGGTTTGTAAAATTGAACACCTAAGGGGGAAAACCTAAATTTTATACTTGAACACCATTGTTTAAAGGACCCTCATCCACACAATTTTGCAAGGAAGTAAATAACACACGGAAGAGACTGTGACCAAAAAGATTAACATCTAAAGTTGTACTCACCCTCATTTCACTCATTGTCCCTCCTTCATATCCATTTTCCATCAATACAATTCGCTTGTCAAGAAGGTGAGTTGAAAATTGAGGTTGTTCTTTATTTTTGTTTCCCCACTCATGCCTATACCCTTACCCTCACTCTCTTCTTCCACTTCTAAAAGGCGCCATCCTCCATGAGTTCATTTATTTTCTGTTAAGCACGATCTTCTGTTTTTTTCTCAAAACAAAGTGGCCATTCAAATGAGAAAGAGGGAAAGAGGAAGAAGAAATCATTAAAGATGAGGTTAAGTGATAAAACAAATAGCATATGAGGCATACAACAAAGAGAAAGATGGCAAATAGACAAATCATATCGATGAGAAATACAAGGCCAATGTGAATAAAAGTAGTCAAGGGGCGTTGAAAATGGCTCAAAAATCCATGTTAACGGTGATGAGGCACAAGTCAATAAAGGAGGAGGTCGGATGTCAATGAAACGAGAGGATAATAGGAAAAAAAGAAAAAATAATGATGGGAATAGGCCACAATTAAATCAACGTTGAAGCCATAATCAAGCAAAATAAAGGGAACAAACTCAATTTTCTTGCTTCTATGCCCTTGAAGACCATCCCAAACTCCATGAAGAAGATAGCGCAAATTTTAGAACTTTTTGGAAATTGTTTGTTTTTTAACGATATTAAAGGCTGTGGCATATTTCCCTTGGCACTACGCTTTCACCTCATGCATCCTCAAGAGGAAATATTTGTATTTTGAATATGGCTCAATTACAATATTCTTGCAAAATTTGATATTTGGGGCATTTTTGGTCCCTCGAAAGGCTAAAAAAACACCTCATTTTCCACCTTTAAACATAGTTTTCGGGGCAGTGACTGCAACGCCTAGATTAGCCTTGGTAGATTTACTTTTTGGATAGGTAAACGGAACTGATCAGAAAACCAGGAAAATTTTTGGAAAGTAGATAACAGACTTCTAATGAGCCATCACGGAATTCCACCATCGGGAATTCCATCAAAACTTGGTTGCAAGTGGACCCATTTTTCTTGTGTAGGCACTACGCTTTCAGGACCTCCATTGCCCTCTTGCAAAAAAGTCAGCAACTGCCCCGAAGGATATTTTCGAGATTTTTTTGGGAAAATTATTTCAAAGATTATTAAGGAGTTATGTTTAGGTTATCTTTCATTTGTACAATAATTCTTCTGTGCCTTGGGCCTTGCATGGCCTCTTTGGACATAAATTACATTTATGGTTTCTAGAAACCTCTTAGGGTTTCCACCTCCTCATTTGCTGGTAAATAGAGCATGGGTGTTTGTATTTTTTGGTTGGTTGATGAACATAATATGAAATAGACTACGGGTTTGTTTGTGAAATGCCTTTTGTACCTTGTGATGGTGTTGGACTATGCTTCCATGGATCAGGCTATCTCTTAAAGTTGTTAACGAAAGCTTGGTGATATGGTGATGTTTTCCATATTTTTATTTTTTTCTTGAGTTCTCAATATGTTTCTTTGATCATGGGATAGAAATTTTAGAGTAGGATATGCATGGGCACCACAGTTTGTCTACATCCTCTTATTTCTATGTTTTCTTCCTCATATTTTTTCTAAAGTCCTTGAATTCTCTTGTTATAAATTTTATGTTAAACTTCTATATTTGCAAGCAAGTTTTAGAGAACCCTTCGGTGCTCTCTTAGCTCACTTATACATTGTTTTTTAAGAGCTGTAGCCTAGTTGATATTGAAGAATCTTTCTTGCTCTTCAAATTTGTTATGCTACCATCTTAAAATATTTTGTGTTTTATTAGTTTGTTAAAGGATCCTTGATTTCCCCTTAATTCACTTTTTACATAACTCCATGTTTATTTCACTCTCCCTAGACTAATTATATCGATTTGGCCCTTGCCAACTTGCCCTATGAACTATCCTTGACTCATTTTTCACTTTTCAAGGCCTTTATAGACCCATGTAGACCAATGGATTGATTTCTCTCATACTCTACCTATTTTTCTTAACGTCGATGTAACAACCTATCCAACCAAACAACAAAACAAACAAAAAAACAAAAAAACCTAATTCCTATAACTAGCCTAAAATCAAACTCTAAAATCAAACAAGTTAAATCTTTACATAAGCATAGAGAGAGCCCTCTGCAGTCCAAGAGCTAGGTCCTAGGACTCCAAAATGTGGTTTGATGTTACCCCTTTATTCATTTGTTATTTCCAATCTATGATGCGAGGGACCTAACATGTGGATCACAGTGGACTTTAAAATTGATAATAGCTGGAACACCATCCCAAGTGAAACCCTGTCAAACATTCAACAGTCATGCTTACCTCATTTCCTAACATAGTGGTGATCACGGTGGGACCTTGAGTCAATCAAAATCTAAGTATACCTTAGGACCTTGAAAACCCATAAACATCCTTAGATTGGCCCTTAATTGTTGTTGTTGGACAGCAAGTACATCATCGCCGTCAACATCAATCTACGGAGACTCCACATCTCTCCATAGACCTAAAGACTCCACTAGAGGAAGAACCTAAAACATGACCGAGTCATCTTAGAAGAAAGTATCGAAGCCCAATTTGGATTCGAGAAAATTATTGTTTTTATATATAACTATGTTCTATGATACTTTAGGCACGACCAAGAATATGATATGAGATTCATGTTGATCAATGGAAATATCTTAGGTCTAAAAAAGTGACAGCCAGAAATTACGGACCATGACATGCTTGCATGCAATCCTACTCCCGAATGCCTATGCCTACTCACGGGATATACTTGTGGAAGATCTAGTGAAACATGAGCCTCATGTTGTCTTTATTTCTTGCACTAAAATATACTTCGATCATAAATATATTTTTTCACTACCTATACTCACAAAGGTCCACGAGAAAGATACAAGCCTGCGATTTTACTTCCTATCTTCCAGAGGCCTCCACCGCAAATCTTGCAAATAAACTGATTTGATGGAGAAAACTCCAAAGTCACGGCGAATAACACATTCAAAATCTTGAGAATTTACTTGACCTATTTGAAATAGGAGAATATGATGTGTATTAAGTCTTTCCTTATCATTACAAGGAAAAATTAAGAGTTGGTTTAAGGACCTTCCAAGCGCAATCATTAGCAACTTTCATCGATTAACTCGAGTTTTCTTAGATAGGTGGAGTCATGGGAAATGTTTTTCTCATCATAAAGGAATACAACCATTTGAAAAGAAATCTAAGGGAGACGATTACAACAATTTTTAGCCAAGTTCAATAAGAAGTGTACACCATAAATACTGCTAAAAAAGATAAGCCACCACTAGAGTGGAATACCTCTTGCACTACCCAAATGCTTTTGACCCGAGAGATGGCTTTAGATAAGAAAAAGAGATCCTTCGACCCTAAAGAATACAAAGGTAGCATTTGATGTGGAAGCCAACATACTAAACGAGGGGAGGCAAAGCTAAGAGTAATAGAGAAAGAAAAAGCGAGATCAGGCGATATCTTCGAGAGGTAAAGCTAGAGATGTTGAGATACAATCAGCAAAATGATGCATATACTTGGCAAGAAAGAGGAAAGAGGATACAAAGGTTGAGGTTAGTGGTACATGTTCAAACAACCTACCCTTTTCTTTGGGAAGAACAAACTCAATCGGTATAGGGCAAGAATAACAATAAAAATATGCATGTTGAGCAACATTACAAAGAAAGAAGATGCTGAAAGTTGTCGAAAAGCACTAAATATCTTCCTATATCTTGTGCTTCTACTAAGAGAGAATTACAAGCAAATTTCAAATGGAGGCAAAGTTGAATGCTCTAAAGAAAGTCGATGAGGAAGAAATGGATAATGCAAACCCTTTTTCAAATTCAGAAGTTCTCCCCTTAAGACATCTTGGTGTAGTTGTTGGGGGATTCTGAACGAGAAATGGAGGATGAGCCAACATCTTTTGAGTCTCTACCCTTGTTCTTTGAATCATTTCGGGTTGCCAAGGAGAAGCTATTGGCCATCTCCTTTAATATGGTGGAACAATATCCTAATCTAGTATGCATAATGGATGACATTCCTCCTATGAATAAGCTTCCCAGAAATATGATCAATATGATGATGATTATGTTCTCCAAACTCAAGCTAACACTACGGAAGAAGAATCAATGATTAGTTTGTGGAATGAAGAGTCATTCGAAGCTCAAAAATAGTGATTAGCAAATATGCTGACTATTTCAATGAAGAAGAAAGTGCAGAAATTTTAGAAGAAAGGGAAATGTCTTTTACCTCTTTGTTGTGCTTCATTTCAATTCATCAAAGACAAATTTAATACAATCATAAGTTAGCAATCCTTGGATATTTATTTTAACAACAAAGAAGACATTCAACCCTATGACCTGACCTTCCACGAGAAAGAGAAAAGTTGTGGTTTTATCCAAGAAGCAAAAAGGAAAATGCCTCCTCCTCTAGCTGAAGAAGAAGAAATAAATCAAGGTCAAAGACGCACAACTTGACTTCTAATCTTTTATATAAAGCTTGTTTATGTTTACTCTCCCTCTTGGTTTATATGTTGCAACCTTGCCTCATGAAGAATTAGGTTTCTTGAAACAGCAATTGCAATTTATGATAGAACATGATTCTAATAGATTATGAGAGAAGGTGAGTTTCTGTCTTTCCAAAAAAAGAATCTCAAGCTTGTCCAAATGGATGAAGAAGCAATCCTGGATCAAGCTTATTTTCCAAATCTTTACATTCGAGTATTATTTAAGATCCTTTTGTTGATTTGTTAGATACATTTGAAGAGGGAGTAAAACATGTCAAGAGTAGTTTTATGTATAATTTCAAGAACATTTTAGGCACTCTTTGTTCAAACACAAGTGAGGTGGGAGTGGCCTTTGATTTTTTCAATATAGAAGACAAACCAAGATCCCTCATGGAATCATCTGCTTGATTGGTTGTATTAGGCAGGTTGCAATTGAATCTATACCATGCATGGATTAGA
Source organism: Pinus albicaulis (assembly GCA_034641835.2). Taxonomy (NCBI): domain Eukaryota; kingdom Viridiplantae; phylum Streptophyta; class Pinopsida; order Pinales; family Pinaceae; genus Pinus; species Pinus albicaulis. The sequence goes on along the minus strand of CM076570.1, from coordinate 14,066,026 downwards.
TTAGGATAGATAGGCAAGAAAATAAGCTCAGCACTGTGAGCTAGTTTTAGTTTTAGAATCTTTGGTCTTGAAAACACAAAAACACGAGAAAAGATGAAAAAGAGGAAATGGAGATGAAAATAATAGGTACGACCCATACCAAAAATTAGCACGAAAGTGTATGAAATCTAAATGCCGTTACCTTTGAGGAAAAAGTCTTGTTCGGTCATCTAGCCTAATCATGACTAAACATGTTTTTTAAATTATCTTTGATAGGTTAGTGAAAGAGGACTTGTCAAACAATCTAAACTTGTATTTTCGGTAGATTAGATTAGGAAAATATACTTGTTCTCAATTCTCAAATGCGAACCAAAGAAAAAGAGGGATGCCTAACAAATTCTAAATCACAACGCTCATCAGAAATTTTTCTAGTTTTTTATTGTACAAAAATAATGCCTGTGTGTATCTTTTCAAATTCCACGAGTCCACGACAATTTAGATTGCTTAATCTTGGTTTGATCATGTTTTGAATTTCATGTAAATGGGTTAGAGAATAAATTTTTGTCAAACAACTTAACCTTGACAAATGAATAAGTTTAAGTAGAGAGTAAAAGAGTTCATTAGCCTAATTTGAACTCTTGGAAGTAATGAGGTACAAGTAGAAAGTTTTTTTTCTTTCAAAATAAAAATTGATGTCAAGGGTTTACTAGTCAAAGTACAGAGAAGAAGAAAAAATGTTAGGCGAAGTAAGATGGGTAGGTAGAACGATTGACAGTCATGTTTGTTCGAGATTTTGAATCATAGCTTCAAAAGGACATCATCAAATGAAGGAAGAGGATGCGAAGTACAAGTAAGGTACTAGTCTTCGAAACTCGGAGATATGAGCTACGAGGCTCTAGACACCTCCTAAAAGGAAATTTTGCCCTACCCAAGTGGAGCCTTATTAGATGTATAATTTTTACTATCTGTAGATGACTATATATTGGTCTAAGATTTCCTAAAAAACAAATTCACTTAAATTAAGAGTTTTAGAAATCTCATATACGTATATTGATAAAATGTTTCACTGTCATACAATTTTTCCATTCCATGGTCACCCTGCTTGCTCCCCAAATACTTCTCACTGGTAACTTACCTACCTTTGTTCTTGTAGATGGTAAGAGTTTTAGGGAATTTTTCTTGGTTTCATGACTTCCATGGTTAAATCATTAACAAGGCTTGTATCTTGATGTTCTTACACCTTCTCCTATTCTTAATATACCTTCATAAACAATTCTAGTCCTCCCCATCCCTCAAAATAATCATTTTTCTACAAAACCTGCTTATATTTCTACAATTTGACACTTTTCGAGAATAGGGATGTGTTTTCCCTTTTTGGACCCCTTCCCTCACTCAATCCTTGAAATTTCACACCACCTACTCTCTAACATCTATCCCCCTCCCCCAAAAATTTCCCCAAGAATTTAGACAACCCTTAACCCATTCATTCCCTCCCTCTCTCAGCCAGTCCTAAAGCCCCTTGTTTCACAGGCACGAACCCCTAATTTCCCCTTTCAACTAACCTGGGGTTTGCTATGGAAAAGACGCAAAGGAGCGAGAGGATATATATGATAGGTCATAAGAGATTTTTGTCCATAATAAGGTCCCGAGAAGAAAAACCTCCTTAATATTTTACACGGGTATCATGGTTTGGGAGACGAGGTCAAAAAATACAGTGTCACGGAAAATTCTTTGCCACTTCTTGAATGACCTTGGGAAAATTAGGTTTTCTCATAGCGGGAGTGTCCAATGACTTGTTTGATGGGTCAAAAAACAACTAGAATGGAAGATATTTCCAATTATCTATCATGAGCTAAATTTGGATTTGGGGAAAGCCTCAAAAATGTTCCCACGGCACTGCACGTTGCATATGTTCAACACTTTTTTGCAGTCTTGGGAGAGTCAACTTTTGATGGGTCGATCAGCTCCAATCGGAGAAAAAAAGGTGGTAGGAAGCGGATAGGATACACTTTTCAACACAATGTCATGGAGGCCTGATTTGGACATTGATAAAAAAGGCCTCAAATTCCTCGAAAAAATGCACCACGGGTAGGGAAGTCGACGAGGCCAAAACGCGTGCCGGGGCGCTACGCGTAGGGGAAGCTTGATAGGCTAGAAAGCATTTAGGCGACGCGCTTAGGGCTGGAGGACCCAACTCTTTTTGCATGAAGACACTACACTTTCACACAGAAGCTCCTTTTTACACTACAAATGCAAAAACATCAAAAATATACCTCCGAGCTACTGTAAGAAGGTTTTCGAGCATTTCTGGTTGATAAGTGGATGTCCTTGCCACACCCCTCCATGTTGGTGGTTTAGCAAATTATGAAGACCTAAGGGGAAAACCCTAAATTTTATACTTGAACACCATTATTTAAAGGACCCTCATCAAATGTTTGCAAAAGAGATTAAATAACACACATAGAAAATTCCTTGTTAAAAGACTTCATCCATATAAAGTTGTGTACTCTCACCCACTCCATTTACTCATTTGCCATCCTTCATATCCATTTCCATCGGTACAATTTTTTGTCAAAAGCGAGAATTAAAAACAACAGCGGGGTTGTCCTTGGGTTTTTTCCCTCATATCCCTATACCCATACCCTCACTCACCCCATCCATATCATCCACTTACAAAGACTTCCATCCTCCATGCCTTCATTTATTTTCTATTGTGCATTCCTAGGGTTTTGCTCAAAACAAAGTGGCCAAAATTTCAAATGAGAAAAGGGAAAGGAAGAGAAAACGTGAAGATGAGGTCGGTGGTAAAGCAAATAGCATATGAGGCATCTAACAAAGAATGAGATGATAATGAAAAATAATATCGGTAAGGGCGGTGAGGCTAATGTAGATAAAGAAATCAATGAGGGTGTTGATAATGGCTCCAAAAATCCATATTGCGGTGATGAGGCACAAGTCAATAAAGAGGAGGAGGTCGGATGTGGTAGAGCGAGAGTAATGAAGAGCGAGGGAGAAAAAATGATGATGGGAATAGGCCACAAGGGCAAATCAAAACTTGACCCTAATCAAGCAAAATAAAGGAGGCAAACTCAATTTTCTTCTTTGCTATGCCCTTGAAGACCATTCCAAACTCCATGAAGAAGATGATTACAATCTTTGAGAACTTTTTGATTTTTTTCTTTTTCCTACTAATATTAAGGGCTATAGCACAACACCCTTGGCTCCGCTTTCACGAGCATCCTCGGGGAGGAAATATTTTCATTTTTTGAATCCCCGGCTCAAGTACGGTATGCTCACCAAATTTCAAAGCATTTGGGGCATTTTTGATCCCTCAAAAGGCTACAAAACACCTCATTTTCACCTTTCCACCTCTTTTTCAAGGCGAGGTGTTGTGCCTAGAGAAGCAGCAGAATTTAATTTTGAAACATGTAAATGGAGCCCAATCAGAAAACCAAGCGTAGTTTTGGAATTTAGACTCAACGAGATTTCCAACGAGCCATCACGGAGCCAATTTTGACATTGGGAAGTCCATAAAAACTTGGCTGCAAGTGGGCCCATTTTTCCTGTGCAAGGGCTACACTTTTAGACCTCTGAAGCTACCCTCTTGCAAAAAAGTCAACAAAACACACTGAAGGATATTTTCGAGATTTTTTTCGGCAAATCATTTTAGAGTTGATTAACGAGTTATTTTTAGGTTATATTTCATTTATTGCAATTGTTATTATGTGCCTTTGGCCTTGCATGGCCTCTTTGGACATAAATGACATTTATGGTGTATTTATGGTTTCTAGAGACTTCTTAGGGTTTCCACCTCCTCATTTTCTAGTTAAATAGAGCATGGAGTTCTTATTGTGTTTTGTTGGTTGGTTGTTGAACATAATATGAAATAGACTATGAGTTTATTTGTGAAATTGGATTTGGTACCTTGTGATGGTGTTGGACTGTGCGTCCAGGGATTAGGCTCACTCTTAGGATTCATTAAGCTTGGTGATATGGTGATGTTTTCCATCTTTGTATTTGTTTTCTTCAGTTCTCAATATGTTTCTTTGATCATGGGATAGAAATTTTGGAGTAGGATATGCCTTGGGCACCCTGCTTTGTCTACATCCTCTAATTTCTATGTTTTCTTCCTCATAGTTTTGCTAAAGAATCCTTGAATGCTCTTCAGTATTACTAAGATGTTATGTTAAACTTATATCTGCTTGCAAGCAAGTTTTAGAGAACCCTCCATTTCTCTCTTAGCTCACTTATCTTTTGTTTTTTAAGAATTGCTTAGCCTAGTTGATATTGAAGAATCCTTTACTGCTCTTCAAATTTGTTATGCTATTATATTAAAAGCTTTTTCCTTGTTTTATTAGTTTGTTAAAGGATCCTTGATTACCCCTTAACTCATTGTTTACACAACTCCATGTTTATTTCACTCTCCCTAGACCTACTTAGATCCATTTGGCCTTGCCAACTTGCCCTATGAACTATCCTTGACTCATTTTTCACTTTTCAAGGCCTTTGCAGACCCCATAGCCCAATGGATTGATTTCTCTCTTACTATACCTATTTGTCTTAACAACCTATCCAAAAAAAGAAGCAAAGAAACAAAGAAACAAACCCTAATTCTTATAACTAGCCTAAAATCAAACTCTAAAATCAAACAAGTTAAATCTTTTACATAAGCATAGAGAGAGCCCTCTCTGAGCCAAGGAAGGCTAGGTCCTAGGACTCCAAATATTGGTTTGATGTTACCCCTGTTCATTTTTTCTTGCCAATCTGCAAATTACGGGGACCTAACATAGTGGCGATCACGGTGGGACTTTCTGAGTAATTAACAAGCTTAGACATCCTTAAAGAATTCAGAAACCCTTGTCAAATAGTATCCAATGATTCATCACCACCTCATTGCCACCTCAAGAGAATGGGAATTCATACATGCTCAAAGGTTCCAAATCAACCATTAGAGAAATAATCAACTACCATTGTATGGAAAAGCTTCTAAAAAGGCCCATTGTTTGAAAATGGGGGATATGTGCAATGTGAGGGAAGACATATTTATTTCCATTTTTCTAATTGACTAGGTGAAAGACTTAACTATTTTTGGTACTTCCTCATGGCTGATATGATACGAGTGTTTTTAATGGGATCATTGGGTCTGTCAAAGAGGTTAACCAAATTTTAGCCCAACATAATTAGTGTACCACAATAAAGTTGTTAAGAGGGGCCACAGGTAATGGTATGAGATGGTCCACAAAAATAGAAAAATTAGTTATTGTAAAGTGAACCACAACAATCAATGTTGCACAAGGATTTTAGTCATTGATATCTCTATAATACATTAGAATAGGACTGGTTGTCCCTTCTGTGTTCTGGATTACACATTTGAAATGAAAATTCTTTGGATGCCTTTCAGACAGTTTGTGGGAAACGATCTAGCTTAGTAGTCAAGCGCGTAGGTAGAGCCCTCTTCCGTGGCCTCGAAAGGGAAGGAACAATTTCCATAATCATGGTCACACCGAACAAAAAATTTTGGTAGATAATGAGCAATTCAAATCCTAGCAAAAACTAGCCATCCACTAACAAACGAAGCAAGTAACGATGTCGTAATGAAAAGCCAGCAAGAAATAATTGCATAACATTAGCTTGTCCCCCCAGCAGTGTTCAAATGTGATTCTTCAAGAAGATAATTTCACTTTCAAATGTAATTTATGGATTAAAAGTTGTGATAGCCTTTATGTTGTCTCACTTTCAGGCGATCGTTCAAAGAATCAATACGATAAGCATTCAACTCCTCTATCTATCAAGAAATTATAAGCTCTTATGAGATTATATTTGGAGATGGGTTACCGGGAAAAGAAGTTGGAAAGAGTCGTTCCCAATAGTTAATTCATTCTTCTTCCCATGATGTTCCTACTATTAATTAAAGAGGAAATTAAGGACCTTGACTCAAGCAACAAAACTATCCCTATTATGAATTTGGGTAGTTCTCTCTCCCCAAGGGATATCCTAGAGGTCATTGTAGAACTCGACCTATTTATGGGTGTAGAGAGGTGCAGTATTGCAGCAGTGCAGCAAGGTGAAACAACAATGCTTGGAGATGTATATTGGGTCAAGTTGATGACAGGATTGGATCAGGATTGGAGCAGCTTTTTGATGCCAAGTAGATGACATTCTATGGTGGTGAACTGTCATCTTAGGATAAAATTCAACAATGATTGGATAGGGTGCCATAGGTCTATTGGAGGGTAGCATGTTGGCTACCCAAAATAGCCCTAGACGAGCTATCTTAAAGAACGAAGAGCAGTTGAAGGTCGGGTAAAGATAGGTGTCGAAGTGAAAGACTTTGATGGATGAAAGTTGTTTCTATCCAGGCAATTTGGAGCTCAGGAATTGGCCGACCTAGAGAGCTGATTAGATCAGCCCATGTACACTCTACAGATGGATGTGTAGCAGTGTTAGGTGGCAACCCTCCTGGAGTCTCGATGTGTAGATGTCGTGATGGACTAAGGAAATATTAGTGAGCAGTACGAAAGTGAAGGACCGACAGGATAAGATATGATATCAAGTCTGTCATTGTATCTTGTATACCATAGACTAATGTATTATTCAGATTTGGCTTCATGTAACGAAGATTGGTGATTGTACAATATTGTACAATTTTTTTCAAAACTGTGTATATTGTGCATATTTTATTTACTGCTTTATATTTCCATTGTGAAAAATAGCTTAGTGGTTGAGATTCTTGGTTTTGTAGCTTCGGTGATTTAAGACTCTAACCTAGATCCAAGGTCATGGAAATTCAAGAATCACTAGGGGAAATCACTAGCTAAGCAATAGTGTAATGTTCCCAATTTTTAGGCTCAAGCTAAAAGGAACATTATAGTTAGTAGTATTTTATTTAGATAAATAAAATGGGTAAGGAGACCCCATAATCCTTGAGAAGGAAGAAATAACACTCCTTGTGTGAAATGAGGAATAATAAAGCAGCTGATTTGAGCACCATATGGTGTGAACAGAACTAGATCGTGCTTGATCTAGACATTTTGACCAAGTCCACATGCATTGTCTAGATACAATGTATCTCCTAGATGGATTGCATAGTTTTAGAGGAGGATCACATGCATGAGTTGGAAGGCACATGTGGATGGGACCCATGGTGGAGAGGAGCACTTGCTATATAAGGAGAGGAGGAGAACCATTGTTCTTCATGCTTGATTATTATTTTTCTTACTTCGTTGAGACTTCGTTCCTTTTGCTGCTTAGCAAGAGTGCAGTGCTGCATAGCACTGGGGTGTTCTCGGTTGGGAATACCTACCTCATCCTCACGGAAGGAGAGGTTCTAGACCTGAATTTCCTCATTCCGGCATTTGGCCAAAGCTACCTCCTTCAGTCACAACATTATTCCTATAACAGGATAATTTTGTGTTGCAGGGTGCAACAAGAGACGATCTCTTGAGTTGTTCCTTGGCTTGTTTTTTAGTGGAGGGCTCAGCTATTCATTGGAGGATTAGTGAGGAGGACTCCTGGGATTATTTTCATATCATTGGAATTAGGCTAACCATCCATCTTCCCTCAAAGTGCAGTTTCCAGCTTGATCTGTGTTATTTTGGCCAGCAGTTGCTGGGAGGGTCATTTGAGCTCATCAGGAGGAGTTGTTTCTAAGTAAAGGGATCAGATTTTTTCTTAGATACACTATCAGGAGAGGGAACTTTTATTTCTAATTTTCTACAGCCTCATTTTATATTTTGATTCAGTTGCGGTGACAATTCAGATTGTCACAATGTACATTTTCCGGCATTTCTAGCAATCTCTTCTATATTGGCTAGAAATCTTGTATTGTAGCCCATTCTTCTATTCTTGGGAATTTTTTGTATATTTCAGCCATATTTCATGTATATGCATCTATAGCAGCATCTACTCTAATATAGACAGCGCTTTCACTTCCCTCCGACATTTTTTGCAGTTGCAACAACTCATGTATTTCATAGTTTTATCATTGGAGATTGATTCTGGTAGCTTGAGTGGCTTGTCCCTCAAAATATTTCTGTATATTGTAGCTGATATATCAATAAAAATTATGGCTGTGTTATATTCCATTTATTTTTATGTAGAAATTTGCAGAGTTTCATGATTATGCTCATATGTTGTTGTAGCTCATTCTTTGAGCATTCTTTTTGGGGTCTAGTTTGGGGAGATCTGAATAACCCATCTAGAGTCATTTCTTTGGGCTCAAATTATGGAAGAGAAATGTTTTATGAGTTAATAAGGGGATCCCAGCCCCCTTTCAGATTATTTTTACATTTCCTTCCTTATACAGCTTCCTTGAGGACCATAATGCAGAAATTCCCAAAAAAGGAATATTACAGTGGTATCAGAGCATCATCTTGGCTCAGCCTATGCAACCCAAGATTATATTCCATTAGAAGGAGAAACTCCTAATTTAGCAGAGGATATGTACAAAAAAAGAGGAATGATGGAAGAGGAGGTGTCCCTTCTTCTTTTCCAGACCCCAGAGGGTATCATTGAAGACGTTGAGGAGATAGAAGGGGAAAATTGGAGAGATTTTCTGAGAGGATTTGTGGATGAAGCAAGCCCTAGTTGTGGCCATGTTTGATGTGAGCATTCAGCCACACATGCAGATCCACAACGCATTTCATTTCCCACTTGCACTGTCGATAGGATGGAGGAAGAAGATGAGGCCATTGGAGGAGTAGCGCTGCAACTCAAAGGTATGGTCATGGTTTTTGGTTTGAAAATTTTGCTTCATGTTACCATGCAAATGTAGAATCATATGATGGATTCACTAAAGGGTTAGTGAGAAAATATGATGAAAATCACTGTGAATCTCTTTGTACCAAAACATCAAACACTTTGCATGCATTAGAGGGAACCATGAAACAAACTCCATTCTATATTTATAGAGGGGAAGAAAATTGGAATGATGACTTGCTAGAGGCAAGACTCCCATTGTATGAAGGGAACTCTTCTATTTGTGATAACATGGAGATCCCTCTTTCAGAAGAAGACCGAAATCTATGGTCTCTCATTGAAGGGGAGGCATACTCACATATTGATGAAGAGAATGTGCATGGAAGAACCTGTTGTATCATTGGAGGAAGATCCATCACCACATGGAGATGAGAGAGACCATTGATTCCATGGGAGGATTCCTTGTTTCTATGCAAGGATTCAAGAGATTCCAACATGTGAGGAACTGCTGTTGTACTATACAACAACCCTCCTTTTTTCTGAATTTTGAAATAAAATTTAGAAATAGAATCTACTATTTTTGAAATAAAACATTTGGGAATAAAATTCATTGTTTTGAAATTTCATATTCAACATTCAAAGCATAGTCCGTCTAATATAAAGAAACCATTATCATAAAACAAATCAAAGAGTTAAAACAATCAGCAATGGAAGATCCAGAGATAACACTCATTAGAAATATCATGTACAAATTACAAAATCTTGGGTAAGTTGGTCAATCGGAAAAGAAATTCTAATGTTGAAATTTAAAACAAATTAATAAACTTAAAGATGCGATCGTCCGTATGGAAATCGATCGATCGGGACGATCTTTAAAAAACTCTTTACGTGATTGAAATTTCTGATCCGATGTACATTTGATAATAAACGCTTTTAAAAGAAAATCGAACATTTGTTCAAAAATATCTGGTAGACCCACCATCGAGAGATCGGAAAGATCTGCAATCGCAATCGATCAATCGAGATAAACGTCTGTGATACTCTTTGCCATTCGAAAACTTGAGTCTGATTCATCTATTTTGCCCTCACGAAGATTTTTGTTGAATATATTAATATATCACAAGCGCAAATCTTTATTGATAGAGCATTCAATAACGAATCAAATGAATATGGTTTGTGATTGGTAAATACTTAAGTGTGACCCAAAGGAGCATTTCGCAATATGAAACAAATGAATAGAAACATAAATTCTATGATAAATTAAGTTTGAATGACTTGTTGACACAGTGAGTTGTTATTAGCACGAACGAAAAGAACACCAAGTTCTTTCATTCCACAGACAAAGAGAAGCCGGTGTGACGTAGAAATGTCAAGGAAGAAGAAAATAGACTATTCTGGGTGAAGTTTGCAGAGACTCCTACGGTCTCCAAAGAAAAGCCGTCAAAGCTAAGGCTGAGTACGGATACATCATACCAAGGTCTTGGAAAAAATGACGCAGGACACGATCTGCAACTTTGTTCGTCAGACCCCAAGGTCATGGTGGAGAGAGCATCGAGTTCCGGACGAGGATAGCGCTCGGATTCCGATTCGACATCCGCGAAAGAACACTTGCAAATTCATTTACGCATCGGGAATTGCGACGGAAGCAGAAACACTAATGCCTTACTATGATGCGGTTAGATGGATTATTAATGAGTGTAGATAAAAGATGGAGCTGTTTATTTCGGCATCAGGAGTGCCTTTCGGCTCGTTTAAAACGAGAAGACTTGAAAGCAATGTACCACCTTCCAGGACCCACGAGAAGGTGTATAACAGAATTATCAAAGAATTTGCGTGTGAAGTCCAATCGAGCCCTATCGAGAAATTGGGCTTGGAAAGCCCCAAGGAAATGAAACATCCGGTATGTATTCTGTAGATTCTCTTACGCCTCCATATTCCTATGCGGTACTTCCATGATGTGTAGGTTATTTGGAAATGATAATTCGACTAGGTTTTCTGTACAAATGGTCCCCTTAATCCTAGCGACATGGGTACAAGACATTATGGATTGAAATTTGTTATTCTTTCGATAGAATGGCCAATAGGATCCTTGAGCAGGGCAAAGAGAAAGGATGCGGAAATTCTACCCCTTTTTCTTTATTACTTTCTATATTCTTGAGTACTGTTGTTTCATTCGAATTTCCCTTATTTGGATGGAAATGAACCCGGAAGTAACCCCTTCAATCCATATTTATCATAAATTGCTTTAGGAAGAGTCATTCCAGCTAATGTATATGGCGAAGATACGTCATGGCTTCCTCATTCCCGTTTTCCAAACCATTTTAATCGCTTTCCCCCTAGGATTTACGATAAAGCTAAAAACCGACCTTTTACGCAATCGGAGATTGGTTTGGGGAGAAAAAATTTACTTACATCGGGGTTTTTGGTAGTATAGTGGAGCCGCATGTTCTTCGCTTTTGTCCCCAGACGAACTTCTCGCTCGAAGTTTCTTATCAATTGACAATTGAAGGTATATCCTAGGTATTTGAACACGGCAAGAAGAAAATGTGGCCTCAATTCCCACTCAATTGTGGTCATTTCACTCTAAATGATTTCAAGCATGCGAGAAAGAAGTCTTGAAGATAAGAGGTTGTAAAATTTGCAGCCATTCTGGAAAACCAGTATGATCCAAAAAAGATAGCATTTGATGTCAACACTTCGAGTTTCAATTGCACGTTTTGAGCATGAACCGGATATGTTCGATGATTTGTTTATCTCATTAGATAATTTTCCTCGGATTTTGACTTGATCAGTCTACATTTCAACGAGGAGGAAATAAATAAATTTCTCTTATTTGAAACGAGAGATTGTTGAAATTACCTCTAGACCGAGTGAGAACTCCGTCCAAAAATCAGGAGACGGAGAAGGTACATCCGGCCAAATGCTAGTAGAAACATCACAGTAAATCATTACACGATCGTGTGTTGACCGATTGTATTCTCAAAAAGTGGTCACTATTGACAAACTTTGATGCCCCAAAAGGGAATACGCTCAAATGATAGACAAATGTACAAATATCAATGATGAGGTGCATAGTCAAAGGATGGATGGAATAAGCAAAAAACTTTCGACGAGCATAGATAAAGAGAAAGAAAAAGAAATAACTAAGGAGATTACGGTTTTCCACTAATCTTGATATTTCTTCCTAGAGCTATTAAATCAATATGATCGGTTGCTCAACGGCTTGGATTGCGGGATAAAGGTTCGAGAACAAATAGAGCGAGAGGTTGAAATCATTCACAGACATCCTCGAGTCATATTGTATTAAAATGTGAGGAAATCCCTCCTTTGGATGTATTCTACGGCCCTAAACATGAAATTTGTTGTCAAGAGACAAAGAAAGAAAAGAAAAGCGATGAGGCATATTCTCTATCCCATCGAGAGGAGTTTATGAATATTGTTTATAAGAACGATTGAAATGAGATCCATTTTGAAGACCTTACGAAATTGTCACAATATACGAGCCTATAGTGCTGCAACGGTTGATAAAGTTGTGAAGTTTCTCCTTCTAATAACTCGAAAGATCTTCACATAACTTCAACGGAAGAAAAAGCTAAGGAGAATCGAGCGGGCGATCGGCCAATTACGTAGCAACGGGATCGGATATTCAGGTCTAAGAAATTGAAGCTTGTTGGTGAAGAAGAGTTGATGAAAAGCTTTCAGCAATAAGCATTCAATGAAGAAATTTCTAAGTTGCAGTACGGTACAAAATGGGGAAAAGGCAAAAATGACTCAAGAAAGGAATTCCAAGCAACTTTGGATAAGTTTAAAGATTATCCAAAGTTAAATGAATTCAAATCGGAAGCCCTTGAGGCTAATAAATTATTGACTGGTAGTTAATCGAATTTTGCTCAAAGCATACAAACGAACCCTTTTGTGAGATTACTTCATCTTTGATCCAAACTATCACCATCTTAGACAAGAAATGAGTGATGCCGATGAAAAGATTCACGAGTTTCTCACCTGGCGGGATACGAGAAAAGGGAAAAGAAGCAAATCTTCCTAGGATAGAGAAAAAACACAAAGAAATCACGATTTCCGATGGGAACATCAATTAATGAGGGGAAATCGATGACCCGATATCAGGGCCGAGAAATATAATGAACAATCTCACGCAATTCATAAATGACGGCTATATTCATTAATCTCATTTCGGAGAATTTGTATTCACAAAGCGGTTGCCAAGATAAAGCGAAGGCAGTTGGAAGAAGAAATGGAAAGGAAAAGTCAACAAATCGGCGGACTTCAAACTATATCACGGGATAGTATGTGGACTTATGTGATCGAGCCAAACAATCAACGAACAAATTTATCAAACTTCTATCAAACGGCATTGATTGTCTAATTCAGGATTTTCGATGCCACCTATCTTTGAATGAGTTGCATGTTTGAGATGAGTCATCACGAGACTGAGATATGTTGAACATTTGCAACTTGGCTTTATAAGCGAAGGAGAAAAACAATAGATGATTTGATAAAACTAGCATTTAGTTTTAGTGATGATTGTAGCAATAGTTTTAGGATTTTGTTATGTAATTTTATTATTTAAATCCTCTCATGCATTTAGAGAAGGATCGGAAGTTGTAATATTTTGGGGATTTGGAGCTAACATTTACGTACTTCATTCCTTATTATATTTCTATGAAAGATGCATCATTGATTTTATTGCTCAAATTATCTTTGAAGTGTTGCATTTTTGTGCCTTTGGAGTTAATTTTACATGAGGTTACTAGATCGGAAATATATACTTGATTTGACAGTACGCAATATGAATGAGAGGTATTTTTAATAAATTTCATTGTTAATTGTCTACGGTATATGGTATTCGTTTGAAGAATTTGCTATCATTATATATTTTGATTTTCATAATATTTCCTCTTTATATTATCATTTTAATTATAATTGGAATATTATCATTTAGATACATATATGAATGGTATATGATGATGAATGCAATATGCTAATATAACTGTTTAATTTATTAATGATTGTCTTTATTAATTCACACACATTTCATTTAACTAATATGCATTTTCATGGTTATTATTGATTGAAACAATCTAAAGTTGTATTCACATATTATTACAGGGTTAAAATTAGAATTTCTTTATCAAGCATTTAGTTTAGATTAGATAGTTTTATTATTAAATCCAATTTTAGTCCCATTTTCACCCATTCAATTCAATCCATTTAGTTATAAGGAGCGGTCCTTTAAATCAGTCAGACCTACATCTAAACGGAAGGAAACATCTGAGTCCGTAGGGTAGTTTTCCCCAATGTTTGAAGCAGAGATTTTCTAGGCTTCAACATTTTTGGCGCTAGAAGGAGGGCCTCCTGCGCGAATGGCAAGCAGGCAAATCTGGTATTCTAAGAGTAATTCTCCCTCCACATCCCTCGTACTTTAAAATTACTGGTAGTTTTGAAGCGTAAGTGAAGAAAGTGCTCTACTATCGCTGCTCAAACCCACCACTTGAACAATTAAGTCTTGAATCTCTTGAAGTTCGGTCTCTCATCGGAGAAACTTGAGCTTCTCGGAGTTCACCACGAGTACGAGCTATCTCGAAAACGGTGAGACTTCGCAATTCGATCTACCTCACCCTCTTGCGACTTGAGTGAAAACTCGGTATTGAACCTCTTCGAATTTCCTTTACCTAAAAGGAAAAAGGCGAAGAATGCGAGAAGATTCGACGGTGAAGCACCTGTCCACATCTTCCATCTCATCTTCCCCGGTCAGAAAGTCAACCATCCCTTCCTCATTACATATCATTTTTCACCGGGAATTGCGAACTTCAACATCTCGGCCTGTCACTCCCTCAATATCAATTCCTTCCCGGAACATACGGAATCTCAACGACGGTATCATCCACCACCCAGTATTACAATGGCAAGATCCATGGACAGAATAGGGTGCGATCCTTCTGCCTTGCCTGCATTACATGCATTGAGTATACGAAAAATAGCTTTAAGTTTAATCCGGAAAGAAATGGAACCCAAAAGCAGGAACATATCAATAACTTCATGTTAACGGTTAATTTGAAGGAGTGTGAGCAAGATGTCGTTGTTAGGCTTTTTCCTTATACATTACCGAGATCGAGCGGGATCTGGTATTTCCTACTTCGTTCTATTACGGTTAGGACATTTACCGAAACGGTTTCTATAAGTATGGAGACGATAGATCTTTAGCTACACTAATAAATGATCTCTCCAATCTTAGGATAGAGCATAGGAACCCATTAAAGAATTTAATGCTCGTTTCAATAAACTTTTGAATAAAATCCCAACGACTTCCAAACCAAGTGAACAAATCGAGAAGTGAGTGGTATATTACGCCCCTGCACCTTGTCCTCATTATTTTTGTAGACGGGGCCGCAAAACCAACACTTGCTGAAAACATGAAAGAAGCACTTAACAATGGAAAAACGTATTAATGCTCTAGAAAAGCAGCTCTTGAGGAAAAGAAAAACCAAAAAAAGTTTCAATTCAAGGGCTAAGAAGAAAAATCTCAAAAGATCCATATGATATGGAAGGCCTCAAAAGTTCTCAAGACTATGTCGAATGAAATGATTGAAATTGAAGCAAATGTTGAAACTTCAACCAAAGACGCCAAAGAATTATAAGAAAACCGAATCAAAACCTTCATCATCGTATCTTATGCGAATCGGATCAGAAGAGGAAGAAGAGGAAACAATCTCATGGCGTGGCGAAGAAGAAATTGTTGAATGTCATGGTA
Organism: Pinus albicaulis; assembly: GCA_034641835.2. NCBI lineage: Eukaryota > Viridiplantae > Streptophyta > Pinopsida > Pinales > Pinaceae > Pinus > Pinus albicaulis. The sequence continues at coordinate 14,050,581 of CM076570.1, read as the reverse complement.
TGTGGGATTTCATCTTTGCTAACAAATCTGAATGTGATAGAAACTTTGTCTCTACTAGAGTAAAATTACTCCTACAGACTTTGTTCGGACAACTTCAAAAAGAAGCGGAGTGCGAGTCTTGCTACAACAAAAGAAAAAGTACCTACAAAGAAATCACCGCAGCGAGTTCCCCAAAACCACCTTCCTTCAAATGCTATTTCGCCATCCAAAACATTAGTAGTATCCGATTCAATGGATTACAATATTGTTGATGATATGAAAGAAAACTAAGGCAAACATAACTATGTTTGAACTTAGCAAATTAAAACATCAACGAAAATTATTCCTCAAAGGAACAGATGTTCCCTGTTCACCTCTTCCGGTACTAAAAACAAATGATTCACAGTGGAAAGCCACAGCACGGTACTGATAGAAGCTACGATTGATCCCGATTGGGGATAGATCAAGATTCTCACACTCCACCTTCCTTTTGACTTTTGAAATCTGTGAGAAACCGATTGTTTGATTGAGCTGGGGGCATCATCCGATATAATGCCGGCTTCGGTTGTTCCTAAGCTGAACATAAAACCCCAAAAGTCTTCCATACACATTGTACGAGTTAGACGAAGCAAGGTCCGGGTTTTAGGAGAGATTAACTCCGTAACTATCGGGTTAGCGAGTGATCCACGGGTAGTTCAACGTTAATTATCTTAATAGGCGATATAGAATTTTATGGGTTGATTTTAAGTAGAGATTGGTACGAAAGCTCCACGGATATATTTCTACCGATTGGTCTCACATGTGGTTACCTTATGGAGGAAAGCCAAATCAAATAAAAATCAATCGAGAGAAACACACTTGACTATCGTTTGTATGATTTTGAGCAGGAAAAATCAACCAATTGCATTTAATAACAACATCTTGGGAAATTCTTCCCCGCGATTCATTTTTTGGAAATCTCTTTGCCCAACCATCCCCCTTTCTCGATGGCAGGTTTAACATCACAGTTGAAAACTATTCACAAAGCTTGATAGATCAAGATGTTTTAGTGATGCGGGAAAGCTACTTAAATAATCTTGTTAATACTTCTTTATTTTTGGTCTTTATATTTTGACGGCTCTAAATGTGAAGGTTCGGGAAGCGGGTGTATCTTGGTTAGCCCGCAAGGTAGAAGAAGACAATCTTGTCATGGATTCAAATTTGAATGCACGAACAATACGGTGGTATGAAGCTCTAGTCCGAAGGTTTGTGTAACAATTGACACTTAAAGTGCAATATTTAGAAGTAAATGAATTACGAAATTATTTATCAGCAATTGAGAAATACAGTTGTGTCTTTAAATCACATAAAACATTATCAATGGCTGATTCCAGAACTCTTACCTTTTACTGCATTCAATATTTCTTCCATCCCTAGAGTCTCAAAATTCGACGTGAGACTTGCTAGCCAATGTTGCTTCCGGACTCATACCTTGAAGATTTTAGCCCCGAATAGATTTTCAATAGGGTACTTTACAGACCATACATCGAATAATGTACAAATTAAGAGTTTTTACCATGATCCAGATATCTTGAACTTCATGACTTCGAGAAATCATATGATGATCAAATTATTGATGAAGAAGAGCATGATTTACAAATTTCTTCAAAAGTATTATTGAAAATCCCATTCAGAAATACATTGTTAGATTGGAGGACTTGTATGATATTAAAGACGGGTTCAAGAAAGTCACTAATACCAGAAAAGCAAAGTTCTACTTTGAAATTTGAATGGTGAATCTTGGTCCAGTTAAAACCTCAAAATGTTAATTTAGGACATTTAACATCAAAGGGAGAAAAGAGGATACCTTCATTAAACTATTGAGCAAGTACAAAATGTCTTCGCTTGGAATTATGATGATTTAAAAACATATGATACTTCAATTATTAAGCCCACCTGAATTCCAATGCTGCAGTATTAAACCTGATGCAAATAAAGCTAAGGAAAGTTCATCCAAATCTTGAAGATCAAATCAAATCGGAACTTAATAAACTTTTGAAAGCTAAAATCATTTTCTGTGTCGGGCATTCCAATTGGGTTTCCAATATGAATACTGCAAAGAAAGAAAAAATAGTGATATAAATCTGTCTGATTCAGAAATTTAAACAAGGCATCTTTGAAAGACAATTTCCCATTGCCAACCATGGGCCAGTCTCCAAAAGTATTTGGTTACGAAATTATGTCCTTTCTTGATGGATTCTGGGCTATAATCAAGTCTTAGTTCATCCGGATGACGATTGAAAACAACTTTGCGAACGAAATGGGAGACATGCTTATCGAAAATGCCTTTTGGATTAATAATCAGAATAACTTTCCAGAGCCATGGACATAGCATTTAAAGGTCGATCAATAAATCGGTTGTTGTTTATCTCGATGATATAGCGATGTTCTCTAAAAACGGGGCAATCATCTTACATGATCTTAAGCAATCAGTAGAAGAAGATGTAGAAGGTTTGGTATTTCATTAAATCGAAAAATCTTTCTTTGCTTTAGGTGAAGGAAAACTTTTAGGATTTGTGTATAAAAAGATAGTATATACATTGATCGGTGATTAAAGAGATCTAAAATGTTCTTTACCTCATAACAAAAAATCCATGCAATCATTTCTTGGACGAGATCAATTTTGTAAAAGGTCATTCACGATTTTTCTTTAATTGTTTTACCTATGCAAAATATGATCGAAAGTCGGTATTTAAATGGGGGCATAAGAAAAAGCCTTTGAGTTAATCAACGAGGCAATCATTAATACACCGACGTTAAATATAGGATTTTTCTAAAGATTTTGTTGTATACTTTAGCCACGGAGACATCTTGTCACATTTTGTTTTAACACAAATTAATGATCGAGAAAATTGAAGCACCAATTTTCATTCTTCGGTTCAATCTGGAGGCCGGCCCGAATTATTCGATGTTGAAAAATAACAAGCCTTTCTTTGCGTTCGAATCAATCGAGCATTTTAGACCTTTTCTCTTAAAAACTCATACAAAAATTATTGTATTCTCTGCCGGTGAGGCAATTCTCGGTCGGAAAATAGGAGAAAAAACGAGAGCTAGCGGGTAGCCGGCCCTACGAGAATATGATGTTGATATTAAACCGGCTAAGATTGTTAGAGGACAAGATTTTGCGCAGTTATTAAGCGAGGAGCTCATAACATACCGGAGAATGATCATTCAAATCAAGATATTCAAGTAAATCAGATAAGTGTTAGGATTAAAGTCTCGGTATTCGATCTCATCTATTACTTAAAAAATGGGTATGTCTTGATCTCGGTTATAAGAAAAAACGTCTTTAAGATTAAAAAGGCATTAAATATGAGATCATTGATAATGTGTTGTTTAGAAAAAAATTATGGGTCAATTTTGTTGAGATGTCACAGAAAGGCGAAATTTGAAAAGGTTTTGCGGTAGTTTGCATGATGGACCCGAGCGGAGGTCATTTTGGAGGTGACACCACGGCTCACAAAATAATTCGTGCGCTGATATTACCTTTTTAAAGATACACATGAATATGTAAGAAAGTGCGAGATACGCGAGCGCAAGTGGAAGGCAAAAGGAAACCGGCTTTCTTTGTGAGTAGTAAATGAGCAACCATTTGAACAATGGGGACTTGACATTATTGGTGAGATAGTACCTCATTCTTCCAAGCGTACCAAGTACATTCTAACTACACCAAAGTTATTTTAAAGTGGGTAGAGGCAATCCCTTTGAAGGTAGCCAATTCGATGCAATTATTGATTCCATGATCAGTTATCATAACCGGAGTTTGGTGTACCTCAAGCTCTTCTCTTTGATAATGCATCTTATTTCTCGAGAAGCAGTTTAATTGAATTTGGAGTTAAAAGGGGTTTTAAACTCAAATATTCGGCAATTAATGCCTAGGGGAAGTATTAAGATTAGGCGAATCCACTAATAAAAAATCTATCGAAGAGATTATTAAAAGGACTATCGATCAAAATCAAAAGAATTGGCATAAATCTTTAATCTTGCACTATGGGCTGATCGTATTACGAGAGAAAACGATCGGAACTTCACCTTTTAATTTAGTTTATGGAAAAAGAAAATTTGTGATACCATCAAATTTAACTCTTCCATCATTAGCCTAGTACAATTTATTGAAGAAAATCCTTCTTCATCTAGTTCAATTGGTGTGATCAAATCCTTAAACTAGAGAAAGAGAGAGAGATAAAGCTAGAATTGTTCATGAAAAACATCAACAACATGTGAAATCTTCTTTTGATGCAAGTTCTTCTGACCCAAATTTTGTAAATTTGAGTAGATCTTGTTCTAAAATGGGATAAGGCACATGAAGAGAAAAAGGTAAACTTGCGCCACCAAATTTCAAAGTGTGGCTTGGACCATTTTAGAGGATCATTGAAAAGATAGGCTCAAATACATTCATGCTCCAAGATCTAACAGTACAAGAGAGAATCTCTTTCACAGCAAATGAACTTATCTTGAAGAAATTCTTTTCATAAGGAGGTAACCCGAAACTGTACATATTCCTTTTTGCAAAGTCTTTTATTTGTTTTTTATAAATAAAAGTTTGTTAATAAGTCTCTAATTATTTGTTTACTTGATAGAAAATTCTTAAGGAAAATATTATAAATATTTATTTTAATGTAAATAAGAATTTTAAAAGAAATGATTATATTCCCTTGATAGTTTAAATAAGATGTTAAACTTTGAAGATTATACCAATTATTTGCATAATCTTTTTGGAAAGAAACGCAAAGAAGGAAAAATCACAAATCATTACAGTTTATTAAGGAAGAAGTTATCTATAAAAGTAAAGATTATTGAGTCTTGGTACTCGAAAACTCGGAAAATTGTCATCCATTGATTCTTAAGGATAGGGCTAGTTCACCCCATTCATTTAGGTTGTGATTTTTTAGAATATAATTAAAATTATTGAAAAACATTTTTAAGAGATAAGAGGTCTCATCACCGAGCCGACTTACCATATTCATAAGAAATAATAAAGTGACATTACCAATACGCCTATCAAAAAAACGGAATGACAGTAATATAAGACAAGGGGTCTCATCACGAGCCGGCTTGTTCGGTTTAATTATAACTATTGAATGACATTAACAATGGCTACCAGACCCGAACAATGGCTCTTAAAAAAGAAATAAAAAATAAATAAAATAAAAACATGAGATAACATATCTTATGAATTTATCTTTTAAAAAGTCATAATCTTAGTTTAGATAGGACAATGAACGGTTAATGGTTAAAAGGTAACCACTGTCGAGACTATGAACGTTGCGGGCGGCGAGAGACGTCTGCCTTGTAGAGTATATTATCAAAACCAAGCTTGAAGAAATCCACTTACTTCATTATTAATACCAATCAAAGACCAGACAACTCAAAATGTTTTTATTCTCAAAGAGCTAGAAAGAGATTGTTAATAATTTTTATTCTTTTTCATAAAGTTAGATTTTATTTTGATTATCCTAGGATAATTTTTTATTTACCTTTAAAAATCTTTACTTACTTAAGATATAGTATTCATTCTATTTTTCGAGATAAACTAGGTTCTTTCAAGTGAATCGCCAGTTATTTGTACTATACAACAACCTCCTTTTCTAAATTTTAGAAATAAAATTTAGAAATAGAGATCCCTTTCTTTTTTAGAAATAAAACATTTAGGAATAAAATTCATTGTTTTGAAATTTCATATTCGACATTCAAAAAACTTATAGTCAGATCTAATATAAAAGGCATTATCATAAAAACAAATCAAGTTAGCTAATCGCAATCGGAGAATCGGAGATGTCATTAGAAATATCATATGCCCCATTACAAATCCTTGGAATGCGTTAGTCCAATCGGAGAAATTCTAATCGGCGAGAGTTTAAAACAATTAAACAAAACTTCGATGCGATACGGTCCCATTCAGCAATCGATCAATCGGGACAATCTTTAAAAAACTCTTTACGCTTAGTTAGAAATTTCGATAAGATGTCCATTGATAATGACGCTTGCAAAGAAAATCGAACATTTGTTTTAAAGTATAGTGAACCCACCATCGGAGAGATCGGAAGAAGATCCCTGTAATCAACAATACGATCAATCGGAATAAACGTATTATGATACTCATTGCCATTCGAAAACTTCAGTCGATTTCATCTATTTTGCATACGAAGATTTTTATTGAATATATTAATATATCCTGACGCCGAATCTTTATTGGTACGAAAAGGCATTCAATAGAATCAAATGAATATGTTTTGTGATTTGGTGTTAAATACTTAAGTGTGACCCAGAAAAGGAGCATTTACGCAATATACGAAACAAATGAATGAAAACCATAAATTCATAAATCATTCCGTTTGAATGACTTGTTGAGCACGGTTGAGAGTTTATTGTCTTGCGAGCCAAAGAACACGGATCTTTTAATTCTGGAACAAAGCTGATGAAAACGGTATTAAGAAATGTCAAAAAGAGGAAGAAGAAATAAGGCTTGTTCTACCCGGTGAAGTTTGCGAGACTCCCTACGATCTCAAAAAGAAAAACTTAGTAAAGCTAAGGCTAGTCACGGATACATCATGCCAAGGTCTTGGAAAAATGACATGGGACACGATCCCTACAACACATTGGAAAAATTAGACCCAAGGTCACGGTGGAGAAGGCATCGATTCCAGACAGAGGATAGCTGGATTAGATTACGACATCAACGAAAGAACACTTGCAAATTCATTTACGCCGGAGGTACGTACGAGGAGCAAGCATCATGCCTTACTATGATGCGTTGATGAATTATTGACGGTGTAAAGATAAAAGATAGAATGTTTATTTCGGCATCACAGGTGCCTTTCGGCTCGTTTAAAACGAGAAGACTTGAAAACAATGCTTGCCTTCCCGGACACGAGAAGGTGTATAACAAGGAATTTATCAAAGAATTTGCGTCGTCGCCAAGTCAATCCGACCCTATCGGAAATTGGAGGAAAAACCCGGAGAAGCACGAAATGACATCAAATTTATGTATTCGCAGATTCTCTTCGCCTCCATATTCTTGTCATTGCCATGAGTATGTGGAGTTATTTGGAAATGATAATTCAGCTAGGTTTTCAACAAATGGTCCCCTTAATCCTAGCATTGTGAATTCCGACATTATGGATTGAGGTACATTTATTCTTTACGATGAAGACCATGACGATAGGATCCTTGATGCAGACGAAAGGATCTTTGAAATTCTACCCCTTTTCTTTTGTGCCCTACTATTGATGCTATTTGTTTCAATTCGAATTTCCCTTATTTGGATGGAAATGGACTCCGATATGCCAATCCATATTTATCATAAATTGCTTTGGAAGAGTCATTTCCAAGCTAATGTATATAAGTCTGTCATGGCTTCCTCATTCCCGTTTTCAAACCATTTTTAATCGAAAAACTTTCCCCCTGGATTTGATAGCTAAAAACCGACACATGCAATCGTTAGTTTGAGAGAAAAATTTACTTACATCGGGGTTTTTGGTAGTATAGTGGAGCCGCATGTTCTTCATTTTTGTGGAACAAACTTCTCGCTCGAAGTTTCTTATCGATTAATAGATTGAAGGTATATCTAGAGTCTTTGAACAACGTAAGAAGAAAATGTGGCCTCAATTCCTCCAATTGTGGTCATTTCTATCCAATGATTTCAAGCATGCGAGAAAAGGAAGTCTTCAAGATAAGAGGTTGTAAATTTACAGCCATTCTGCCGACAGAGTATAGTCAAAGATAGCATTTGATGTCTTTGCTTCGGTTTCGATTGCTCGTTTTTGAGCACGGAGCAGATGTGTTCGATGATTTGTTTATCTCATTAGATAATTTTCCTCGAGATTTTTGACTTGATCAAATTACATTTCAACGGAGGAAATAAATAAATTTCTCTTATTTAGAAGCGGAGATTGTTAGTACCTCTAGACAGGTGAGAACTCAAATCCAAAATCGGAGACGAAGAATTATCCAAGCCAAATACTAGTACAGAAACATCTACCGTAGAAATCATTACAATCAGTACAATATTGGTAGATTGTACATTCTGAAATTGGTCACTATTAATAGGCTTTGATGCCCCAAAAGGAATCTGCTCAAATGATAGACAAATGTTACAAATATCAATGATGAGTGCATAATCAAAAGGATGGATGAGATAGCAAAGCACCGAAACGGAGAGCATAGATAAAGAGAAAGAAAAAGAAATAACTAAGGAGATTACGGTTTCCACTAATCTTGATATTTCTTCTCAAGCCTATTAAATCAATATGATCAGTTTGCTCAACGGCTTGGATTGCAGGATAAAGGTTGAGAACAAATAGAGCGGGGGAGGTTGAAATCATTCCACAAAGGAACATCCTACGGGTCATATTGTATTAAAAATGTGAGGAAATCCCTCCACTGGATACCATTCTACGGACCCTGTATAAGGCCATTGTCAAGAAGTTTAAAAGAAAAGAAAACGGAAGCAGGGCATATTCTGCTCACTCTGAAGGAGGAGTTTATGAATATTGTTTATAAGAACGAGTGAAATGAATCCATTTGAAGACCTTACGAAATTGTCACAATATACGGGAGCCTATAGTCTTTACTTTATGAGTTGATAAAGTTGTAGAGGTTTCTCTTCTTTCAGAAAGATCTTACATAACTTCACTGGAAGAAAAGCTAGGAGAATCGGCGGGTAGTCATCCAATTCGTAACAACTACGAGGATCGGATATTCGAATTCTAAAGAAATTGGAGAAACGGTAGGCCGAAGAAAAGAAGAAGGTTGATGAGAAAGCTTTCAACGAAACCTTTGACTAAATGAAGAAATTTCTAAAGTTGCGAGTCTGTTACAAAATGGAAAAGGCAAAATGACTCAAGAAAAGGAATTCCAAGCAACTTTGGATAAGTTTAAAAGATTGTCAAAGTTAAATGAATTCAAATCGGAAACCCATGAGGCTAATAAATTATTATTTCAATGAGTTAATCGAATTTTGCTCAAAGCTGTCACAAGCGAACCCTTTTGTGAGATTACTTCATCTTTGATCCAAACTATCATAACTCTTCGTTAAGAAATAGATGATGCCAATGAAAAGATTTAAGTTTCACACAACGGGATACGAGAAAAGGGAAAAGAAGCAAATCTTCCTAGGATAGAGGAAAAACACAAAAAGAAATCCTGTTTACGGAGATACAGGAACATCGATTAATGAAATGCGATAGAAGCGATATCAAGGGCCGGAAATATAATGAACAATCTCACGCAATTCATAAATGACGACCTATATTGATTAATCTCATTACAGGCCATGTTCACAGCAGTTTGCCAAGATAAGCGAAAGACGGTGGAGAGAAGAAATGGAAAGGAAAATCAACAAATCGGCGAGACTTCAAACTATATCACAGGATAGTATGTGGACTTATGTGATCAAGCCAAACAATCAACAGACATTCATAAAGCTTCTGTAAAGCGGCTGGTGATTGTCTAATTCCGAGTTTTAGCACAGTGCCACCTATGTTGGACGATTTGCATGCGAGATGAGTCATCCACAGAGACTCGAGATATGTTGAACATTTGCAACTTGGCTTTATCGAGCGAAGAGGAGAAAAGCAATGAATGGAGTTTTTATTCAAATAGCATTTCGGTTTTAATTTGACAGATTGTAGCAATAGTTTTAGGATTTTGTTATGTAATTTTATTATTTAAATCCCTCTCATGCATTTGAAGAAGGATCGGAAGTTGTAATATTTTGAGGATTTGGAGCTAACATTTACATACTTCATTCCTTATTATATTTCTATGAAAGATCACATCTGGTGATTTTGTGCTCAAATTATCTTCAAAGTGTTGCATTTTTGTGCCTTTGGAGTTAATTTTACATGGAGTTACTAGATCGGAGTATCATCATGATTTGACGATGCAATATAGATGAGGTATTTTTATGTTCATTGTTAATTGTCTGTTATATGGTATTCGTTTGAAGAATTTGCTATCATTATATATTTTGATTTTCATAATATTCCTACTTTATATTATCATTTACGAGTATAATTGGAATATTATCATTTAGATACATATATGAATGGTATATGATGATGAATGCAATATGCTAATGTAACTCTGTTTAATTTATTAAACGAGTTATCTTTATTCGTTTACGCACATTTAAATTTAATACTAATAATACATTTTCAGATTTATTATTAGATTGAAACAATCCTAGATTGTATTCACATATTATTACCGAGGTTAAAATTAGAATTTCTTTATCGGCATTTAGTTCAGATTAGATGGTTTTATTATTACATCCCAATTTAGTCCCATTTCACCCATTCGAATTCCAATCCATTTAGTTATAAGAGAGCGGGTCCTTTAAATCCGATCGGAGCCACCATCCCAAACGGAAAAGGAGAAATTTCATCTCTTAAAGTCGACGGAGGTAAGTTTTTCCCAAATGTTTAGACGAGAGATTTTCTAGGCTTCACGCAGACAAAAACACAATTCCGGAGCCATTTGCGGCAAATTTTGGGGATTGTGAGATGGAGGAAGAAAAGAGAAGGATGACATCGAGGGTTGATACACCTTATCCATTCTAGAAAATATTTTCACAAGAGAAGGAGATTGTACGGCACGGTGAAGAGAGGGACGGATTAGTCCAATCATACCTACGGTCCACTTCGAACTTGATGTCTCACTATATGGAGGCATTCCCTGGGAGGCCACGATCTAGAGTTGATAAGAGGCATCTTGTCATTTGGTTCACCACTCTTGGATTTTTGGAGAGGTGAAGACGTGGAGGAGTCCGGCCTGATACGGGGGGTTGGATAGACAGGGAGGAGAGAGACCTCTCTCTCTCATTTTGACATCTCTCACTCTCATCGGTTATCTTTGCGTTGACGGAGAGATTGATGCGAGGGGATGGAAGGAGAGAATATTCATGATGCGGGGATGAATGCTCCACGGATTTATAGATACAAAGGATACTTCCTTTGAGGAATAAATCTTTTACACATAGGGAAGTAGATGGGGGTTACTCATGCTTACGCGACCGGGATTGGGAGATTCCTTTTGGTGTCTTCTCATGGGAGGCCAACTTCCCGGATCACCATTACTATTTGAGAATGGCCGGCTACATTATAGGCATGGCGACATTTTGGAGGATTAATTTGGCATGGGGGATGTCGAAGTAGCCAGGCAACGGCATGAGGGGGGCTTCACATGCTAGATGCAGGCGCCTTCTATGGGAGGGGATTGATCCGCATTGGAGGTCTCGGCTTTTTGCTTGAGTACTCCAAGGTTGGGTGCATGCATGGTTCTTGATGACCCGAGAGGGAGATTACGGATACATGGTGAAGGTCTTGATCATCTCTATTTATATGGAAGGATCTTTTGTTGACTAGACCATCTAGTCTTGGAGAAAGCTATGTATTACATGAGGACTTCCTAGCTATGCATGATGCATATCTTGTTTATTGGGAATTCACTTGGGAGGGCATCTAGCGGGACAAATATCACCAATGGAGAGATGCATATCACGAATGGTGATGAGAAGGGATATCCTGACCACCTTCCTACTCATTGGGAGTGAGGAAGCTTTTCGATTGAGCCATTCAGGCTCAAGGTCTCAAGTACATAATAGAGAAGGTATAGTTTCACATTATGTTTTGTACTTATTTACTTTATATGAAAGCGACATATTTTATCAAGAAGGATCATCCCTTCTTGCATTTTGTATAATGTGCCTGTGCATGGCATTGATTTCGCTTACCTTAATGGTGGTTTGTGGGGGAAGCCACACTGGCCTCTTGGTGTCACCATCATTAACACCACATTGCAGTATATGTTCACATCTTATGAGATGAATATGGAAACAAACAAGTGGCTAGTATAGCACTTGTTATATTTTTTCTTGAAATGAGCATGAGATACACGCAGTGGATCCTCATGTGGAGCTATGATTCAATCTTTGGTTTCCATGTGGCTTATTTCATTGTATTATGCTTCCATATGTTACCAATGTTTGTATACTCATGGGAGGCATTGATTGGAAATTAGGTCAGGTTGAAGTCACCCATTGGATTAATATTATCCCTTTCACATGTTGTATATTTCGGAGAAACAATGTGCACACCATGATTTCCATCTGACTACTTTTTCTCTTTGTGCGGAGAAGCTATTAGGAGAAAATACGTTTGTTTGGAGGAGGCACTTCATGGTTGATTCCACTTTTATTGGGAAGGCTTGGGCCTGGTGTGGAGGCCATGACATTTCAAGCAATATCAGCAGCCCCCTCATACTTATCATAAATGGAGGGAGAAACTATTTGGATGGGAAAATCTAAACTCCATTCGGCCCCAACATGTTGCATAGATCGGGGTTGAGGAATGCCCCTTTGTTGAGCTACGGATGGCTCATTTCATTTGGATGATTGCATGGGTGAAGGAGTCACTCATTGGTCATCTTCTATGTTTTTTATCACTCCTACCTTGAGGGAGGCATTGAACAAGAGGAAAGGAGATTTCACTTGCATCCTCTATTATCTCATGATGTATGCTTTGCTTTTACACACTTAGAGGGTCCTTAAGAACATATTTATTGCATATTTTGATGAGATATGGTGGGGTACGTGATGGGAGGCCACGAGAATAGGGAGAATTTACTTTCTCTGCCTTGCGGTTGCTTGAGGACAAGCAACATTTTGAAGGAGGGCCCCAATAATGTTCCCCGATTTTTAGCCTCGAGCTAAAAGGAACATTATAGTTAGTAGCATTTTATTTAGCTAAATAAAATGGGTAAGGAGACATAATCCTTGAGAAGGAAGAAATAGCACTCCTTGTGTAGAGGAGGAATAATAAGCGACCGATTTTAGCACCATATGATGTGAATAGAATTGGATCATGCTTGATACGCGACATTTTGACCCGAGTCCACATGCATTGTCTAGATCTGATGTATCTCCTAGATGGATTGCACGAGTTTTGGGGAGGATCCATGCATGAGTTGGAGAGCGTGGATGGGACCCATGGTGGAGAGGAGCACTTCTTTATATAAGCAGAGGAGGAGAACGAACATTTCTTCATGCTTGATTATTATTTTTCTTAATCTGTTGAGACTACACTCCCCTCTTACTACTTAGCGAGGAAACGTGCGCCTTTGGGGTGTTACGATCGGGAATACCTACCTCATCTTCGGGGAAGGGAGGAGTTCTGAAATTTGGATTTCCTCATTCCGGAGATTTGGCCAAAGCTACCTCCTTTATTCACGGCATTATTCCCGATGCGGGATAATTTTGTGTTGCGGAGTGCGACAACGGAAGGGATCTCTTGAGTTGTTCCTTGGCTTGTTTTTAGGTGGAGGGCTCGGCTATTCATTGGAGGATTAGTGATAAGGACTCCCCGAGGCTTATTTTCATATCATTGTACATCGGGCTAACCATCAGCTTCCCTCATAGCAGGTTTCATAGCGATCGTGTTCTTCACGTGGTTGTTGGGAGGGTCATTTGAGCTCATCGGGGAGGAGTTGTTTCTAAGTAAAAGGGATCGAGAATTTTTACTTAGATGCTATAAGAGGAGGGAAATATTATTTCTGATCTACTATGGCCCTCATTTTATATTTGATTCGGGTTGCAATGACAAGTCAGTTATCACATGTACATTTTCCAACATTTCTAGCAATCTCTTGCAGTTGGGCAGAGATCTTGTATTGGAGCCCATTCTTCTATTCTTGGGAATTTCTTGTATACTTCGAGACATATTTCATGTATATGCATCTATAGCAACATCTAATCTAATATAGATAGTGCTATCCTTTGCCCTCTTGACATTTTGCGGTTGCAACAACTCATGTACTTCATAGTTTTTATCATTGGAGATTGATTCGGTAGCTTCGGTGCTTGTCCCTCAAGATATTTCTATATATTGTAGATGATATATCAATAAAAATTATTAATTTATGTATTCCATTTATTTTTATATATAGATTTGCAGAGTTTCATGATTATGCTCATATGTTGATGTAGCTCATTCTTTGAGCATTATTTTAGGGTCTAGTTTGGGGAGATCTGAATAACCCATCTAGAGTCATTTCTTTAGAACTCAAATTATGTAAGAGAAGTGTTTTATGAGTTAATAAAGGGATCCCAGCCCCTTTCAGCTTATTTTTACATTTCCTTTACGATACAACGTCCTTGAGGACCATATTACGAAGTTCCCAAAAGGAATATTATAGTGGTATCAGAGCATCATCTTGGCTCGGTATGGAAAGATTATATGCCATTAGAAGGAGAAGCTCCTCATTTAGAAGGAGATGTGGGAAAACAAAAATGAGGAATGTAGGAAGGAGGTTTTCCCTTCTTGTTTTCCGAGACCTTAGAGTGTATCATTAAAGACCTTGAGAGATAGAAGGGAAAATTGGAGAGATTTTTTGAGAGGGTTTGTGGATGAAGCAATCCTATTTGTGACCATGTTAGGTGTGAGCATTCGGCCACACATGCAGATCCATGCGCGAGTTCATTTCCCACTTACCTTTATGAGAGATGGAGAGGGAAGAAGATGAGGCCATTGGAGGAGCGACGTTGCAGCAGAAAGGTATGGTCATGGTTTGTGGTTTGAAAGTCCCCTTTACATGTTACCATGAAAATGTAGAATCATATGATGGATTCAACAAGGGTTAGTGAGAAAATATGAGTAAATCACTATGAATCTCTTTGTACCAAAACATCAAACACTTTGCATGCATTGGAGGAACCATGAAATGACTCCATTCTATGTTTCTAGGAAGAAAATTTGGAATGATGACTTGCTAGAGGCAAGACCCAGGTGTATGAAGACATACTTCTATTTTTGATATGAGAGATCCCTCTTTCGGAAGAAGACCGAAATATATAGTCTCTCATTGAAGGGAGGCATATACCTGTATTGAAGAATGTCCTTCTGGAAGAACCCTGGCAATATCATTGGAGGAAGATCCATCACCACACATGGAGATGAGAGGGGAGCCATTGCTTCCATGGGAGGATTCCTTCGTTTCCTGTAAAGAGAGTTCCCAAAGATATTAATGTCCAGACAAGCACAATTACCGGGCCATTGCGACGCTTTTAGGATTGTGAGATGGAGGAGAAAGAGAAGGATCCATCAAGGGTTGATACACCCTTATCCGATGCAAGAAGATCTTTTCCCAAGAAGAGGCTGTCTGACGTAGTGAAGAGGACAAATCGAGTCCACTCATACCTATAGTCCCTTACGAACTTGATGTCTCACTATATGGAGGCATTCCACACAGGGAGGCCACGATGTAGAGTTGATAAGAGCATCTTTTCATTTGTTCCACCACTCTTGGATTAAGAGGAGTGAAGGCATTGGAGAGTCCAACACAATGTAGAGAGTTTGGGATGGTAGGAAGGGGAGGAGAAGACACTCTCTCATTTTCAGCATCACCCCTCCATGGAGTTATATTGTCTTGACGGTGTTGCGGGGTGGAGGAGAGCATCTTTATGATGCGGGATAAACTGCTCCACATATTTAGAGACAAAGGATACTTCGTTTGAGGAAGAAATATTTTACACATAGGAGTAGATGGAGGTTACTCATGCTTACAGCGACTAGGATTGGAGATTCCTTTCGGGTGAAAGCTTCTCATGGGAGGCCAACTTCTCGGGATCACCATTACTATTTGAGCATGGCTTGAAATTGCATTATAGGCATGGCGACATTTTGGAGGATGACTTTGGCATGGGGGATGTCGAAGCCGTAGGCACCGCCGACATGAGGGGAACTTCACATGCTAGATCACAGTCTTGTATGAGGAGGATTGATACGCATTGGAGGTCTCGGCTTTTGGTAGAGTAATCCAAGGATTTGGGTACATACGCTGGTTCTTGATTACCCGGAGAATTGATTACATGGTGAGAGATGTGGTCATCTATTTCTATGGCGGGATCTTCTTGACCAGGCATCTAGTCTGAGGAGAAACTGGCCCATCGACACATGAGGACTTCCTAGCTACTTTTGTGATGCATATCTTGTTTTGTTAGAGGAGTTCACTTGGGGAGGGCATCCGGCGGGACATATATCACCATATGGAGAGATGCATAGCCTAGATGGTGATGAAGAGGATGTCACAACCACCTTCCTATAGGTAGGAGTGAGGAAGATTTTCGATTGAGCCATTTCGACTCAGAATGCTTGAGTACATAGTAGAGAAGTATAGACTGCATTATGTTTTGTACTTCTTTACTTTATACTTAGACAGCATATTGTATCAAGAAGGATCATCCCTTCTTTCATTTTGTATAATATGCTGTAGCTACTTGTAGCATTCAGATTTTAGCCCTTAATGGTGGTTTGTGGGGGAAGCCACATGACTCTTGGTGTGCATCATTAACACCACATTGTACATTCATGTTCTCATCTTATGAGATAGTGACAGCGACAAAAAAAAAATCGCGAGTAGATCACCCAGTACATATTTTGTGCGAGAGAGCGAGGGCATGAATGCTTACTGCTTGGTTCCTCATGTGGGCTTATGATTCACTCTCACGTTTCCATGTGGCGGCATGTTTTCATTATTATACTTCCATATGTTACCAGTGTTTGTATACTCACTGGAGAGGCCTTGATTGAAGAGAGTGGAATTGGAGTTGAAGATGCCCATTAGGGGTAATATTACTCCCCTTTCACACGTTGTATGTTTCGAAGAAACGATGGGCACACCATGATTTCCATGCCACTACTTTTCTCTTCATGCGAGGCTGTGGGAGAAAATGCGTTGTTGGAGGAGGCACTTCATGGTTAGTTCACTTTGTGGGGAGGCTCGGAGCCAATTGTGGGAGGCCATGAAATTTCATCCCAATATCGGTAACCTCTCCTTACTTATCATAAATGGAAGAAACTATTTGGATGGGAAAATCTAACTCTCCATTTAGCCCCAACATGTTGCATAGATGAGTTTGAGAACTACTTTGTTGGGCTACCTGGGATGCTCATTTCATTTGGATGATTTCATGGGTGAAGGAGTCACTCAGTAGGAATAAGACTTCCCATGTTTTTCATCACTCCTACCTTGAGAGGCCATTGAACAACGAGGAGATTTCCACTTGCATCCTCTATTATCTCATGATGTATACTTTGGTTTACACTTAGAGGGATACATGGATGATAGATTTATTGCATATTTTGATGAGCTATGGTGGGGTCTATTGATGAGGAGGCCATGAAGAGGGGGGGGAGGATTTTTTATCTACCTTGCGATTTAGCGAGGAAAAGCAACATTTTGAAGAGAATATTTGTAATGTTCCCAATTTTGCAGCCTCGACTAAAAGGAACATTATAGTTAGCAATATTTATTTAGCTAAATAAAATGGGTAAGGAAACCCCATAATCATGAGAAGGAAGAAATAACACTCCTTGTGTGAAAGGAGGAATAATAAAGCGGCGATTTGAGCACCATATGGGTGTGAAATAGGCTTGGATCATGCTTGATACAGATATTTTGACCAAGTCCACATGCAACGCTAAGATACAATGTATCTCTAGATGGATTACTAAAATTTTAGAGAGGAGGGATCACATGCATGAGTTGAAAGGCACATATGGATGGGACCCATGGTGGAGAGGAGAACTTGTATATAAGGAGAGGAGGAGAACCATTGTTCTTCATGCTTGATTATTATTTTTCTTGATACAGTGAGACTTCGCTCCTCTTACTACTTAGCAAGAGTGCGGTGCTGCATAGCAGGGTGTTGATGTGAGAATACCTCATCGTCGGGGAAGGAGAGGTTCTAGAGCTTCATTTCCTCATGCTGATTTTTCCAAAGCTAGCTCCGCCGGTCACAGCATTATTCTGGCAAGGATAATTTTGTGCCGTAGGAGATACATCAAGAGAGGATCTCTTGAGTTGCTCCTTGGCTTGTTTTCGGTGGGCTCAACTATTCATTGGATGATTGGTGGGGACTCGAGGGCTTATTTTCATGTCATTGGCATCGGGCTAACCCTCGAGATTCCCTCTGGCCTTAGGTTCCCGACATTCTGCGTTATTTTTGACGTGTAGTTGTTGGGAGGGTCATTTGAGCTCATCGGGAGAATTTGTTTCTAAGTAAAGGGATCAAAATTTTACTTATATACACTATTAGAGGAGGGATATATTATTTCTGATCTGCCACAACCTCATTTTATATTTTGATTCAGTTTTAGTGACAAGTTAGATTGTCACAATGTACATTTTCGACATTTCTAGCAATCTCTTCTGAAGTTGCCAAGGCTGTATTGGATCCATTCTTCTATTCTTGGGAATTCTTGTATATTTCAGCCATATTTCATGTATATGCATCTATAGCAGCAGCTAGTCTAATATAAACGGCATTGTCAACACTTCCCTCGGCATTTTGTGCGGTTGCGGCAACTCATGTATTTCATAGTTTGATCATTGGAGATTGATTCTAGTAGCTTGGTGGCTTGTCCCTCGGAGAAGTATTTACGTATATTGTAGCTAATATATTAATAAAAATTGCAACATTGTTATATTCCATTTATTTTTATGTACAAATTTGCGAGTTTCATGATTATGCTCATATATTGTTGTAGCTCACTCTTTGAGCATTCTTTTTGGGGTCTAGTTTAGGGGGGGAATCACGCTCTTATCGAGTCATTTCTTTGAGCTCAACTTAAGGAAGAAAATTTTTTGAGTTAATAGGCGATCCCAACCTCCTTTCAGCTTATTTTTACATTTCCTTCCTTATACGGTGTCCTTGGGGACTAATATTGCGAAATTCCTGAAAAGGAATATTACAAACATGCACAAAATCTAACGGTATAGCTATGATTCCTTATTTTCTTGTTAATTAGCTACTTGTGTGAATCCTATTAGACTCCTATACCCATAGGTTTCATATATGATTGACTTGATGAGCTATATTTTATTGTTGTAAAAGTTTTCATATTGTCAAAAAATCAAAAAATTTAAAATGTAAAGGGTATACCTAAAAAAAGAAAAAATCAAAGGACGAAAAGAATAAAATGGCCAAAAAAAGTGGAAAAAATGAACCCCACCAAAAGAAAGACGGAAAGTGTACGAGTCTAAATGCCTTTGCCTTTTTGCTCTTATGTAATAAATAAAATTGTGTGCAACTTGTATTTGTCACCTGATTTATGAGCAGTCAAACAGTTTAAGCTTGGCTAGTTCTGTATTTCAATTTTATGTTTTAGAGATAGAGAATAAATCTGACCAAGCTTGTTTAATCTTGAGATAAGTAGATAGGTAAGATTAAATAAAAAGGAGCTCAACTGATTTAATAGAGCCCTTGGATGTATTAAGGATATAATTAGATAGATTTCCGGATGTAAAAAGAAAAAGTGTGATGAGGGTTTTGCGAGTCTAAGTATACCCTAATAAAGAGAAGAAAAAATGGTAGGTTAAAGTAGGTAGGGTAGGTAGATGTTATTGTATAATTACATGCTGTTGGATAATGACTCTGATGTGTTAAATCTTTACTTTCATCACAAATGCAAAGGTAGACACACTGGAAGAATTTCCAAGAAAAGCAAGGTAGTTATTAACTTCCTTCTCATTTTTCCCTAAAAATTTCACTAATTTCCCCCTAAGTATTAAGGAATTTGAAAATTTACAGGGGCTGAGGCATTTCCTTTACTTTTGGAGGAATGGGACCCTCGGCCCAATAATTGGAAAAGCCTAAGTACTTAAAATCATTCATCGAGACATTTATTCATAAAAACCCTATTCGTAACGAGCATGATTAAATACATTACTTTTGATGTTTTACACTTAGCGCTTATGTTGATTTTCCATGTGCGTTATAACTTATTATTTAAATCCCTATGTAAATTCCATTTTCAGTATTATTTTAATAAAATTTCCAAGTTAATATAATATCCTTAGTTGGTTGAAAAATAACCATATAAATTTAATTAGGTAGTTTAAATTCAATCAATTAAAAACCCAACACACCACGCATTTTAAAATACATTAATTAACCCTCATGGTTAATTAACACTCTATTCCTGCAATCGGAAATCACCACTGACGTAATTTAAATTATGTTTAGTTGCATTAGACTTTCGATAATTCCCTTTTGTCATCTTCCTTTCCCGACAATTGTTACGATAGGCAATATAAGATCTACGGTTGACGTCCATATCGTGCCCATCAGCACGAATGATAACGCACGATGGCGAGTGGTTCTGAATAGTGTTGCGCCACGTGTCATCCATCGTATGGAATTCTGCGCCTACGATACTTGCCCTTCCCCAAAAGTTGTGCGATGAAAACCGTTTACGATCATTGACGAAACCACCATACTTGGCACGACGTCATCTATTAAAAAATAAAAAATAAACCTGTTACTTTAGTTACAAATAAACAAAAGAACCCACGTTGTTTACTATCTCATGCGGTGACCGGTGTTCCATACGTGGGTACAAAATCAGCGTACGGTTTTCCAGCTAGTTACTTTGTGAAGAAAATTGCAGTGAGTAATCCGAGTTCATCGCCATAGTCCTTTTTGTTTAGTCATGTTATTTCTGGAAAATAGGTATTTACCTAAATTCTGCGGGCTACGTAAAAATCCTGGTTTTGTTTTAAATTCCTGTGGCCCAGAACAAGGTTCAAGATTGCTCTTTTAGTTCATTCCTCGATTTAAAACTATAATTGCATTTCAGGCTTTGTGATTGTGCACAATTTTTTATGAAATATAAATTCATTTGATCCTGAGAACCCGAGAAATGGAAATTCTCATAACTGAATTTTACCCTGAATGCCCCTCATGTTGGCAATATGATCTTTTAGTGTTATCCTTGATGGCAACCCACTTGATGAAGATCCATAGAAACCTATGACAAGTTGTTCTTGATACTTGATGAGTTTTATTAATGATGTAAATCTGATGTTCTACAAGTAGTTCAGAAGTACCAGAGATAGAAATATCAGTAAGGGCCGGAACAATGATGAAAAGTGTGTGACACAAAGCATACGCGAGTTTGTTTAGGCGAAGTAGCGTATGTACGCGGAAAAGTACGTGCTAAGTCGCGTATGCCTAATTGCACTCTAAAGTTATAAATCCAAGGGTTCTTACCATGGTATTGACCCATTGTATTGAGCGCTTGAATATCTATGTGATCCCATCCAGGAATACCAACGGAAGTTGTGTGGTTTTGGCTCATGGTATTGTCAAAGGCTAGATCTATTTAAGGAGAAGAAATTCATTGTGAAAGGTGTGCATGAGTCTGGGTTTGAATGTATACTTCACTCTGAAGTATGTCTGAATGGAAAGGGTAACAGTTTGATGATAGATATGAATCTATGATGCACCTATGAAGAAAATGATGAAGAGGGATCTCTAGATCTGAAATGTATATGTATCTTTTGGATCTGTTTATGGAATTATTAAATATGTGATCTGGCGAATCTGTGTTGAAGTAAATAATGAAGATTTGAGCTGCTTATCTATTCTGGAGAGCTTCACTGCCCTAAAATGTCTGAAGATCTATACGCAGGTTCGTCGAGGAGAAAACGCGTATATACGTGACTTGTATTCATAGAAAGCGCGTATGGGAATTGAAGTCAGCTCTGTAATGTGTGCAGATGTATACGCGGGTTGGTATTTGTGAAAGCGCGTATATACGCAGGATCAGTGAATCAAAAGCGCGTATGTAATCTACGGTTTGCTAAAGTGTGTGGAAAGAAATTTCTGATCAGTTCTGTTGTTTTACTGATATCTGTCAATGATGATCTGGGTTGTTCGAATATTGATTATGCTGCTATAGAGCAAGTTGTTGGTTTGATGAATGTTCCTTAAGCTTAATTGTGTGGGTTGGATCCAGTATGAAAATTGATGAAACGTGGTCCACAAACGTGCTGAAGGTTGAAGCCTTCATTCAGGGGGTTGTAGCTCCCTTCCAAGTGAGGCTGGTAAACGAGAGCAGGGGGTTGTAGCTCCCTTCCAGGAGAGGTTGGTAAACGAGAGAAGGTTGTAGCCTTCTGCAGGTGGGTGCCTGCGTGCTGGTATGATTCTGCGCCAGTACACGGTTGTAAGATGTTTTCTCTATAATAAAATATTGAAGGCTAAGACAACGGCAGCGGTGGTTTTCTCCCAACTTGGGTTTCCACCTAAAATCCTGGTGTTCATGTGTGTTGCTTATGTGTGATGATTTATTCTGTTATTACTGCACACGCTTACTATTTATTGAACATCTAATGAATGAATTACGGAATGATATAAGTGAAGAATTATCTGCATAATAAGATTGCTGGACATACGCATGTTTTATTAAGTATATCCACGTGTATACACGTGTTGGCTTCAGGAAAGTCGCGTATGTGTTTTGAAGTAAGAAAAAGTAAATTTTTTTGAGTAATTCCTAAATACTAATTCACCCCCCCCCCCTCTCAATATTTTTCTCAACAATTGGTATCAGAGCAGGTCCTTCTGCAGAAGCTTGATCTCTTGAAGGAGATCTGTCGCAATGGGAAGTCATGAAGGGATAATGTCTATAAGGCCACCTATATTCAATGGAAATAATCTTTTATTCTAGAAGATATGAACAAAATCATATCTGCAAAGTCTTGGTGCAGAAGTATGGGCAATCGTGGAAGGAGGTTATCAGTATCCGGCAAGTATTCCTACTGATGCAGTAGAAAGGAAGAAATATGAAATCAATGCGAAAGCCGTCAATGTCTTATTAGGAAGCATGTCTGAACCAGAATTTGCTAAAGTGATGCGGCTAAATTTAGCAAAAGAAATATGGGACAAAATCATTCTAAGCTATGAAGGAGATACAAAGGTAAAAAGTGCAAAAATCCAAACTCTCAGAATCGAATATGAAAATTTAAGGATGCATAGTGATGAGAGTATTGCCAGTTTCTTTTTATGTCTAGATGATATTGTAAAATATTATGAGAAGTTTGGGTGAAACCATAACCGATACTACTACGGTGGAAAAAGTCTTAAGATCTTTGACTTCAAAATTTGGAGTCAAAGAAATACCCGACTATTGAAGAAAGGCAAGATCTGCAAACTCTTACTATTGTTCAAATACATGGTATTATGACTGCTTATGAAATGAGAGAAGGAGGTCCCTCTGAAATCAAACAAGCTGCTTTTAAGGCGTGTGAAAACGGAAAAGAAAAGGAAGTTGTCAAGGAATCAAGTTATATATCAGAAGAAGAAGAAGAAAATTTTGTAAGGAGACTCCAACCAGGTACTGGAAGATTCAGAGGTAAGCTACCCTTCAAGTGTTTTACTTGTGCGAGAGTTGGTCATTATGGTGCTAAATGTCCTTATGAAGAAAATCATGATAAAGGGAAACAATTTGAAAAGAGAAATAGTTATTATAAAAATGAAGATAATGATGAGGATGAAGAAGATTCTGACCAAGATCTACAAGTGCTCATGGCAAGGAAGAAAAAGCAGAAGGCTACTCAAAAGGAGATACCTCAGAAAACATGTGCAGCAGAAAATGAAGAAGAGGAAACATGTATTGATTTTTGTTCTTGTGATTCACTTTCTTGTGCATGCAATGGTAAAGATAGTGAAAATAACAGTATAAGTCTAGAAGCAAATCTCAAGATCAATGATGAAAGCAATGACTGGAATCAATTTCATAAGAAATAATCTCTCTACAAAGATATGATCTCTAGAATGAATGAACAGAAAGAAATACTGAATGGACAGATAGACAAATATCAAAAGTTGTATGTTTATGAAACCAATCGAAGTGAAAGACTTGAAGCAGAAATCATCTCTCTCAAAGAAGATCTGGAAAAATCAAATAAGAAGAATGAAGAACCCCTACCAATTGAAAAATAAGGACTTGAAGCAGAAATCATCTCTCTCAAAGAAGATCTGGAAAAATCAAATAAGAAGAATGAAGAACTGCTACAAACATGTGAAGAATAATAAAATTGGTTGAAGGAAGAAATTTTAAAATTGAATGATCAAGTAGAAGAAGGAAAAAGGGTCGAAGAAAGCATGAAGAAGCAATGCCAAAAATTGGAGGTTGAGGTAAAAATTCTCAAAGGTAAATTAGAAGAAAAGGATAAACTCTTGAGGTTTCAAGATAGTACTAAGATTCTGGACAATATTCTTAGTAATCAAAGGTCTCCTACTATTAAACTTGGTCTTGGTTTTCATGAAACTGTTAAAGGAGAATCTAGTTCACAAGGAAGTGCTAAAGATTCAAAGGATGTCAATGCAAAACCTGAAGAGTTGAAAGAAACAAGAAGTCAACCGACAATCATGAATTCTCAAAGGAAATCATTCAATAATGTTGAATGCTTCAAATGTCATAATTATGGGCATGTTGCAGCCAATTGCAGAAGCAAATTATTTCAGTCACAAACAAACAGATTCTACATAGAAAGGTACTCTGGTTTCTTCAAGGGATATTGTTTTTCATGTAGCAAGTATGGTCATAAAACAACTGATTGCAATATAAGAAAGAATAGAAAAACACATTATGATCCCTATGCTTATTTTTCTGGTCATGTAAGATGTTATGCTTGTAACAAGTATGGACATGTGGAAAAGGAGTGCAGGATGAACAGATTTGAGAAATTGGATAATTTCCAGCACAAAATAAGAAGCTTCAAGAAAAGTTGGAAAAGGAAGGAGGACCAATCAGAAACGTAGGGAATATTGACCCTACTGCAGTCATCCGCTTCTAAAGCTTACTTCTCATAATGACTGTAGGAATGATGTGAGATACATTATAGAGATTAGTAATGTATCATCACAGGGGGAGCAATGTATGATGATTCTCATGGTTGGTTTGATTATTCTGGTTATGTTTATTTCTAACTGAGCATCTGATGTGAAGAAGACAGGTACAGGTGGTACAAATTCAAGGGGAGATGAAGGAATGTGAAATTTTCAGTGTTTCATTTTCCATACGCGGGTTCTATGAACTAAATCCACGTATACATGCTAGTTCTAGTGGAGACAGATGCGTATGCAGTTATGACAAGAAAAATAGTTTGACAGCTAAATATTAGGAGCACAGGTGCAGGGGGAGCATCAGTCTGACTATTAATGATTGCATTATTGACATTATATCTTCTTATGTCTCAGTTCTAAATGATGATGACATGATACATGATTTATTATGATGAGTTTATGGATGAGCCCTGTTTGCTTTTTGCTGAAGAGTATTCCTTGCTTTCACACATGAATGAGATGGAAGTCTTATGATTTAGAGATACGAACAAATCATGCAGAGATTGTTGCTGATAACTTACTGTTGAAAGAGTTTCAGATTGCACAAGCTAAGGAGGAGCCTTGGTCATATGGAAAGGATGCTTGGATGGACATTTTCAGGGGGAGCATTAGCCTTGCTAAATGTAATGCATTGTTGGCATTATGATGATTCTAAATTTTGATCTCTCTTGAGGTCTTTTTGATATTGGTTATAAAAAAATAAAAATAAAAAATAAAAAATAAAAAAAAAAATAAAAAAAAAAATAAAAAAATAAAAAAAATTCATATGTGTAATTTGATGAAAAAGGCTGTGACCTATGATGTAAATTGTAATATTTAGTCATGTAAAGAACTTGTTCAAAATATGTAAACCCACTTGGTTGGGTACTTGAGTCAAAATATGTAAACCCTCTTGGTTGGGTATTTGAGTCTCATATGTAAATTCACTTGGTTGGATCTTCGATGTAAAGTATGAGTCATGTACTTCATTGAAAAATATGTTTGAA
Source organism: Pinus albicaulis (assembly GCA_034641835.2). NCBI lineage: Eukaryota > Viridiplantae > Streptophyta > Pinopsida > Pinales > Pinaceae > Pinus > Pinus albicaulis. Next base: position 14,024,889 of record CM076570.1, on the reverse strand, counting down.
CATTCAGCATGAACTCAGGGGGAGCATGGTAACTTCAATGCACATCAGATCTACAGCGCTCTTCTTTCTACATGAGGAGGAAGACCTTGTATTGGTTTTGATCCGCCCTTTGCCCTTGATGTCAAAGGGGGAGAGTGACATGGTGTTTGAATAGGGGGAGAATATCATTATACTTAATGTATCTATCTGTTGTGATCAAACACCATCGTGGTTTCCATCAAGTCCAAAGGGGGAGATTGTTGGCAATATGATGCAGAGTGTTGTCCTTGATGGCAACCCACTTGATGAAAATGATGGAAACCTACTTAATGAAGTTGTTATGAGTTTATTAATGATGTAAATCAGATGTTCTACAAGTAGCTCAGAAGTACCAGAGATAGAAATATCAGTAAGGGCCAGAAAAATGATGAAAAGTGTGTGACACAAAGCATATGCGACTTTGTTTAGGCGAAGTAGCGTATGTACGCGGAAAAGTACGTGCTAAGTCGTGTATGCCTAATTGCGCTCTAAATTTATAAATCCAGGGGTTCTTACCATGGTATTGACCCATTGTATTGAGCGCTTGAATATCTATGTGATCCCGTCCAGGAATACCATCGGAAGTTGTGTGGTTTTGACTCATGGTATTGTCAAAGGCTAGATCTATTTAAGGAGAAGAAATTCATTGTGCAAGGTGTGCATGAATCTGGGTTTGAATGTATACTTCAATCTGAAGTATGTCTGAATGGAAAGGGTAACAGTTTGATGATAGATCTGAATCTATGATGCACCTATGAAGAAAATTATGAAGAGGGATCTCTATATCTGAAATGTATATGTATCTTCTAGATCTGTTTATGGAATGATTAAAGCTGTGATCTGGTGAATCTGTGCTGAAGTAAATAATGAAGATTTGAGCTGTTTATCTATTCTAGAGAGCTTCACTACCCTAAAATGTTTCAAGATCTATACGCAGGTTCGTCTAGGAGAAAGTGTGTATATACGCGGCTTGTATTCAGAGAAAGCGCGTATGGGAATTGAAGTCACCTCTGTAATGTGTGCAGATGTATACGCGGGTTGGAATTTGTGAAAGCGTGTATATACGCAGGATTAGTGAATCAAAAGCGCGTATGTAATCTAGGGTTTGCTGAAGTGTGTGGAAAGAAATGTCTGATCAGTTCTGCTGTTTTACTGCTATATGTCAATGATGATCTAGGTTTTTCGAATATTGATTATGCTGCTATAGAGAAAGTTGTTGGTTTGATGAATGTTCCTTAAGCTTAATTGTGTGGGTTGTATCCAGTATTAAAATTGATGAAACGTGGTCCACAAAGGTGCTGAAGGTTGAAGCCTTCAGTCAGGGGGTTGTAGCTCCCTTCCAGGTGAGGCTTGTAAACGAGAGCAGGGGGTTGTAGCTCCCTTCTAGGAGAGGCTGGTAAACGAGAGAAGGTTGTAGCCTTCTACAGGTGGGTGCCTGCGTGCTGGTATGAGTCTACGCCAGTACATGGTTGTAAGATGTTTTCTTTATAATAAAATATTGAAGGTTGAGACAACGGCAGCGGTGGTTTTCTCCCGAATTGGGTTTCCACCTTAAATCCTGGTGTTCATGTGTGTTGGTTGTGTGTGATGGTTTATTCTATTATTACTACACATGCTTACTGCTTATTGAACATCTAATGAATGAATGATGGAATGATATAAGTGAAGAATTATCTGCATAATAAGATTGTTGGACATATGCATGTTTTGTTAAGTATATCCATGTGTATACGTGAGTTGGCTTTAGGAAAGTCATGTATGTGTTTTGAAGTAAGAAAAAGTAAAAAGTTTTGAGTAAGTCCTAAATACTGATTCACCCCCCCCTCTCAGTATTTTTCCCAACAATTGGTATCAGAGCAGGTCCTTCTGCAGAAGCTTGATCGCTTGAAGGAGATCCGTCGAAATGGGAAGTCATGAAGGGGTAATGTCTATAAGGCCACCTCTATTCAATGGAAATAATCTGTTATTCTGGAAGATACGAACAAAATCATATCTGCAAAGTCTTGGTGCAGAAGTATGGGCAATCGTGGAAGGAGGCTATCAGTATCCGGCAAGTATTCCTACTGATGCAGCAGAAAGGAAGAAATATGAAATCAATGCCAAAGCTGTCAATGTCTTATTAGGAAGCATGTCTGAACCAGAATTTGCTAAAGTGATGCAGCTAAATTCAACAAAAGAAATATGGGACAAAATAATTCTGAGCTATGAAGGAGATACAAAGGTAAAAAGTGCAAAACTCCAAACTCTCAGAATTGAATATGAAAATTTAAGGATGCATAGTGATGAGAGTATTGCCAGTTTCTTTTTACGTCTAGATGATATTGTAAATCGTATGAGAAGTTTGGGTGAAACCATAACCGATACTACTATGGTGGAAAAAGTCTTAAGATCTTTAACTTCAAAATTTGAGTCAAAAGTGTCAGCTATTGAAGAAAGGCAAGATCTGCAAACTCTTACTATTGTTCAACTACATGGTATTCTGACTGCTTATGAAATGAGACAAGGAGGTCCCTCTCAAATCAAAGAAGCTACTTTTAAGGCGTGTGCAAAAGGAAAAGAAAAGGAAGTTGTCAAGGAATCAAGTTATATATTAGAAGAAGAAGAAGCAAATTTTGTAAGGAGACTCCAACCAGGTACTGGAAGATTCAAAGGTAAGCTACCCTTCAAGTGTTTTAATTGTGGAAGAGTTGGTCATTATGCTGCTAAATGTCCTTATGAAGAAAAACATGATAAAGGGAAACAATTTGAAAAGGGAAAGAGCTATTATGCAAATGAAGATAATGATGAACTATCAAATGAGGATGAAGAAGATCCTGACCAAGATCTGCTAGTGCTCATGGAAAGGAAGCAAAAGAAGAAGGCTACTCAAAAGGAGATATCTCAGAAAACATGTGCAACAGAAAATGAAGAAGATAAAATAGGTATTGAATGTGGTTCTTGTGATTCACTTTCTTGTGCATACAATGGTGAAGATAGTGAAAGTAACAATATAATTCTAGAAACAAATCTCAAGATCAATGATTGGAATCAATTTCATAAGAGAGAATCTATCTACAAAGATATGATCTCTAGAATGAATGAACAGAAAGAAATACTGAATGGACAGATAGACAAGTATCAAAAGTTGTATGCTTATGCAACCAATCAAAGTGAAATACTTGAAGCAGAAATCATCTCTCTCAAAGAAGATCTGGAAAAATCAAATAAGAAGAATGAAGAACCCCTATCATTTGAAAAGGAAGGACTTGAAGCAGAAATCATCTCTCTCAAAGAAGATCTGGAAAAATCAAATAAGAAGAATGAAGAACTGCTAAAAACATGTGAAGAACAAGAAAATTGGTTGTAGGAAGAAATTTTAAAATTAAATGATCAAGTAGAAGAAGGAAAAAGGGTCGAAGAAAGCATGAAGAAGCAATGCCAAAAATTGGAGGTTGAGGTAAACATTCTCAAAGGTAAATTAGAAGAAAAGGATAAACTCTTGAGGTTTCAAGATAGTACTAAGATTCTAGAAAATATTCTTAGTAATCAAAGATCTCCTGCTATTAAACTTGGTCTTAGTTTTCATGAAACTGTTAAAGGAGAATCTAGTTCACAAGGAAGTGCTAAGGACTCAAAGGATGTCAATGCAAAACCTGAAGAGTTGAAAGAAACAAGAAGTCAACCGACAATCATGAACACTCAAAGGAAATCATTCAATAATGTTGAATGCTTTAAATGTCATAATTATGGGCATGTTGCAGCAAATTGCAGAAGCAGATTGTTTCAGTCACAAACAAACAGATTCTACACAGAAAGGTACTCTGGCTTCTTCAAGGGATATTGTTTTTCATGCAGCAAGTATGGTCATAAAGCAGCTGATTGCAATAGAAGGAAGAATAGAACAACACATTATGATCCTTATGCTTACTTTTCTGGTCACATAAGATGCTATACTTGTAACAAGTATGGACATGTAGAAAAATAATGTATGATGAATAGATCTGAGAAATTGGAGAACTTCCAGCACACAATAAGAAATTTCAAGCAAAGCTGGAAAAAGAAGGAAGACCGGTCAGAAACGTAGGGAATATTGACCCTACTGCAGTCATCCGCTTCTAAAGCTTACTTCTCATAATGACTGCAGGAATGATGTGAGATACATTATAGATATTAGTAATGTATCATCACAGGGGGAGCAATGTATGATGATTCTCATGGTTGGTTTGATTATTCTGGTTATGTTTATTTCTGACTGAGCATCTGATGTGAAGAAGACAGGTACAGGTGGTACAAATTCAGGGGGAGATGAAGGAATGTGAAATTTTCAGTGTTTCACTTTCCATACGCGGGTTTGATGAACTAAAGTCGCGTATACACGCGAGTTCCAGTGGAGACAGACGCGTATGCAGTTATGACAAGAAAAATAGTATGACAGCTAAAGATCAGGAGCACAGGTGCAGGGGGATCATCAGTATGATTGCTAATGACTGTATTATTGGCACTATATCTGCTTATTTCTTAGTTCTAAATGATTATGACATGATACATGGTTTCTTATGATGAGATTATGGATGAGCCCTGTTTGCTTTTTGCTGAAGAAGTATTCTTTGTTTTCACACATGGATGAGATGGAAGTCTTATGATTCAGAGATAAGGACAGATCATGCAGAGATTGTTGCTGATAACTTGCTGTTGAAAGAGTTTCAGATTGCACAAGCTAAGGAGGAGCCTTGGTCATATGGAAAGGATGCTTGGATGCACATTTTCAGGGGGAGCATTAGCCTTGCTGAGTATAATGCATTGTTGGCATTATGATGGTTCTGAAATATGATCTCTCTCTTGAGGTCTTTCTGGTACTGGTCATAAAAAGTCATATTTGTAATTTGATGAAAAGGTCATGTTGAGACCTATGATGTAAATTTGTAATATTCAGTCATGTAAGGACTTGATCAAATGTGTAAACCCTCTTGGTTGGGTACTTGAGTCAAAATGTGTAAACCCTCTTGGTTGGGTAGTTGAGTCAAAATTGTGTAAACCCACTTGGTTGGGTATTTGAGTCTCATATGTAAATCCACTTGGTTGGATCTTTGATGTAAGTATGAGTTCTTGGTGATAGGAAGGTCATAGAGTCATGTACTTCATTGGAAAATATGTTTGAAGATTCAGCATGAACTCAGGGGGAGCATGGTAACTTCAATGCACATCAGATCTACAACACTCTTCTTTCTACATGAGGAGGAAAACCTTGTATTGGTTTTGATCCGCCCTTTGCCCTTGATTTCAAAGGGGGAGAGTGACATGGTGTTTGAATAGGGGAGAATATCATTATGCTTAATGTATCTATCTATTGTGGTGATCAAACACCATCGTGGTTGCCATTAAGTCCAAAGGGGGAGATTGTTGGCAATATGATGCAGAGTGTTGTCCTTGATGGCAACCCACTTGATGAAGATGATGGAAACCTACTTAATGAAGTTGTTCTTGATGCTTGATGAGTTTATTAATGATGTAAATTTGATGTTCTACGGCTCGCTCGAAGTAACGAGAAGAAAGGTATTTCGGGAAGTGCTAAGGAAATGATAAATAGTGTGTCACTATGCATACGCCGGATTTATTGAGCGAAGCAAGCGTGTGTACGCGAAAAAAATTATCTGCCAAGTCGCTGCTCTATTGCGCTCTAAAAAGAATGAAGCAGGTTACTACCATGGTATTGACCCATTGTATTGAGCGCTGGATTGTCTATGTGATCCCGTCCAGGAATACCATCGGAAGTTGTGTGGTTTTGGCTCATGGTATTGTCAAAGGCTAGATCTATTTAAGGAGAAGAAATTCATTGTGCAATGGGTGTGCATGAGTCTGGGTTTGAATGTATACTTCACTCTGAAGTATGTCTGAATGGAAAGGGTAATAGTTTGATGATAGATCTGAATCTATGATGCACCTATGAAGCAAATGATGAAGAGGGATCTCTAGATCTGAAATGTATATGTATCTTCTGGATTTGTTTATGGAATGATTAGATCTGTGATCTGGCGAATCTGTGCTGAAGTAAAGAATGAAGATCTGAGCTTTTTATCTATTCTGGAAAGCTGCACTACCCTAAAATGTCTGAAGATCTATATGTAGGTTCGTCGAGGAGAAAGAGCATATATATGCGGCTTGTATTCATCGAAAGCGCGTATGGGAATTGAAGTCAGCTCTGAAATGTGTACAGATGTATACGCGGGTTGGTATTTGTGAAAGCGCGTATATACACAGGTTCAGTGAAGAAAAAGCGCGTATGTAATTTAGGGTTTGCTGAAGTATGTGGTATGAAATGTCTGATCTGTTCTGCTGTTTTACTGCTATCTGTCAATGATGGTCTGGGTTGTTCGAATAATTGATTATGTCAAGCATTTGAGCAAGTTGTTGGTTTGATGAAAGTTCCTTGAGCTTAATTTTATGGCTGATTCAGTAGAAATTGATGAAACGTGGTCCAGAGGTGTCAAGGTAGAAGCTCTCATTCAAGGGGTCAGAAGCTCTCTTCCAGAGAGGCCGGGTAAAATGAGTGTGGGTTGTAGCTCCCTTCCAGAGAGGCTGTGTAATGAGAGCAAAGAAGTTGCTCCCTTCCAGAGAGGCCGGTAAATGAGAAGGTTGCAGCCTTCTCGCAGTGGGCACCACATTGGTATGAGTCCGCACTCCAAGACATGCTGTAAGAGGAAGCTATAATAAAATATTGAAGGCCGAGACAACGACAAATGTGGGTTTTCTCCCGACTTTGGGTTTCCACCCCAAAATCCCGGTGTCCATGTGTGTTGCTTATGTGTGATGGTTTATTATGTTATTACTTCACATTCTTACTATTTACGAACATCTAATGAATGAATGATGGAATGATATATGAAGAATTATCTCGCATAATAAGATCGTTTGGACATACGCATGTTTTATTAAGTATATCCGCGTGTATACGTGAGTTGGCTTCAGGAAACTCGCGTATGTGTTTTGAAGTAAGAAAAAGTAAAAAGTTTTGAGTAAGTCCTAAATACTGATTCACCCCCCCCTCTCAGTATTTTTCCCAATAATTGGTATCAGAGGAGGTCCTTCTGCAGAAGATTGATCGCTTGAAGGAGATCCGTCAAAATGGGAAGTCATGAAGGGGTAATGTCTATAAGGCCACCTATATTCAATGGAAATAATCTGTTATTCTGGAAGATACAAACAAAAGCATATCTGCAAAGCCTTGGTGCAGAATTATGGGCAATCGTGGAAGGAGGCTATCAGTATCCGTCAAGTATTCCTACTGATGCAGAAGAAAGGAAGAAATATGAAATCAATGCCAAAGTCGTCAATGTCTTATTAGGAAGCATGTCTGAACCAGAATTTTCTAAAGTGATGCAGCTAAATTCAGCAAAAGAAATATGGGACAAAATCATTTTGAGCTATGAAGGAGATACAAAGGTAAAAAGTCCAAAACTCCAAACTCTCATAATTGAATATGAAAATTTAAGGATGCATAGTGATGAGAGTATTGCCAGTTTCTTTTTACGTCTAGATGATATTGTAAATTGTATGAGAAGTTTGGGTGAAACCATAACTGATACTACTCTGGTGGAAAAAGTCTTAAGATCTTTAACTTCAAAATTTGAGTCAAAAGTGTCAGCTATTGAAGAAAGGCAAGATCTGCAAACTCTTACTATTGTTCAACTACATGGTATTTTTACTGATTATGAAATGAGACAAGAGGGTCCCTCTCAAATCAAAGAAGCTTCTTTTAAGGCGTGTACAAAACGAAAAGAAAAGGAAGTTGTTAAGGAATCATGTTATATATCATAAGAAGAAGAAGCAAATTTTGTAAGGAGACTCCAACCAGGTACTGGAAGATTCAAAGGTAAGCTACCCTTCAAGTGTTTTACTTGTGGGAGAGTTGGTCATTATGCTGCTAAATGTCCTTATGAAGAAAATCATGATAAAGGGAAACAATTTGAAAAGAGAAAGATTTATTATAAAAATGAAGATAATGATGAGGATGAAGAAGATTCTGACCAAGATCTGAATGTTCTCATGGCAAGGAAGCAAAAGAAGAAGGCTACTCAAAAGGAGATACCTCAGAAAACATGTGCAGCAGAAAATGAAGAAGAGGAAACATGTATTGATTGTTGTTCTTGTGATTCACCTTCTTGTGCATGCAATGGTGGAGATAGTGAAAGTAACAATATAAGTCTAGAAGCAAATCTCAAGATCAATGATGAAAGCAATGATTGGAATCAATTTCATAAGAGAGAATCTATCTACAAAGATATGATCTCTAGAATGAATGAACAGAAAGAAATACTGAATGGACAGATAGACAAGTATCAAAAGTTGTATGTTTATGCAACCAATCAAAGTGAAAGACTTGAAGCAGAAATCATCTCTCTCAAAGAAGATCTGGAAAAATCAAATAAGAAGAATGAAGAGCTGTTACAAACACGTGAAGAACAAGAAAATTGGTTGAAGGAAGAAATTTTAAAATTGAATGATCAAGTAGAAGAAGGAAAAAGGGTCGAAGAAAGCATGAAGAAGCAATGCCAAAAATTGGAGGTTGAGGTAAACATTCTCAAAGGTAAATTAGAAGAAAAGGATAAACTCTTGAGGTTTCAAGATAGTAATAAGATTATGGACAATATTCTTAGTAATCAAAGGTCTCTTGCTATTAAACTTGGGCTTGGTTTTCATGAAACTGTTAAAGGAGAATCTAGTTCACAAGGAAGTGCTAAAGATTCAAAGGATGTCAATGCAAAACCTGAAGAGTTGAAAGAAACAAGAAGTCAACCGACAATCATGAACACTCAAAGGAAATCATTCAATAATGTTGAATGCTTTAAATGTCATAATTATGGGCATGTTGCAGCAAATTGCAGAAGCAGATTGTTTCAGTCACAAACAAACAAATTCTATATAGAAAGGTACTGTGGTTTCTTTAAGGGATATTGTTTTTCATGCAGCAAGTTTGGTCATAAAGCAGCTGATTGCAATAGAAGAAGGAATAGAAGAACACATTATGATCCTTATGCTTACTTTTCTGGTCACATAAGATGCTATACTTGTAACAAGTATGGACATGTAGAAAAAGAATGCAGGATGAATAGATCTGAGAAATTGGAGAACTTCCAGCACACAATAAGAAATTTCAAGCAAAGATGGAAAAAGAAGCAAGACCGGTCAGAAACGTAGCGAATATTGACCCTACTGTAGTTATCTGCTTCTAAAGCTTACTTCTCATAATGACTGCACGAATGATGTGAGATACATTAAAGAGATTAGTAATGTATCATCACAGGGGGAGCAATGTATGATGATTCTCATGGTTGGATTGATTATTCTGGTTATGTTTATTTCTGACTGAGCATCTGATGTGAAGAAGACAGGTACAGGTGGTACTAATTCAGGGGGAGATGAAGGAATGTGAAATTTTCAGTGTTTCACTTCCCATACGTGGGTTTGATGAACTAAAGTCACGTATACACGCGAGTTCCAGTGGAGACAGACGCGTTTGCAGTTATGACAAGAAAAATAGTATGACAGCTAAAGATCAGGAGCACAGGTGTAGGGGGAGCATCAGTCTGATTGCTAATGACTGTATTATTGGCACTATATCTGCTTATTTCTCAGTTCTAAATGATGATGACATGATACATGGTTTCTTATGATGAGATTATGGATGAGCCCTGTTTTTTTGCTGAAGAGTATTCTTTGGATGAGATGGAAGTTGTATGACTCAGAGATAAGGACAAATCATGCAAAGATTGTTGCTGATAAATTGCTGTTGAAAGAGTTTCAGGTTGCACAAGCTAACGAGGAGCCTTGGTCATATGGAAAGGATGCTTGGATGCACATTTTCAGGGGAATCATTAGCCTTGCTGAGCGTAATGCATTGTTGGCATTATGATGATTTTGAAATTGAGGTCTTTCTGGTACTGGTCATAAAAAGTCATATTTGTAATTTGTTTAAAAGGTCGTGTTGAGACCTATGATGTAAAATTGTAATATTCAGTCATGTAAGGACTTGATCAAATATGTAAACCCACTTGGTTGGGTACTTTCGTCAAAATGTGTAAACCCTCTTAGTTGGGTAGTTGAGTCAAATTGTGTAAACCCACTTGGTTGGGTATTTGAGTCTCATATGTAAATCCACTTGGTTGGATCTTTGATGTAAGTATGAGTCCTTGGTGATAGGAAGGTCATAGAGTCATGTACTTCATTGAAAAAATATGTTTGAAGATTCAGCATGAAATCAGGGGGAGCATGGTAACTTCAGTTCCCATCAGATCTACAGTGCTCTTCTATCTACATGAGGAGAAAACAACCTTGTGTTGGTTTTGATTCCCCCTTTGCCCTTGATTTCAAAGGGGGAGAGTGACATGGTGATCAAACACCATCGTGGTTGCCATCAAGTCCAAAGGGGGAGATTGTTGGCAATATGATGCAGAGTGTTGTCCTTAATGGCAAACCATTTGATGAAGATGATGGAAACCTACCTAATGAAGTTGTTCTTGATGCTTGATGAGTTTATTAATGATGTAAATCTGATGTTCTACAAGTAGCTCAGAAGTACTAGAGAAAGAAATATCATTTAGGGCCAGAATAATGATGAAAAGTGTGTGCCACAAAGCATATGCGGGTTTGTTTAAGAGAAGTAGCGTATGCACGCGGAAAAGTACGTGCCAAGTCGCGTATGCTCAATTTCTCTCTAAAAGAATAAAACCAGGGGTTACTACCATGGTATTGACCCATTGTATTGAGCACTGGATTGTCTATGTGATCCCGTCCAGGAATACCATCGAAAGTTGTGTGGTTTTGTCTCATGGTATTGTCAAAGGCTAGATCTATTTAAGGAGAAGAAATTCATTATGCAATGTGTGTGCAAGATGTCTGGGTTTGAATGAATACTTCTCTCTGAAGTATGTCTGAATGGAAAGGGTAACAGTTGAATGATAGATCTGAATTCATAATGCACCTATAAAGAGAATGATGAAGAAGGGTATCTAGATCCTAAATGTATTTGTATTTTCTAGATCTGTTTATGGAATGTTTAGATCTGAGATGAGGCGAACATGTTTCTGAAGTGAAGAGTAAAATCTGAGCTATGCATCTGTTCTGAAGAATTATGCTTTCCTAAAATGTCTGAAGATCTATACGCTAGTTTGTAACAGAGGAAGCACGTATATACGCGGCTTGTATTCAGCGAAAGCGCATATGGGAATTGAAATCAGCTCTGAAATGTGTGCAGATGTATACGCGGGTTGGTATTTGTGAAAGCGCATATATATGCAGGATCAGTGAATAAAAAGCTCGTATGAAAACTAGGTTTTGCTGAAGTATATGGTATGAAATGTCTGATCTGTTCTGCTGTTTTACTGCTATCTTTCAATGATGATCTGGGTTGTTAGAATATTGATTATGTTGCTATAGAGCAAGTTGTTGGTTTGATGCAAGTTCCTTGAGATTAATTGTATGGGTTGGATCCAGTGTGAAAATTGATGAAACGTGGTCCATGAGGTGCTGAAGGTAGAAGCCTTCAGTCAGGGGGTTGTAGCTCCCTTCCAAGAGAGGCTGGTAAACGAGTGCAGGGGGTTGTAGCTCCCTTCCAGGAGAGGTTGGTAAACGAGAACAGGGGTTAGTTGCTCCCTTCCAAGAGAGACTGGTAAACGAGAGAAGGTTGTAGCCTTCTGCAGGTGGGTGCCTGCGTGCTGGTATGAGTCTGCGCTAGTACATGGTTGTAAGATGTTTTCTCTATAATAAAATATTGAAGGCTGAGACAACGGCAGCGGTGGTCTTCTCCCGACTTGGGTTTCCACCTAAAATCCTGGTGTTCATGTGTGATGGTTTATTATGTTATTACTGCGCATGCTTACTGTTTATTGAACATCTAATGAATGAATGATGGAATGATATAAGTTAAGAATTATCTGCATAATAAGATTGCTGGACATACGCATGTTTTATTAAGTATATCCGCGTGTATACACGAGTTGCCTTCAGGAAATTCGCGTATGTGTTTTGAAATAAGAAAAAGTAAAATATTTTGAGTAAGTCCTAAATACTGATTCACCCCCCCTCTTAGTATTTTTCCCAACAATTGTTATCGGAGGAGGTCCTTCTGCAGAAGCTTGATCGCTTGAAGGAGATCCGTCGAAATATGAAGTCATGAAGGGGCAATGTCTATAAGGCCACCTCTATTCAATGGAAATAATCTGTTATTCTGGAAGATACGAACAAAAGCATATTTGCAAAGTCTTGGTGCAGAAGTATGGGCAATCGTGGAAGGAGGCTATTAGTATCCGGCAAGTATTCCTACTGATGCAGCAGAAAGGAAGAAATATGAAATGAATGCCAAAGTCGTCAATGTCTTATTAGGAAGCATGTCTGAACCAGAATTTTCTAAAGTGATGCAGCTAAATTTAGCAAAAGAAATATGGGACAAAATCATTCTGAGCTATGAAGGAGATACAAAGGTAAAAAGTGAAAAACTACAAACTCTCAGAATTGAATATGAAAATTTAAGGATGCATAGTGATGAGATTATTTCCAGTTTCTTTTTACATCTAGATGATATTGTAAATCGTACGAGAAGTTTGGGTGAAACCATAACCGATACTACTCTGGTGGAAAAAGTCTTAAGATCTTTAACTTCAAAATTTGAGTCAAAAGTGTCAACTATTGAAGAAAGGAAATATCAGCAAACTCTTACTATTGTTCAACTACATGGTATTCTGAATGCTTATGAAATGAGACAAGGAGGTCCCTCTCAAATCAAAGAAGCTGCTTTTAAGTTGTGTGCAAAAGGAAAAGAAAAGGAAGTTGTCAAGGAATCAAGTTATATATCATAAGAAGAAGAAGCAAATTTTGTGAGACTCCAACCAGGTACTGGAAGATTCAAAGGTAAGCTACCCTTCAAGTGTTTTACTTGTGGGAGAGTTGGTCATTATGCTGCTAAATGTCCTTATGAAGAAAATCATGATGAAGGGAAACAATTTGAAAAGAGAAAGAGTTATTATACAAATGAAGATAATGATGAGGATGAAGAAGATTCTGACCAAGATCTGAAAGTGCTCATGGAAAGGAAGCAAAAGATGAAGGCTACTCAAAAGGAGATACCTCAGAAAACATGTGCAGCAGAAAATGAAGAAGAGGAAACAGGTATTGATTGTTGTTCTTGTGATTCACCTTCTTGTGCATGCAATGGTGAAGATAGTGAAAGTAACAGTATAAGTCTAGAAGCAAATCTCAAGATCAATGATGAAAGCAATGATTGAAATCAATTTCATAAGAGAGAATATATCTACAAATATATGATCTCTAGAATGAATGAACATAAAGAAATACTGAATGGACAGATAGACAAGTATCAAAAGTTGTATGTTTATGAAACCAATCAAAGTGAAAGACTTGAAGCAGAAATCATCTCTCTCAAAGAAGATCTGGAAAAATCAAATAAGAAGAATGAAGAGCTGTTACAAACATTTGAAGAACAAGAAAATTGGTTGAAGGAACAAATTTTAAAATTGAATGATCAAGTAGAAGAAGGGAAAAGGGTCGAAGAACATGAAGAAGCAATGCCAAAAATTGGAGGTTGAGGTAAACATTCTCAAAGGTAAATTAGAAGAAAAGGATAAACTCTTGAGGTTTCAAGATAGTACTAAGATTCTAGACAATATTCTTAGTAATCAAAGGTCTCCTGCTATTAAACTTGGTCTTGGTTTTCATGAAAATGTTAAAGGAGAATCTAGTTCACAAGGAAGTGCTAAAGATTCAAAGGATGTCAATGCAAAACCTGAAGAGTTGAAAGAAACAAGAAGTCAACCGAAAATCATGAACACTCAAAGGAAATCATTTAATAATGTTGAATGCTTTAAATGTCATAAATATGGGCATGTTGCAGCAAATTGCAGAAGCAGATTGTTTCAGTCACAAACAAACAGATTCTATACAGAAAGGTACTCTAGTTTCTTTAAGGGATATTGTTTTTCATGCAGCAAGTTTGGTCATAAAGCAGTTGATTGCAATAGAAGAAAGAATAGAAGAACACATTATGATCATTATGCTTACTTTTCTAGTCACATAAGATGCTATACTTGTAACAAGTATGGACATGTAGAAAAATAATGCAGGATGAATAGATCTGAGAAATTGGAGAAATTCCAGCACACAATAAGAAATTTCAAGCAAAGCTGGAAAAAGAAGGAAGATCGGTCAGAAACGTAGGGAATATTGACCCTACTGCAGTTATCCGCTTCTAAAGCTTACTTCTCATAATGACTGCAGGAATGATGTGAGATACATTATAGAGATTAGTAATGTATCATCACAGGGGGACCAATGTATGATGATTTTCATGGTTGGTTTGATTATTCTGGTTATGTTTATTTCTGACTAAGCATCTGATGTGAAGAAGACAAGTACAGGTGGTACAAATTCAGGGGGAGATGAAGGAATGTGAAATTTTCAGTGTTTCACTTTCCATACGCAGGTTTGATGAACTAAAGTCGCGTATACACGCGAGTTCCAGTGGAGACAGTCGCGTATGCAGTTATGACAAGAAAAATAGTATGACAGGTAAAGATCAGGAGCACAGGTGCAGGGGGAGCATCAGTCTGATTGCTAATGACTGTATTATTGGCACTATATCTACTTATTTCTTAGTTCTAAATGATGATGACATGATACATGGTTTCTTATGATGAGATTATGGATGAGCCCTGTTTTTTTGCTGAAGAGTATTCTTTGGATGAGATGGAAGTTTTATGATTCAGAGATAAGGACAGATCATGCAAATATTGTTGCCGATAACTTTCTGTTGAAAGAGTTTCAGGTTGCACAAGCTAAGGAGGATCCTTGGTCATATGGAAAGGATGCTTGGATGCACATTTTCAGGGGGAGCATTAGCCTTGCTGAGCGTAATGCATTGTTGGCATTATGATGATTCTGAAATTGAGGTCTTTCTGATACTGGTCATAAAAAGTCATATTTGTAATTTGATGAAAAGGTCATGTTGAGACCTATGATGTAAAATTGTAATATTCAGTCATGTAAGGACTTGATCAAATATGTAAACCCACTTGGTTGGGTACTTGAGTCAAAATGTGTAAACCCTCTTGGTTGGGTAGTTGAGTCAAATTGTGTAAACCCACTCGGTTGGGTATTTGATTCTCATATGTAAATCCACTTGGTTGGATCTTTGATGTAAGTATGAGTCCTTGGTGATAGGAAGGTCATAGAGTCATGTACTTCATTGAAAAATATGTTTGAATATTCAGCATGAACTCAGGGGGGGCATGGTAACTTCAGTGCACATCAGATCTACAGTGCTCTTCTATCTACATGAGGAGAAAAAAACCTTGTGTTGGTTTTGATCCGCCCTTTTCCCTTGATGTCAAAGGGGGAGAGTGACATGGTGATCAAACACCATCGTGATTGCCATCAAGTCCAAAGGGGGAGATTGTTGGCAATATGATGCAGAGTGTTGTCCTTGATGGCAACCCATTTTATGAAGATGATGGCAACCTACTTAATGAAGTTGTTCTTGATGCTTGATGAGTTTATTAATGATGTGAATCTGATGTTCTACAAGTAGCTCAGAAGTACCAGAGAAATAAATATCAGTAAGGGCCAGAACAATGATGAAAAGTGTGTGCCACAATGAATACGCGGGTTTGCTTAAGAGAAGTAGCGTATGCACGAGGAAAAGTACGTGCAAAGTCACGTATGCTCAATTGCGTTGTAAAAGAATAAAACCAGGGGTTACTACCATGGTATTGACCCATTGTATTGAGCATTGGATTGTCTATGTGATCCCGTCCAGGAATACCATCGGAAGTTGTGTGGTTTTGGCTCATGGTATTGTCAAAGGCTAGATCTATTTAAGGAGAAGAAATTCATTGTGCAATGTGTGTGCAAGATGTCTGGGTTTGAATGAATACTTCTCTCTGAAGTATGTCTGAATGGAAAGGGTAACAATTGAATGATAGATCTGACTTCATAATGCACCTATGAAGAGAATGATGAAGAAGGGTATCTAGATCTGAAATGTATTTGTATTTTCTAGATCTATTTATGGAATGTTTAGATCTGAGATGAGGCGAACATGTTTCTGAAGTGAAGAGTAAAATCTGAGCTATGCATCTGTTCTAAAGAATTGTGCTGCCCTAAAATTTCTGAAGATCTATACGCTAGTTTTTAACAGAGGAAGCGCGTATATACGCAGCTTGTATTCAGCGAAAGCACGTATGGGAATTGAAATCAGCTCTGAAATGTGTGCAGATGTATACGCGGGTTGGTATTTGTGGAAGCGCTTATATACGCAGGATCGGTGAATAAAAAGCGCGTATGAAAACTAGGGTTTGCTGAAGTATACGGTATGAAATGTCTGATCTGTTCTGTTATTTTACTGCTATCTGTCAATGATGATCTGGGTTGTTCGAATATTGATTATGCTGCTATAGAGCAAGTTGTTGGTTTGATGAAAGTTCCTTGAGCTTAATTGTATGGGTTGGATCTAGTGTGAAAATTGATGAAACGTGGTCCATGAGGTGCTGAAGGTAGAAGCCTTCAGTCAGGGGGTTGTAGCTCCCTTCCAGGAGAGGCTGGTAAACGAGTGCAGGGGGTTGTAGCTCCCTTCCAGGAGAGGCTGGTAAACGAAAGCAGGGGTTAGTTGCTCCCTTCCAGGAGAGGCTGGTAAATGAGAGAAGCTTGTAGCCTTCTGCAGGTGGGTGCTCGCGTGCTAGTATGAGTCTGCGCCAGTACATGGTTGTAAGATGTTTTCTCTATAATAAAATATTGAAGGCTGAGACAACGGCAGTGGTGGTTTTCTCCCGACTTGGGTTTCCACCTAAAATCCTAGTGTTCATGTGTGTTGCTTATGTGTGATGGTTTATTATGTTATTACTGCACATGCTTACTGTTTATTGGACATCTAATGAATGAATTATGGAATGATATAAGTGAATAATTATCTGCATAATAAGATTGCTAGACATACGCATGTTTTATTAAGTATATCCACGTGTATACGCAAGTTGGATTCAGGAAAGTCGCGTATGTGTTTTGAAGTAAGAAAAATTAAAAAGTTTTGAGTAAGTCCTAAATACTGATTCACCCCCCCCCCCCTCTCAGTATTTTTCCCAACATCAACACCCAAAGATATTGCCTCCGAGAGTAGATAAATAACTGCAATGTACTCTACTATATTATTGGAAGCAGGACCAATGCAGACTCCTCTTGATACTAATAGCTGACCGGATGGATGATGAAGTACCCAAGCCGTGGAAGCCAAGTTCCGGGTGTGTCTACTAGCACCATTGGCACGACCATAATGACTCATGTCATTCGACACAACCTACCAAAGCAGATCAAAAACATCACCATCACATCAAAGACCAAAAACCAGATATGTACAAAACAATACTACTATATACAAAAGAAAAATTCCAGGCCGAAGCCTAGGCATAATAACTTTTCAAATAGAGCCCATTTCTGGGCTCCGGCAACTCATTTCCTTCAAAATCAACCAAGGTATATGCTCCTTTTTTAAGGACTTTTTTAACGATGAAGGGGCCATACCACATAGACTTAAACTTTCCTGTGCCCAGGGAATCCTTCTCTTGGGCATAGACCAAAACAAGGTCGCCTTTCGATAAAACCCTAGGCTTGACCGCCTTATCATACTGAACTTTGATTCGTTTCTTATGCGCCTCATTCATCGTCGCGGCATCCCGATGTTTCTCATCAAGATGTTCTAGATGAAGGAGACGTTCTTCAAGACTAGAAGTGTCAGGAAGAAGCTCAACAGCTAACTTAAGAGAAGGAATCTCACATTCAATGGGAAATATGGATTCCAGCCCGTAAACTAGTTGAAACGGAGTAAAGCCAGTTGCAGTTTTTACTGACGTCCTGTATGCCAAGAGTGCAGGATATAGCATGATATTCCAGTTGGATCGAGCTTTATTAATTGTCCTTTGAAGAATGGTCTTCAAGGATTTGCTCACGGCTTCCACTTGCCCATTGGCCTGAGGATAATACGGAGATGAATGCTCCTGCCGGAAACCTAATTTTAGAGCCAACTCAGCCATCATGCTATTCTGAAAATGACTGCCATGATTAGTGACAATCTCTCTAGGAATACCAAAACAAGCAATAACCTGGTTGAAAAGAAAAAGAGTTGTTGTCTCACCATCATTCCCAAAAGTAGGCATAGCCTCGACCCACTTCGTAAAGTAGTCTACTGCTACAATAATGTACTTGTGACCTTTAGCCGAAGGCGGGTTACAAGTAGTATAATCAATACCCCACTTTGTAAAGGGACCGACAGTAATGACTGGAAAAAGCAGAGCAGGATGAGCGCACATTTTTCGAGTATAGACTTGACACAGATGACACTTTTTGACCGACTCCATACAATCTTTTAAAATTTAAGGCCAAAAGTATCCAGCACGCAAGATTTTTTGGGCTGTAGCAAGCCCAGATAAATGACCACCACAAGCTCCACTGTGGCAATCATTCAGCACAGCCTCAGCTTCTTCGAGAGTTAAGCAACGTCTCAAGATTGAATCAACCCCTCGACGGTATAAAGCATCACCAATAATCAAGTAATTTTTAGCCAAGTGACGCAATTTATGACACTCATCTTTCGAAAAAGTAGAGGGAAACTTCGCAATCTGAAGATACACAATGATATCTCCATACCAAGGATCCTGTGCAGAGATGAGAAACAAATGTTCATCCAGGAAGGATTCATCATAAACTACCTCTTCTCCACAGGGCAACTCGGAGATTAATTCCGCGAAAACTAATGATTTCTTGGACTTGGCAGACATAAACTCAAGATCAAATTCCTGCAAAATCACAATCCATCTATTGTATTTGCCCCCAATCACTCGCC
Organism: Pinus albicaulis; assembly: GCA_034641835.2. NCBI lineage: Eukaryota > Viridiplantae > Streptophyta > Pinopsida > Pinales > Pinaceae > Pinus > Pinus albicaulis. The sequence goes on along the minus strand of CM076570.1, from coordinate 14,005,994 downwards.
TACAGAGAACAAACTGAAATGGATTGGCTGCTGCCAAAAAATAAGTTTTTCGTAGAAGAATATAATGTCTGAGTTGCTATACAGCATGAACAGCTGCTAAAGCTAGCTTCTCTATCGGAGTATACCTGATTTTAGGTCCTACCAAGCCTCGACTAAGATAGTATATAACATGCTCTGCCAGAGCATCGTCCTCCTGAACCAGAACCATACCAATGGTAGATTCTGCTGCTGCAAGATACAAAAGGAAATCTCTGCTATAATCAGGTGGACTCAATATAGGAGCAGAGGTCAATGCTTTTTTCAAAGCATCGAATGAGCGTTCAGCGAAGTCATCCCAAAAGAATGGAACTCCCTTCTTCAACAATCTCATAAATCCTTTGGTAACTTCAGCATAATTTACGATAAATATCCGAAGAAAATTAGCTTTTCCTTGTAGACTTTGAATTTGACGAATAGACGACGGGGGAGGCAACCGAAGTATTGCCTCAACCTTGAAGGGATCTACCCTAATCCCTTTCGAAGACACAATGAATCCCAATAACCGACCAGATGTAACCGCGAAAACACACTTTTTCGGATTCAACCTAATCTTGTAGAAACGACATCGTTCAAATACTTGACGGAGGTGAGTAGGATGATCAATTCTCTTTTGAGAACGAGCAGCTAAATCATCCAAATACGCCTCGATAATATGTTTGATATCGTGGAAGGCATATGACATGGCCCGCTGAAAAGTAGCCCCAGCATTTTTAAGACCAAAAGGCATATTCTTGTAAGCAAAAGTACCCCAGGGACAAATAAAGGCAGTCTTATGCTGATCTTCAAGATGGATAGTAATCTGATTGTATCCAGAGAAACCGTCCATGAAGGAGAAAATCTCATTACTAGCACACTCATCGATAATCTGATCTATAAATGGTGTGGGGTAATTATCTTTCGGACATGCTTTATTAAGGTCTCTGAAATCAATGCAAACTCGAATTGTTCTTTGTTTTTTATCTACGGGAACAGGATTCGAAACCCACTCTGTCAAAGGAACAGGGAAAATAAATCCCGCCTTGAGCAGCTTCTCCACCTCGGCTTTGATAGCTGCATCCTTCCTAGGATTGACCGGACGAATTTTTTGCCTCACAGGCTTAGCATTTTCGTAAGTCTTGATCTCATGCTGGACAATAGATGGATTTATACCAGGCATTTCCTCATAAGACCAAGCGAACACATCCCTAAACTCTTTAAAGAGATCAGTATAAATCTGAATCTCTTCAGGGGAACATTCAGCTCTGATGAATACATTCTCTATAACATTGGGATCCCTGGAAATGTTCACCGAGATAGTTGGATAAATCACAGCCATGTTCCCTTCAGCATATACTTGTGTTGGTGCTAAAGGGTTCAGGACTGGGTGAACGAGACCAGGAAACAAAGGACTTGGAAAACTTGATTCAACTTCGCTCAAATCAGGTAAAAAGTAAGACTGCTGATGAAAATCATCCCACGATCTATCTATACCATTCATAGCTTCCAGGATTGCCTCTTCATATGGAAGAGTGGTATCAAGGAAATCCTGGGCGGAAGAAGAACTAAGTGTCCAAGCTGGAGCCACATCGCCATCCAACTCCTCTAGAGAAATAGAAGCTAGAATGGTCTCTGCAGAGTCAACAATAGATTGATAAGCAATCTCAGCTGCAAACATTGGAAATTCCATTCCACCCACTTGACCTTCCGCTAATGTGGAGGTAGGGGAAGGTAAGGTCCAAGGGTCCGAAAAATAATGAGTTCTGAAGAACTCTCTTCGAATAGGAGCCATGGAGGACGAAATCGCATTTATATGAACTGTAGGAGGTGGAATATCAAAATTACCCATCAAAGAAGAATACATTCCAACCCCTAAATTCTCAACAGGCGGCTTGGCATTATCCACCTTTGGAATATTTGAGTCAGTAGATGCATTCGGGTCTACAGGAGAACAGTCCAGTTGATCCACTGTAACAATCCTCCCTACGTGAGGGAAAAAAATAACCTGAAATAATGAGGATGCGATGGCATCCATCTCATAAATCCAGTTTCGCCCCAACAGAAGGTTGTAGTCCAAGCTTGCATCAACTATCTCAACCTCTATATTTACAGTTTTTCCCCCAACACAGATGGGCAAAGCTGGAAAAATACCATGCGGTCTATGAGAATGACCATCAAACACAGTCAGAAGAGTAGCAGATGGAACAGTTGCGGGAGATCCAATTCCCTTCCAGCATGCGAGAGACATCACACATGTGGAAGTGCCCTCATCAACAACCGTTTGAAAGATATTGAATTTCCAAAACGATGATTTGATATGAAAATCCATATGATGGGGGAGTATCTTTTTAAAATTAGACATATCGAATGTAATCACAAGAGAGTTCTTTGGATCGACAGCCCCAATAGCAGTGAGCAGAGCATTGCGCTGAGCTGGACAAGACTGGAGCACCTCAAGAGCCGACATGGCACAGGGACTCTGTGCCAGATCTTCCACAATAGAGTAGTTATGGGCATCCCTGGCATTTGAATTAATCATCGTACGCTTATTAGATGCTTTTGGAATCCGAGGTATAGGTTCAACAGTAGGCCTCATGATATGAAGCGGCTCAGTACCATCGGGAGCACCCTTGGCTTTCAAAGACTCATCTTCGCCATAATCACGAGATCTCGTGGCGATATCTACATGAGCACTCATCATGTATATGTTTGACAGATTTTCCCCTTCCTAGGTGCCCCCAGAGGAAGCCCCAGTATTTTTGTTTGCGCCAACAACTAGTTGTTTCCCTTGGGGAAAAGGGTTTGTCAACACAGCCTGGGAACTAGAAGAATCCTGCTGAGCTAACAAGTGCCGCGCATCCTGAATTTTAGGGCAAAGGTGAGTAAGATGGTCTCCATCACATAACTTGCATGGAAACTTCACTTTCTTTTTATCCTTTGGACCCTCACCAACATGCTCGTTGGATTTATTTGCATTACCTTTCCCATTCTTGCCCTTTTTCTTATTATTGTTCCATCCCTTCTTCTTCCCTTCGGATTGTTGATTTTCTTTAGGGTTAGAATTCTGAACGGCATTTACTGACAAAGATTGAGAAGGCGATGACTCAACAGGCACAACCTGACCAGAAGAAGCAGATTGTATAGACAATTGCTGCAATTGACTAAGCAGGTTAGCAGCACCACTATTGATCGACCCAATAAGTCCGTCACCATGAGGACCGGCTTTAGTCTTGGATATGTCTAATTTGGAGCGAGGAGCATTAGGCAAATATTTATGAAGGACACCAGACTGAGAATATATCAATTCAAGCTGTTGGGCCCTAAAAATAGCCTTCTCCTCGGAAAATACCCCTAAGAGGGATACATCCTTAGAAATATATGACTGCAGAGATTTCAAAATCTCTGCAGAAGAAATTATTTTGGAATATAAGCTTTGATGAGCCTCTTCCTTCTCCGCCATTCCTAAATATGATCAGAAATGTGGGTTGCGTCGTCCTACTTAAAATTAGCTAGGATTTCAATCCCAGCATCATAACGGACATGCAACTGGAAATGATTTAGAAATATAGTAGCCAAATCTCCAAAAGTAGAAAAACTGCCCCCAGTTAACTCAATATAACACTTGGTAGCATTTCCAGAAAAGGTGCATTGAAACAATCTCAACCTAATCGAATCCTCGATCAGGGAGTTAGATGAACACCATAAATGGAAAGTGGTGATATGATCAGCCGGGTCCTCTCCATTCTTGCCTTCAAACTTTGGAATGTCTGAAGGTAGTTTGGTAGGAACCGGAGGCCACCCCGAACTATATCGGATTGGATCATTCGTCAATTTCGACAAATCTGGCAAGTTCAACGTTGCCAGAAAAGGTAAACGAGGAGGAGCCTGAGGATTCCATCCTTGGTGGGATGAATTCCCAATATTCTGAAAATAATAACCCGGATTTGATGAGGCATGACGTTTCCAGAAAGAACTCGTAGAAAATGTTGGGCCATAGGACCCAACATTTGGAGAAGGACCCCCTCCCAATGTAGAGTTACCATAGACCGGACCAGTTCCCCCCCCTAAAGTAGTGAATAAAGAGGAAACCCCCTGATAGGGGTTCCAAGTGTTAGAAAGAGGGGAAAAAACCTGATAAGCACTCGACGAAGGGAAAGAAACATTCTCTTGTTGACCAGCGAGAAACTGATTCCCTGCCCTCACTGCTGTAAATACAGGGTTCCAACCTGTAAAGGTAGTCGAACTCTGACCTCCAGACCAAGGGTTAAAACTCTGAATATGAGAAGTAAAAGGAAAAGACCCTAAGGAAGAATTTGAACTAGGAATATGCCCACTTCCGAAGGGGAACCCTTGAAAATAAGCTGACCCACTAGCCATGGAAAACATGGGTGCAGACGCAGTTGCAGCAGTGGAAAAGGAAAACGAAGGAATCCCACTAGTGGGCATTCCAAAACAAAAGGGACCAGATTGAGAAGCTTGTGCTTGGGTGAAACTAGAGCCAAACACAACAGTACTAGAAGCAATCGAAGATATAGCAATTGTGCCTCCTCCTTCTACTGAAGCAGGAGTCTGAATGCCTGCAGCACTCACAGCCGAGGCTGCGTTCCCAGTCATGGCCATCGAAAGGTATGAATAGGATGGATAAGGACTTTCTGGTCTTTCTGACTCAGGTCTGATGTACTCAACAACAAACGGATAATCAGGAGGAAGAGGAGATGGAAGTGATTCAGAAAGCTGAGATACTTCCTCTACTTCTACTTCTTCTTCTCGTGGAAATAAGACTCTCGAGGTGAGCGAAGCGCTCCTCTCAGAACCAACACTAGAACAAACTACAAAACCTTCAAGCCCTTGTGGAGGATCTCTCTCCGCTGCGTCAGATACCACTGGGTGATATTCACCTGCTATATTACTCCTATGCCTTCTTGAAGAAGGCTCAACACTTTTGGGAGATAACCCCCGAACTCTCCTCGATCGACGAGGCGCTTGATCAGCCACTTTAACAGATTAATTAGACTCAAAAAAGTATAAAGCTAAGCAAGCTAGGAGCAAAGAGCACTCACTACAAAAAATCCCTAAGATACAACCAAGCAAGCAGCCTTCAGGTATTTCCGCTCCGGGTGATTAGGACCAGACACCAAAATACGAGAAAGCAAAAAATAGGACCTACCGAAAGTAGTCTGGGATAATTACGGCCTAGACCTACTAGCGAAGGTAACATAAATAGTTACGCCGACCTCCTAACAACAGCCTTTGCCAGTGCAAGTACCCAAGCTTTGCCGGGGCACCCTTTAGAAGTACTGCTGGAAGTGATACGACGTCTGCCTCAGGTACCACGAGTATTCCCCCCCGCAGTCACCTGTGTGGAACCTAGGAATGGCAACTAAGGGCACCAATCTGTGTCAGCAGCCAGGCGGAATGGTCTTAAGGCAAGATCCAGTAAATCGGAGAGGGGGTATCTCTCGTCTCAACCTTCACTTCCCCTCGCGCTTGACTCTCTGGAGGACAAATTTCTCGGTCCACCTAACAGAGTTGGATTTCGCTCATTTAATAAACTTCTATGTTTTAGTTTGAGCGGCCTTGGAGAGTTAACTCTCCACTCACCTAATCCAAGGCCCTACAACCTAGCTAGTTGATGTATGACACTTAATAAAAAACTTGCTAGTTGTTTTTAAATTAATGCGCTTATTTTAGTTGGCTGTTATATTAAGTCAAGGGAATATGGAAATGAAACTCGTGATGTTTTATGATGCAGAAAAGAAATTAATGAAAACCAAACTACATGCAGATGCAGTAATTGCCTTTCGATGAAAAGAAATTTCTACACGGGTTCTACGAGACTGTTTTTTCTTTTTAGATATCAAACCTCACACTCGCAAAATTTATGAAAAAGACTACAAACGTTTAAGTGCACCTAATGCAAATTACTAAGAGCATGCCAATTCTAAGATGCAAAATCTAACAAAGCAAAGAGAAATTCTGAAGAATCCCCCAATTCTATCACTTTTCCGGTTGTCCACAAAGCTAGTTCCCAAATCAGAAACTCTCAGTATAAAGACACCAAAATATGCTCGAAATAAGAGAAAGAAACCAATGAAAATCCCCTTCCCAAATCAAGTCAGAAATCGAAGGTAAGAAATCTCAACAAAGCTTCAAAAGATGGAAATAAACCAAAACAAAGGCAATGGCAAAACAAAATGTTTTTGAGCTTTTGAATTTTATAAAAAGAAGATTTCAAAGAGACCAAGAAGAACTATCCAATTCCCAAGCCAAACAATCTCTGAATTTCAAGCAAAACTTCAACAAAAATGCTCTAAATCTTATAGTGCCACTTAGTAGCAAGATTTATATGAGCAAAAGGAAGGCAAGAAACTCAATAACTCAGCCCAGAAGAATAGCACAATCTTGCAGCAAACAAAACTTCAAAGACCCAAAAATGACTCTTCAAAAATTGCAACAAGACCTAGTCAAATGAAATCAAGAAAACCAACCGAAAAGCAGGCAAAAATTAAAGTGCAAAGCAAGACATAAAGTTAGGAAAGAGCATATGAGCAGAAGCTCTCTATCCTGATTAAGCAGAACAGCCAAGAATCCCCAGAAAGAGATCTTGGTACTTGAACCAGAAGTGCAAGCACTAAAAAACAAGATTTTCCAAATGAGCTATTCTTCAACCAAACAAGAGAGAAAAAGACTAATAACCACCTTCAACACAATCCAGAGACTAAAAAGACACTGCAGAGATAGGTCACTACAAGCAGACAAGACCAAAAATTCAAGAAATCAAATATTTCAAAATTTGCCCAGGCATACGCTACTTAGCAATTTTGCAACAAGTGTGCATACGCGACTGTGGCAAAGGAAAAACACGTATACGCGACTTCATTTCACCAAACCTACATGTATACGCGTCTGTGTAGAGGAAAACTAGCGTATGGAAAAGTAAATAATGAAAAATAAAAATGATCAAGCCTGGCTAAAGAACTGGGTCTTTAGTCTGACTGAGAAAAAACTAACTGGACTGGAAATAATGATTAAAACTGTCGGAAACCTTTAAAACATCTGAAATCACCCAACAGGGGAATCATAAGAGTGCGATCCCTAGTGGAGTCGCCAGTTCTGTTTCGGGAAATAACTCCCTAGAGGTCGTTGGGTCAAAAACCTCCACAGATCAGGGCATGCTATTCAAGAAGGACTCACACAACCACACTTGTACGCTAAAAACTAGATATCATAGATTGTAGAACTCACCCGTAGATCCTACGTTTGATGTAGATCTCGCGGGGTCCAAACCCCCAACAACCTTTCTTCCTCTTCAACTTGGAAATCAAGAAGGAACATGCACGAAAATCTAGTTGTACAGCATATATTTCTCCTAAATGTCAGTGTAATCCATGTGAAACATCATATAAATAATAGTAAATGCTTAATTAACAATTTTTTCACATATGCAAGCAGATATTAACACGTGAATTCGGGAACAAGATGGTTCTTCTTCATTACAAACAACATGTACAATAATAGAAAGGTGGAGAGATCACCTGAATCCTTTCACAATCTTCGAACAGACTGTCGTCTGGATCCATTCCGCCCTTGCCTCACTAGGATTCTTTCAAGACTTGTGCACACGAGATGACATATAAGCTGATGAACATCTCCAGGAAACAAGGGTTTCCTGTAAAAATCTGGGAAGTGCAGGAGGCACGGGAAATCAGACTTGAATTGGGCTCCAACAGAGTATAATGTCTATAATTTTCTCTCTCCCTTAGGCCATGCATATGAGGGGATTTTATACTCCCTCAAAGTAGTTTAAATCTGTTGGAAACAGTTGGCCACGGGCTGGGGTGGTTGAATTACGGGAATAACCATAAACCCAGCCTCGAAAATAGGGATTTTTATATATTTTTTAATGATTTTAATGGCATACGCGGAAAATTATCTATGGATTCGCGTATACACGCAGAAAAATCTGGGCATACCCGCGTATGGGATTTTAAACACTGTTTTTTTTATGAACTTTATTCAAGTATGTGGGAATGGGTGCCCAAGGCCAAAGAGACAATCATGAATCACATGAGGGTGAAAAATGATGCTATAACAAAGATCCACCTGGTAAGGGTCGAGAGCCTTAACCGCATGTGATAAGAGATTCCGAAGACTGATTCTCATCCTTGTCGAGGGAAATATTCCTGCAGCTACCCTAGTTGGCTTATTATTATTGGCTATATCGGATCGAATTGCTTCATATCTGCCTATTTCTTCATAAGATCGAGTTATGCCAAAAGTATGGTTACTACGCCAAAAGAAAAATTCCTGTTCCAAATTTATTTTTTGTTTTGAGGGTTGAGAAACATCATCGTTCTGAAGATCAAGCATCTTATTGCTAAGTACAAAGGAATCTAATTTCATTTTATACAAAGGTTGTCTTTTGCAAATCGGGCCAATCAATTATGGAGGCCAAGAGTTTCATTTTTGTGATAGACCGAGAACATTTCCCCATTTTGAATCGAGTGAAGGATAAAGGGGGGAATTGAATTTTCTACTGGTTAGTAATATCAAAGGTTGTGAGTCAACTTGTTCAAAGGCCAAATATATCATATCTCTGGAGACGTCGTATTTCCACTCTTGGAGACAAGTTTGTCTTATTCCTAGAGTCGGTATGCTCGTTATTTTATGCATCAAGTCAGAGATATATTCCAGGAGTTGAGCCAATGTTTCATTGCATCATTTTGAAGGCTCATTCTTATCATTCCTAGGATCGAACTGCTTATATTGTGAATTTTGTGAGCATTTACAATGAGTTAGAGGAGGTTGAATGACCCAACATTACAAGGAAGTATTAGAAGGGTGAAATTCCGAGTGAAAGGAGGTTGATTTATTCTTCATTAGAAGCCGCATATATTGCTAAGTTTGAGGGCCAAGAGTCTCATTCATCAAATTTCAAGGGAATTGTATCCTGAGGGGCTGAAATCCATCCACTTGTAGACCGAATTGTAAATTCTGAAAGGGCTAAATCCATCTAGTTTTGAGAAGCCAAATTGTTGATTCTTGTGTATTAAATTGTATCTTATTTTCAGGAAAATGAGTTTCCATTGTAGGTTCGAATCTTTCTTTACTAAGGATCAATTTAAATTCTAGCTCTATCATATTAAGCTGAGGATATTAGGCCGACTTGATTATTTGCTGGAGGATTGAGCTTATACTTCAGGTGTTAAGTCCCTATATTAATAGTATATCCCCTTATTATGTTAGTGTAGCCCCCCTTATTGTTATTATTGTACCCCTGTAACCCCCATATTGTTATTATTATGCCCTTAAATTATTATTGTTAGGTCGGCTAGGATTACATTCTAGCCCCACTAGGATTATATTGTGGCCTCATTGACTCCTATATATAGAAGGAGTTTTTTTGTTCATTTGTATCATCCAAGAATTGTTCATTTATGTAATGTATTGGAGGTTTCCCCCTCGAAGTGGCTCATTTCTAAGGCATTTATATCTCTTTTCTTCTATTTTTGGAGCTGGTTACACAACATTTGGTCTCAGAGGTTTGGATTCTAGGGTTTCGTTGCTCCAAACAGGTCATCGTGGCATTTTCGCTATAATTTTTTTTATACGAAGTTTCAGAAGCTGAAATTTTTAGGGTGCAAATATGAAATCCTAAGGAATATATTCTAAAAATTTCAGAGCTTGGTTCGCAATATTTTCGGAGATATCATCTGTGGAAGTCAGGTCTTTTTTCAAGCTCCTAAACAGGTCATCGTGGCATGTTCGCTATAAAAAAAATTCTACGAAGTTTCAGAATATGAAATTCACAGGGTGCGAAGCTGAAATCTTGAGGAAATTCGTCAAAAAATTTCAGAGCTTGGTTCGCAATATTTTTGGAGATATGATATGTGGAAGGTAGTGCTTCTTCAGGCTCCTGAATTTCATCTCAAAGAGGTGAGCGTGGGAAAAGTTCAATAACTCTCTCTCTGGGCAGTGGATTTGAGTGCCGTAAAAAGTGGTTGCAATTACATGGACTATAGTTTCTTGGCTATCAATTTCAGAGACAAAGAACGAAACAGTGACATGTGGCAAGTCGTACAAGTTCGCTCTACTGAACTAGTCCATAATTAGGTCATTGTGGGAGATTGGACACAACTTTTTTTTGGAGAATCCAAATCAGGTCAGACCTGTGGCATTCAAAAGATAATTCAGAGGGCTAGTTTAGTACTGAATTTCAGATATTTAAGATCCTTAATCGCATAGATAATCCAATTTCAATATCAAGCTCCTCAAAAGCAAGAAAAAGGTGTGTATTTTTCCGAATTGCATAAGTCTTGTTTGAAGAATCAATTTGAATTGATTCCAAGGGCATATTTTAGAATTTTTATCAGTATTGGGTTCTATAATTCTTCCAAAAAATAATTCCATACCCATTAATCCCTCAAAAATCTATACTATGACGCATGAAGAGGAAGAGTTGCAGTATGAGATATCAAAATTACGGTACCAAGTGCAACAAGTTTCAATCTTACGAAGAGAAATTGAAGATGAAATAGATGGTTTAAAATCAGAAATAGAGGCTAATTTGGATGGTTTGAAGGATCAAATAATAGCAAATATGGATGATAAATTAATGGAAGATCACATCGAGCATCAAAAACAAGTTCTCCAACTCTCAAAGGATAACCCAACTTTGGTGCAGAATCTAATGAAACAACATGAAGATCAACATCACATTGAAAGAAGTTATGAAGCAGTCATAGAAAAAAGAACTCAAAAAGTACGATCAATTTCAGAGTATCTCAGCAAGTGGAAGAACTTTCCTGTAAAATATTTCACATGGGAGGATGAGAATTTTATACAGAAGCATCAAGAAAATATTGACCTCGTTCTTTTGCATGTGATTACTACCGAAAGAATTTCTACAAAAAAAAAAAAACAATAATCAAGCGTTGAGGACAACACTTGTTTGAAGGAGAGGGGCATGTTAAGTCCCTATATTAATAGTATAGCCCCTTATTATGTTAGTGTAGCCCCCCTTATTGTTATTATTTTACCCCTGTAACCCCCATATTGTATTATTGTTCCCTTAAATTATTATTGTTAGGTCGGCTAGGATTACATTGTGGCCCACTAGGATTACATTATGGTCCCATGGACTCCTATATATAGAAAGGAGGTTTTGTAAATTGTATCATCCAAGAATTGTTCATTTATGTAATTTATTGGAGGTTTCCCCCTCGAAGTGGCTTATTTCTAAGGCGTTTATATATCTTTTCTTCTATTTTTGGAGTTGGTTACACAACATCAGGGGTCAAACTTCTCCAAAAAAAATTCCTCATGAGGGCTTGTTGTCATTTTTCAGAAGGTTAATTTACCTCTCTTAGAAGGAGCTAAATCTATCTCATTTGCAGGGCCAAATTGCCCACTTCCTAGACTAATTGCATTGTTGAAGGATCAATCCATTTCTCAAATAGGATATGAATTTTTCATAAATTCAACATCTACTCAGGTAGCTCAAGATTCATTATGGCACGTGTACCTGCATGGGTTCCATATCCTTAGTCAAGTTCATAACTTAGTTATAGGAGGGTTGAGTACATTGGTGCCATGAAGTTTGAACTTAGTGTTATCACTTTGAGGAGGAATGGTTTATTGTCCGAACTCCTGAAGCAATGGTTCTCTCACTAATCATCAATTTTTTAGATTGGCATATCAGAATTTTAATTTATTTTAGAGATTGAGGGTTGAGTCATTCTCTACAAATATGGAGGGCCGAATGCTTAATTTACCACATTCCAAGGATTATTTTCCACTTAGGGCCAAGAGCACTTCATCATTGGAGGCCAATAATTTTAGAATACCTAAGCATGAACATATCTAAGCTAGCATCCGAGAGAAAAATTGGGAGAAATCCTCCTTTGTGGAGTCAAATGCTACCAATTATAAAGTTGTGATTATATTTAAAAGGAGCGAGTTCACTAGCCTATACAAGGAGGCTGAGCATCATCAATTAGAGGTTCAGTTTCTCACATTAGAAGCATAGAATAGAATTCAATTCATGTGCATACTGAAGATCATTCAAGGAGTCGAGACAGTCTTAGAAGGAGGACGAAATTGGATCAACCATTTCAAGAGAGCGAGCTTTTTATTAAAGGGGTATATTGTAATTACTAGAGTGATTTTTTAAACTTGCAGAGGGCAGAATATTATATCCTTGAGCCTGGACTTCCTATGACCATTGGAGGCAGATTAACTGAGATTGGGTGGACATAGTTATTACAATTCTCACATCCCGTCGGGTTCTCATCTAGAGGTTAAATTCATAGGCAGATTTTCTCATTCCTTAATGATTAAAGGTGCATTCACAAAGGGCCAAAATTCTGATGTCTATCATCAACTAAAAGAAGGTTGATTTGATCTCAAATTTTGAGGGTCAAATCAGTATTAAGTCAGGATAAGTTGTCCAATATCTTGCCAAAGATTGTGCTAGGAGATATTTTGGAGATTAATTTCATTTTGCAGGGTCAAGAAATCCATTTTAGAGTTGTGAATTATTTAGGAGATCCAAGTCTGAAATTGCTTCAGGCTGAATCGACCCATGCATTTTCCTAGGCTTATAATCTTATTGAACAATTTTGATAAAAAAACATTATTTTCTAGCATGGGTTTCATGCTTTTTTTTATTAGTCATTTAGGTTAAGCATGTTCTTCATGATTCTAGGGTAGTTCATGCCATAAGAATATTTTTCATGAGTCAAGGGAGTCAATATCATTTGTATAAGACCTTATTGGGTAAGCTATAACATGTAAAAGATATTATTTTTATGTCTAGAAAGTCAAAAAGACCTCCAAGCACAAGTCAACCCTACCAATGAGAAGTCGGCCTAGAGAGGGTTATTTGACCTCTTGAAAAGAATATATATAGAAGGAGGTTCGACTCATTTGGACACACACCTATGCAATTCAATCTCAAGCAAGAGAAGCTAGACAAGAAGAATGAAAGAGCTAGAAGACCAGAAAAAAATACCAAGTGAGGGAAGGAGAACCCATTTCTATCTATTTTTGTCTACATGTGCAAGATTTTTAGGGTTTTTGCAGATGTTGCAAGGTTGAGTATTGCAGGTCAAGGTTGTAGGTCTGAAGTAAGGGTCGAAACTTTCATTAAGATTAGATTGAAGAAGGTTTGACTCTTGTTGACTTTGAAGATTTTGATTTGCGTAAGGAAGGATTCCTTAGAGGAATAACTTGGTGCTTGGAGGAGGCCTTGGTATAGAAGTTTTGGGTCTTGGATTTCTCATTTGAATTGATTTTATAAGAATAAAAGAATTAGTTTTTGGTTTTCCCCTTTGGAGGGGTTTTGTTTCTTACAGCCTAATCCTCGTGTCTATTGTCTTTATTGTTTATGTTCTTGATAATTATTTGTTGAAGAGAACTTAACTAAGAATATAAAGAAGCTAATATAAGATCACAAACTTTTTTAAGGATAAGGAGAATTGTTAAATAGTTGCCCTAGTTGATTCTACAACATGGTATTAGAGCTAAGGTGAAGAGAAGGAAGTTTAAAGATCATTTTTGTTGGCATAAATAAAGGACATCCATTGAAGGACCATTTGCAAGAAGGAAACATGGAAAGACTCTAAGAATACTTGAAGGAGGGATATAAGGAAGACTACAAGAAGAAAAAAAAACAAAAGGAACACCTTGAAAGAAGGTTGCTACTCCTCTTTTGAAGGCCTTGTATCTTGAAAAAGAATATTGATCTCTTGGAAGGCTATCATTTTAAAGGCTCGTTCGAAGACAAGCATCAAGAATCTTGGGAAAATCATCCATTCTTTGGAGAAACTTGAATATTGTTGAAGGAATCCTATAAGTCATCACTCTAGGTAAACTTTGAAGTCTTTTGAAGATTCTTGAAAAACATCCAAAGAGCACAATATCAAAAGAAGTATCTCTAATTTGGCTACAGTTCAAAAGAGCTTAGCGAAGGTGAGAAGGAGCTTTGTTTTTGGTCCATTCTTGATACTTTATAAGTTGAGTTTGATAGAGGAGCAGGGCCGAGGATAGAAGGAGAAAATATGGGCAGATCTTGTGCATGGCATTGGGGTTTTTTCTCTCTTTTCAGGCTGCATATTTTCTGTGAGATTGCAAGTAGAAGGTCTCTCTCTTAAGGAGGGCCGAGAGACCTAGAAAGTCTTCAAAACTCTAGGTTGCATACATATAAGTGTCGACACAGTTGATTGAGGAGAACATGGGTCTGTAAGGAGGGTTTTCCAAAAGTGAAGATCCCAAGGATCTATACTATTGAGGGAAACTCCATATCTATCAAGTTTATGTACAAATTTTATTTCTTTTATTAGAAAGTAGCAATTAGAGTAGCATGCATCATTGCATTCTCTAGAAGAGTTTTGATTTTTGTAGTATCATGAAAGAAATCATGGCATCATAGAATAAGGCATATGAAAGTAGAGGAATTAGAGTCTACATGATCAAGTTAATTTGGTAAAAGTCATCTAGCTAACAAGAATGAGAATATTTGGACCATCTTTCACATCATAGTTCATCCAAGTGTTTTCTAACATAATGTTAGAAGTAGTCGTCTTGTAAAAAATATTATCAAGATCCTACTATAAGAACCATCGTTTAGGGAAGGTTGTTTAACTTAGAAGCATCATGACATGATTGGTATATATTTCATCTAGTATAGAAACAATAGTCTTGAAGTATGAGGGGATGATGATGGTGAGTTGTAGTTTGAAAGGCAGAATTAAATTGTTTCTCCTCTTAAGAGCAACTTGTCTTCGATAAGAAAAGAAGCAAGCTCATTCAAATAAAGGATGGCTAGATGGTCAAAGGTATACATGCCTTCAATTATTTTTTTCAAAAAAGGTAAAATTTGTGTCTACAAGAACCCCACAGAAATAATTTATCATAAAAATGTATGAGAAGACTTCCATGTAATTACTCGACACTTGGAACGAGGAGCTTGACATGATTTGGAATGGTTAAGGATCAAGATTCTTCCACAAGATGACATGACTTAGACGTCATGATATTGATCAAAATCGAATATATTTTCCTAAGAAAGAAAGAGAGTTAATATTGACAACTCCAAAAAGAAGAAAATGTAGCTTGTTGGTCAGTTTGTTCCATGGGCACTTTGATTACAAGTGATTAGAATAGAAAAGGATCTTTGGTAAAAAAATGAAGATAGAACATATGAAAGGATTTTGATCTCAAAATTAAATAGAATCTGAAGAGGCCATCATATTGAGGTAATTTTGATATTGTTGTCTTGGTTTTGGTTATCTATTCAATATATGTTTTGCTACATGTATGGAAATTGAAGAAAAGCATAATGGAAGTTGAGGCAAGTATATCTACAACTGTTGATTTTGAACTCAATTCAACGAATACGTCGATTGAGTGAATGGTTTTGGTAATCCTTGAAGGATTTTATGGTCAAGACATTTACATCACCTTGGGATTAAGAGGTTAGAAGTAAAAATAGATAACCAGATGTTCATATGAACAATGAAGATCAATTTCATTTCTAAAGGGAGCTATCATTAAGCTCTACATTTATTGGCTAAATATAATGCCTTTGTTGATGATAACTAGAGGAAAGTGATATGAAAGGTTGATGGCCTAAATCCTGTCACAATTGGCTCCGGTACATTCAGGAATATGAAATATCAATTTCATGAGGATATGAATAAGAGGATGATCCATATAGATACTTGCAAATCTCCATGAAGGACTAGTAGTTGATGTATTGATGAAGACACACTAGAAAACTTCCAATTGAAAGGAAGTAAAAGAATATCATCTATACTTTAGAGGAAGTAAGAAGTCTTGTTAAATGTTTGAGGAGTAAGGATTTATTCCCCAATAAAGAGGGAATGAGGATCTCCTCCCTAGGTTGAGATGGAGTAATGTTAGACATCATATTCTCTTATTCATGTGTCATGCACTAGGTTAGGACTAAAAATTTTATGTTTAAGTGAAGGCCATGGAGAGAGAATGTTGGATGAAATATTGGATAAGCATCTAAGATTAATACTCCTTAAGGATATAGAATCTAAGATAGGAAGTAGTCTTGTTGACCGACACTCTTTGAGGATTGGACAAGTATCCAAGACAATAATGGTCGAAGAGGACCGATGTTCTTTGATGATTAGGCATACAAGATAATAATATTCCTTAAAAGACATACCTAGTGAACATCCAGATGGGGTATGTAGCTTGAAGAGGTAGTGTGGTGTCTCATGTAAAATATCCCAAAATTATGCTCTAAATAAGATCTTGTCAAGTTAAGGCCTTATTATATTGACAATGTTGGTTATGATATTCATTCTTAAAGATGGTTTACTAATCTGACTCTTCTTATGAGAACTCTTTAGTTTGAGATTATCATTGTGCCAATTGTATAATTATGAATACCTCCCTATTTAAGAGGGGGTTTTTGAAAATTTCACTATTTATAGTCTTCATAATTGTCAGTGTACTCATGTCATTATGTATATATTATGTTACAATAAATATAGGAAATAAAAATAATATTTTCAAGCATGGGTTTCATGCTTCTTTTCACTGGTTATCTAGGTTAAGCATGTTCTTAATGCTTCTATGGTTTTTCATTTTATAAGAATATTTTCCATGAGTCAAGAGAGTCAATATCATTTGTATAAGACCCTATTGGGAAAGTTGTAAAATTTAAAATATATTATTTTTATGTCTAAAAATTCAAAAAGACCTCCAAGCACAAATCGGCCCTACCAGTGAGAATTCAGCCTAGAGAGGGCTATTCAACCTATTGAAAAGCATATATATAGAAGGAGGTCTGAATAATTTGGACACACACTTCTGTAATTATATCTCAAGCAAGATAAGTTATACAAGAAGAATGAAAGAGCTAGAAGACAAGAACAAAAGACCAAGTGAAGGAAGGAGAATTTATTTCTATCTATTTTTGTCCACATGTGTGAGATTTTTAGGGGTTATGTAGTTGTTGCAGGGCTTAGTATTGCAATTCAAGGTTGCAAGTCTGAAGTAAGGACCAAAACTTCAATTGATATCAGATTGAAGAAGGGTTGACCCTTGTTGACATTGAAGATTTTGATTTGTGTAAGGAAGGATTCCTTGAAGGGTTGACTTGGTGCTTGGAGGAGGTCTTGGTATAGAAGTTTTGGGTCTTTGACTTCTCATTTGAATTGATTCTATAAGAAGAGAAGAAATTCTTTTGGGTTTTCCCCTTTGGAGGGTTTTTACCCTGGCTTGGAGCCTAGTTATTGTGTCTATTGTCTTTATTATTTATACTCTGATAATTATGTGATGAAGAGAACTTAACTTAGAATATAAAGAAGCTAGCATAAGATCACATATTTTTTCAAGGATAAGGAGAATTATTAAATAGCTTCCCTAGTAAATTCTCCAACAAGAACTTGTCCAAAGAAAATTATGAATTTTGTTACGATATTGGCCCAAAAAAGTGGGAGGCCAACCAATGTAAAATTTTCATATTCTGCAAGGTTGAGTAGAAAATAATTGAGTATGATATATTTACTACTGTGATTTGTATGTTTGATTCATAGTTGTTGTTTAGACAGAGTGTTAGTGTTGGTAAGTGGAATTTAGACATATGTTGTTGTATGGTATGAGTTTTATGTTGCAAAATCCATTAATGTCATGTTGTATATGGTTGAGCGAGATATTGAATGAATTTTTGGGTCAAAATATTGTGGAGTTAATTTGTGTGTGTGAGTTGAAATTAATTACAAAGGGAATTTGTTGGAGCATATCATGTCTTGTCATTAAAATATTATCTGAAAGAACATTTGTTGAGTTGTATGACACTTCTTTATGTAATCAAGCCTTGTATTTGACAGTCATCTCTTGTATTGTTGTTATCGTAAGGTGGTGATGCGAGTTAGAAAGTTTGTTGCTAGAATAATAGAGGAATTTGCTGGTTACAAATTTATTAGCCCATGGATGAGTCATTGAAGCAGTTTGTAGTCCATTGTGTCGAACCACTCATAAGAAGAAATTTGTGGAGGAGATTTTTTTAACAGATCATATCAGTAAGGATGAGGAGCCAAAGAAAAATTAGTCTCCATAACTCCCAAGGAATAGCATAAATTAAATGAGAATAGAGAAAATATGTTTCACATGTCAGGAAGCATGGACACCAAATCATAGATGTAAATTTAAAGGGGACAAATAAGAAAATTAGACTAAAAAAATTGAAGAAAAGAAATAAATTACAAGGAACTCAAGTCAATTAATTGTGGAAAGGGTTGAAGGGTCCATGGTTGGACAAGAGTTGCATGCAAAGTGATCTAAATTGCATGATACAAGGAGAGGAATGACTAAAAAATTCTTGAATCGCGTCATGAGGATCACAAGTCTACTCTTTTAGAGAACCTATTGAAGGCTAAAGTGATATTAATGGATGAGATGGAGCCCTCTACTATAATTGAGACCATTGATTTGCGCAAGGATACATTTGAAGAGCACGAGAAATCATATGGAGATGATGATATCAACCCATCCATGTGTCCATTTTTAATGGCTAAGGTGGATGAGCAACAGATTGACCCCAAATGTGAAGAATACCAAGGATAAAAAATTGAAGGAGACTTCTGAGATGAGCTACTAATGATCTAGCATGAAGAACACATAGAGGAGTGTGAGTCAGATGATGAGGATGATATGCACATTATGCATGATGAGCCATTTTTAAGTTAGTTGAAGGCTCAAGTTGGAGACGTGGTTTAGGTGGTTGAGAATCCATCTTTGGATCCGCCCATTGATGAGGTGAAAATAGATGTAGAGAAAAACAACAAGGATGCATTACTATTAGACAATAGTCACCAGGAGAATATTGAGCATTTCATGACCGATCTTATGGCATTGAAGCAAAATATCTAGATAGTATGAGGCACCATATTATAGCAGAACATTAAAATTGAGGGGCTTAGAGTGGTGTGTGTCGAGTCAATATCCAATTTTTCTAGCATTGAGGGAATACTAAAGTCCCTAGCATGAAAATAAGAGGATTACATTTGGAAGTTACAAAGTAGCCATATTCATGAGTACATAGATAGGGATTTCAACACTACCATCCCACCTCTATACATCAGGGAGAGAGGCGTTGGTTTTTCAAGATGAATCATGTTGGTTGACCCACCTGAGCAGCATGAGTTGACCATGGAACATCATCAGCATAGTGGGCTTACTCCATGCATAGATGTTCATGCAATTGATCTTTCCCATGGGAGGATAATATTAGCTAGGGGCATAGCACAACATGAACCCTTAGGCATAGATAATGATGGAGGGACAAGGTGGTATCATAACCCACATGTCCCAGGACCTAGGTGGCATTGGGATCCAAGTGGATCTATTACTAGTAGGTTGCATCAAGGATGGGTTTGGTTAGCATGGAGGCATGATGTGACCTAGTGGTCTATATGGGATATTGGTATCACTATACAGGTACCTCTACAGTGGAAAGATGTGCATTTCTTGAGGACAAGAAATCTTAGGGTAGGAGGATTTGTAATGTTTCCATTCCAGTTCCCCTTATTATGCATTTAGGGTGGACTTCCAGGGTTGGTGGTAGCTAGTTTATGGGAGCCAAATTAAGTCAATAAAGGTCCCAAATGGATTTTGAGGCATTTTAATGGGGTCGATAGGGATCAAACACTGTATTTCACCATCATGGTCAGGTCCAAACAACTTCACAACTTATTATTGGTTTTACTTCATTCCAACAATTCCCGTAAAATGGGGTTATTATTGAGCTTAACGTAATTAAATATGCTTAAGGTGTCATTTTGGGAAGAATATTTGATCAAAGGTATTCCTGTAATAGCTCATTAGAACCATAACAAATATCTCTATAGGATGGGATGGTTAAAAGTGATTTTTGATGGATTGAGAGATCATAGAGGTATATTTACTGTTTTCCTAGTTTAAAAGTGGTTTTAATTAGTCACTTAATTAATGAAAAGGAGGAAATGATTAATTGAGGAAAAATGTCAAGTCACTAAAATAAAATAAAATAATAAGTCACTTAAGTTAATGATAAGAGGAGAAGCTTCTAAAGTGGGAAATAAAATAATAGAATAAAGGCTTCTAAAAGGTTGGATAGGGATCCATCATATCTATAAAAGGAGGAGAAGTGGAGCATTTGGGATATCTTTGATTTGTGTATTGTCTTTGTGAGAGATTTTGAGAACCTAGTTCTCGGCTTCATTTAGCCCTAGGCCAAAATCCTTGGGTTATTTAGTGTGATTGGATGAAAACTCGTCTCATCCCTTGGTGAATTCATCTAAAGTTCATAGGGGTGCTTATCAGTTCCAGTTTTGAGGAGATATTGTTAGCCAATTTTATTGTTGTAACAAGCTATTATATTTATAATAAGGTTGAATCTAGTTGAGTTTGTGGCTATCTATCTTATGTATTTTGTGACTAAATAATTTACGGGTTACTTTGTGCCAATGTTTTTGTGCTATTCTTGTTAAGTTTTTTTTCATGGAATTTTTTTCCTGGAAATCATAATTAAAATAATCCAAGTGATTACAGGTCCATTCTTTTGTTGACATCCCTGTAGGTGAAAAAATTGAATCCACAATGATCCACTAGTCTCTGTCCACCAACAAATCTTCCATTTTGAGCTTCCACATCTTAAAACTCTTCCCATTGAATTTCTCGATCTCTCTCTTTGAACTGCTGACCATTATTTTTCACCATAAGAATCACTTCCATGTATCTCCCACTATAACTAGTTCTACCATAGACCCAACCAAAACCCCTTAGCAAAAAAGGTGTCCCCTTGAAGCTAAAACTACATTCATACCAAATGTAGGCTATAACCGTATACAATTAATAATTGCAAATAGATTCTTTATAAAACAATAAATATGCAATTTCAAACACACACATTAACATAAACATTTTATCTTAGAAACCCGAACCGAGAAAACCAACAACCTTTTTCTCGATATATTATTCTTTACAATATGAGAATACATTATATATCTCATGACATCCATGAGCCTCTAATCCATTTACCCTGAATTAGAATACAATCGTGGTTCCAAAACCATGGATAAAACCACCATGTACCACAAAACCACTTTAGCAAAAATCATGTATTGAAACCAGCCCAAATATATGCAAAAATCCACCCATTTTTTTGGGGGTTGTTGCTCCCCAACCCCTCGATAAAGGGGACTTTTTTCCCGTGTGACCTCCCCACTATGCCTATTGTAGCATACAATGCGTGAGGATGGCCGTGCAAAGAATATAAGACATACCCAACATCAAGTAATGAGGTGGAATATTTAGTAGTGTTTCAATGAATCACAACAATTCTAGATTAGGTTATTTAAGAATTCATCATTATATGGCACTCAACCATCATCATTTGATCATTATTGTGGGGTAAACCCATCAAAATTCTATGGGTATCTCAAATAATTCAAAGTACTATTGTTCTTCCTAGAAATTTTTGCATAGTCTAATATTTCCAAGTCAAGCAAGAGTTTAACATGGATTCAAACAAAAGGGAAGATATTAATGTGAGTGTGAAATAGGTGAGTATATTTTGTGTTATAAAAGGGTCACAAAAGCATCCCCAAAACCCCCTCCTTTAATCATGAGTGTGATATTTGTGATACCTAAATCAAATGTATCGTAGCTCTTAAATGCAATAATAAAAGGGAACCCCCTCCCTCACTTGGAAACCATAATGAATGAGGAGGAAAAAGGGGAATAAATTCCATCAACTACCCTGTCTTCATCACCCTTTCACATAAATGAAGATCATAAAGTTTCGAATATCTCTATCAAATATGTGTGTGTGTGAGTTTAGTGTTTTAGCTTGTGTTTATTATTTTTCCCATCCAATATGGAAAAGTATAAGAGAGATTACATCAATTATGGTTCTAGATATGTCACTTGGCATTCTTTTTTGGATTTAGTATGCAAATTTTCTATTCATCCCAGTAAAATGTGTGGTCTGAAAAAAAGACCTTCACTTGTGAAAAACTTCATATTTATGAGATAATGGGCATGGAAAAATTTTTGGTAATGGAATCTAAGTGGTGGAAGATTATTATTGATCAAAAGAACTCTATAGAAAATGCAACAAGAGACAAGTATTCTCTAAAAGTGACGAAATGACTCATAAGCCTTCAACACTAGCAGAAGGAATTGTGGGAATCTTTGATTATTTCATGAGGGAAGTATTAGAAGTATCAATATTTTTGCAAACCCTCTTCGAAATAGTGGCACACCTAGAAACCTATATCAACCTCCCTCTAGTTTTTTCCCCTCCTTATAATACTAGTGCATTGATTTCCTTATATTACTTAACTATCCCTTTGAGGGGAGATGTAAGCAACATTGTGACCATTGATTTCTTTTATGGATGCTTGTAATGGGCTCTAGTTGAAATTTCATCAATTATTCTTTTTAGAGAAATTTTGTTGTTAAATAAATTCATTTGAGTATATACCTACATATTTTCAGCAATGATAGTCTTGATAGATTGTTTAAGCTCATTATTAGACATTTTCATTTTAATTATGGAATCAATACTAGCTTCATTTCATGTTGTAATAATTTGATGGAGTGTGGCCATAACAATTTTGATAATACAATACACCATTAATGTGTGAAAAAGGTTTGTTAGTTTTCATACAACTTATGATAAGACACCCAATTAGTAATATTATCACCTATTTGGTAAGATTGTACATTGGAATTTTCACAATTGTTTACTCGAAGGCAAGGTCCTTCCCACCAATAATTTACTCCCATGCAATTGCAAAGAAAGAAAATAAATATTCTTGAAAAGGTTCGGTGTTGTGCAAATATTATACTATGGTTATCTAGGTGGTTGTATTCTTTATATGGAAAATGGATGAACGCAGACCAATGTTTGAATTATGGACATGACCAACATCACAAACATTAGAAAAAAATTTTAAAAGAAGCATGCACATAAGAAATTTCACTGTATGGATTCAAATGATAATTGGTTGTAATTACTCAAGATAAAAGCATGGCAGGTTTCATATATAAGCAAGCCTAGAGTTATGTGATCTAAATTGATTTAACATCCACAAGACATATCAGTGATACATGGTAGGAGAAATTCATGGATGAAATATAAGTCTATAATTGAGAATATCATAGATAGAGCTAACACATATTCTTTATGTAGCACCAACTACTCTATTTGGTAAATGGTAGTCACCAATGACAATACCTCCCCGTGGTTGTATATGATAACTGAACATTTAATGTTTCCCTCAATTTTAAGTACAAAAATAACATAGATGTATACATGAAACCCTTGATAAAAGGACTTAGGAAAATATAGGGAAGTGTACATATGTGTGGTGCATAAGGCCCATTTTGATTAAGAGAGCATTTAAATTGTATGATAAATGTGGATATCCCAAACACAATTATCTAGTATTAAGAGTTTAATTTAGTAAGCATGGTTAGTCTATTATCCATTGTGTGCTTCAATGTTTTCAAATCATTTTCCATGGTGCCCATTGTGTTTTATTTTTCTTATGTCGTTACAGTATAATAACAAAAGAATGGCATGCATATAAAGGTTATGGTCCTTCTATAATTCTTGATGGTCCCTAATCTAAGAAAACCATTTTTTGGCTTTTCAAGGGTTTTTTTCCTAGAGTGTCACCATTATGAAATATAATGAGGGAGGTCATCATAATTAAGGTAAGTTGTTGGAAGCTTCTCAAAATATATATAGCATAATTATGATGTATAGTGAAATACATCCCCTATATTTCTAGTATATTGAACCCGTTCCTCCACATGATAGAAAAATATTTGAGAAACATTTTCCTCCACATATATAGAGTATGGTGGTAAATACTTTCGTCAATGTGATTGAATAGCATGTGAATATGCATATTCCATGAATGGAAGAGAGGACCAAGACATATAGGATGATACTAACAACAACACATCCTATCATTCAAAAGGACTAATGCAAATTTGTCCCCAACCATCTCGAAGGTACCCATTGAAACAATCACAATATTAACATACTTAGCACACATGTTTCCTACATGTTCATGGGAAGACCCTAAGGCACTTCAAGGATTTTAGTAATGAATTAAATATCACCCTCATACAAAGAAAACCAACTATTTACCCCAAACTTGATATTTTGATTACTCTAAGCCCAATAACATATTATTTTCATTGGAAAATTATTCTTCCCCTTCAAGGATGTTGCCTCATAAAAATATCTAAAGATTCCAACATCCTTTAGGAGAGAGCATTCCTCATCTAAAATTGGTTTTTGAATATCTATTGTTCCTACTTATGCAATCAACTAACTATCATGTACTCGTCTCATATAAAATGAATTAAAGGAGGAGGTTAATTAACATAATAAAATTTCTTGATTTGGAAACCATTTAATTATTAATTACTAATTAAATAAGAGTAACATGTATTTCCCTACCATGAAAAATGTAATCCATTGTTGTTTATTTATTGAGGGCTCATTGATGCTCTATTTTTGTTAGGGAGCGTTGGTTCTTCACCATCATTTAAAAGAAAATTAAGCATCATTGACATTTTAAAGGTACTTGGAAAAAAAATGTGCCAATTTATTTCAAATTTCACATGGTACATGAGTGCACCATAAAAATATATGAATATTGACATTTTTTGGTCCTAGGGGGAAAGTTGTGCCCCATGTACCTTGCATATTAGTAGTGCATCGAATATACTAAATTGCATCATTGGCATGACATCATGACACTAATGTGTGCCACATTAGTACCACACTATATTATCATGGATGCATCACAATTGTGTCAAAAATATGGGAATTAATTTCCATTGATACTATACTATTTTCCCTTAGAATGCAAGAGCTTGAAACTCCACAATTTGAGTGGTAAGACATGCCCACTTAATACAATAATAATGCACCAAAAATAATAAGAAGCACATTTGAAATCAATTTGTAAAAATAATGTGTACCACGTTAGTGACACACCTTACTACTATAGATGTTTCATGACCATGTCAAGTAAGTGCACATAACTTTCCATTTGTATTAAGCTACATTGATGCTATGACCTAGTAAAACACACAAATGATAATATCACGCATTGACACCATAAAATCCCACTTCCAAGGATGCCCACATACCTCCCATGTTGTAAATATATGTTTCAATGCTTTCAAAGAAAAGGGGAGACTACATTTTTCCAAGATAAATATTTCAAGATGAAGATTGTTGGAAATATTGCTAGGATACACAAAAAAAATTATGTCTGATTTGGATATCCTATCCTTAAAGTATTTTTTACTCTAAAATAATATCAAATGAGAACATAGGATATATATGGGTGAAAATAATATTTTGAGATATTTCAAATAGTATATGTCACTCCCTCTAACTCCATAGGAATGAGTAGATACAAAAAATTATAGCAGGTCATCCCAACCAGAAAGTATAGAGTCGCCCAACTATATTTACAAGCCAGCCTCATAAGTGAATGAAAAAAAGGTATAAATAAAGGATATATGAGTGAAATTTAACATCATACAAGTAATAATGGATATAAAGTGCAAACAAGAAGTTGAGGAATACTCTCAAGGATTTAAAGGTGGAGCAAAAATATGATTTGTGGAGTGAATGGGACATCTTCACATTTTCACTATAACTTTTTATCCGGGATGTTTCAGATGATGAGATTTTGAGGAGATATAGCTACATATTGTGTGCATGTGGCTATAATTTTTGGCATTGGTTAGCTATAATTTTGGGGATATGTCATAATTCTTGAATTCTCTTAAAATATGTTTCAAACAAGTTTGTTCAGAATTTTCACTATAACATGTTTTAGAATGTGAAATTTGTAGATCTTGTGGAGACATTTATTAGTACCTTAGGTAAAAATGAGAGACTCTAGTTTCCTATAATTTTGGAGATATTCCCTATGGAATTTAGAGTTTTTCAATAGTCCTGAAATTACTTTCAAATAGGCGAGTGAGGAATTTTCGCTATAACTTATTTTCAATGATGTTTAGACTATGAAATTTTTAGAGACTCGTGGAGACATATAACATTACCTTATGTGAAAAAATTTAGACCTTGGTTCAATATAATTTCAAAGATATGACTTGTGGAAGTTAAGGTTTATGAATGATCCTGAAATCAATTTCAAACAGTTTAGCTTGGAAATTTTGTTGTAACTACTTTCTAGGACTTTTCAAACTATGAAATTTTCACAGTTCTAAGGAGACATATGGAATTTCCTCTTGTAAAATTTCCAAAATAAAATTGTCATAATTGGATACGTGGCATGCTGTACGAGTTCATTCTTGGAAAGAGGCCAAAAACAACAAGTTTTGGGAGAATTGGACTTGGAAAAGGTAGAAGCAACAAATATACTTGGTGAAGGTACAAGCAACTAGTAGACCTAGTGAAGGCAGAAGTAGAAAGAAGATGTAGTGAAGTAGGATGGTGCCTATGAGTATTTGCAACAATGGGTATTTGTTTCTTCAATAGTCTGGTTCCTACAAATATTTGCATTGGTGGGGATTGGTGTCTCCAGTAGGTTGGTGCCTACAAATAATTATGAAAAAATGTATTATGGCTTTATCCCGAAACGGTTTCCACGTAAATCTTGTGTTACATGCTCTATAGTTGATAAATATCATATGTGAATTTTTATTATGGTTAATGAATATTTAAATAAATAAAATGTGTATTATATTGATTCAACAACCCACCCCCCTCTCAGTATGAGTGTGTGATCAACAATTGGTATTAGAGAAAGTTCCTTCGAAAATAGTCTAACCAATGGAAGGTATATTTTGAGATCACACATGTCCTGTCAAGAATATTTCACCGCAAACAGAGCCCCACTATTTGACAAAACAAAATATGCATTCTAGAGTATAAATTGAGTTTGATATTTATAAATAATTCATGATTTGCTATATAACCCAAAAAAATTCTCTAACTAATACGATTGGGAAGAAGGGTAGTGAAAAATAATGAAAAAACCATTTAAATGATATCTTATGTGATCTATAAAAATCATAATTTGTTATATGATGCATTTTTAATCGACAAAAGAAATTTAGGACAAACTTCAAAAAATTTATGAAGGTGATGACAAGGTGAAGAATCAAAAGCTCCAAACTCGTAGAAGAGAGTTCAAGAGTTTGAAAATGAAAGACAAAGAAATTGTTGCAACCTATTTCCTTAACTTGGGTGAAATTGTCAACATCGTCATAGGACTTTGTGATAAGCTTGAAGAACCAATGATTGTGCAAAAGGTGCTAAGATAACTCCACTTAAGATTTGATTCCATTGTCTCTGACATTAAAGAAATGAAGGATATAGATAAACTAACAATGCATGAGCTACATGGGATTCTCACTACATATAAAATGAGGATAAACAAATAAAATACAACATAGAAGGAAGCATCTTTCAAAGAATCAAAGAAGACAAAAGGACACAAATCCTATGATTTTTCTAGCAATGAATCAAGTACAAAAGAAACATAATTTGTGAGATATCTAAAAAGAGGACCTAGAAAATATAAAGATAAGCTACCCTTCAAATGTTTTAATTGCACTAGAGTAGGACATTTTGTTGTTAAATGTCCATATGCAAAAATGGAAGACAATGATGACGAAGAAAATAACAATAAATTCAAACCTTATATACACAAAAGAGGAAAATATACTAAGAAGAAGATATTTTACTCAAAAGAGGAAAATTTCTTATTTAAAGAAAATGATTGATACATTTTTTATATTGACAAAGAAGAATTCTTCATCATAGGCATGGATACAAAAGTATACTTATAAAGAAATGAAGGCAATCAAGAAAAAAAAAACATTAAGATGAAGAATACATTGATGGGGCAGTGAATCTTGAAGCATAACATTTTAGTGCCTTAGAAGAAATAGACATGCTCACGAGAAAGAATAAAAATAAAAGGGAGAAATTATAGAAATATGAAAAAAAAGGATCATGACCTTAATGAAACAGAAAAAATAGTTATCATCTTAAAGACTCAAATCGAAGAGGAAATAAGGTTGGAAGAAGTGGTGAGAAACTAGTTGAAAGAAAAGGAAGAAAATTGCGACAAGGTAGACGATGAAATCACTTCCTTAAGAAAGGAACTAGAGAAAACAATTGATCAGATGAATAAAAGCTTGAATTTTGGAAAAACTGTTGAAATATTAGATAATGTTGTCAATTTCCAAAGGTCGCCATTCATTAATATAGGTATTGGCTATGATGAAAAACAAAAGACCCTTGAGGGAGATGCAAGTATTAAGGTCACAAATCCATTAGAAAGGGAAAATGAAGAAAATACTAAAAAAAATTTCTAATATTCTCAAAGGCTCCATCAACAATAAAGTAATTGTAGGGAATGAAATGAAGACTAGTAGAAACGTAATTCTTCTCATGAGAACAACAAGAATGAGTTCAAAAGAGTTGTTCCACCAAGAAGGCCATTCAAAACCTGGTAACAAAATCTCTTCCTTAGCTAATGTTGTTCTTGCAAAAAATTTTGTCAGAAAGTAGTAGATTGTAGAGCTTATGTAAGAAATGATCATGTGAAAGATAGAAATAGAGGATCTTATAAGACCTCAAAGAATGATTATGTGAGAAACAAAACTATAAGTTCTCATGGGTTTGTCAATGGAAATTATAATTCGTTTTCTCCCCTACTTGATTATAATACAAAATTTTAGAAGTATAATAACTATGGGCACATAATACATGATTATAGAAGCAACATAATAAAGTCTCCTAAACAAAACAAGGAAGAATATGTTATTACCAGGAATAGAGAAGAATACACAAAGGTGTGGAAAACGAAGCAAGAAGAATAGAAGAAGGAAGAATGTTGACTTGCACCATATGCTCAAAACAAAGTAAGACGATAATACATTGATAGTTGATGTTCATAACACATGGAAGGGGATCAAAACAAAACAAAAATTGGAAAAGGTACGATTAGTCCTCATGATGAATAGACTAAAACACATAATGTCTTGTATGTTGAAGGGTTAAAATACAATCTTATAAGTGTTAGTTAAATGTGTGATCAAGATTACAACCTCACATTTCATTCTAAAGGATGTGAGATAAGAAAATAAGGTTCAATAATATTAGTGGAAAGTGAAAACAAAACCCCAAACAATGTATACATCCTTGATGAATTAGAAGGAGAAAAATATTATATAGACACGTGAACAAAAGTTGGGTATAACATAGAAGGATGGATCACATAAACTTTGACAAATTAGTAAAACTCGACAAGATGAAAATATTAATAGATATGTCGAGGATCTCAAAACCTATGGACTCTAATTGCAAGCCATGTTGGCATGGGAAGAAGATAAGAGTTATTTTCAAAACAAAGGAGTACTCAACATCAAATTAATGGAACCTGTACACATAGACCTATGTAGGTCAATAAGAACACAGACTTTAAAAGTTGAGAGTTATCTTAAGTTTCTTATTAATGATTACACAAGAATGACATGGTTAAATTTATTAAAGAAAAATCCAAAGCATTTGAGAATTTTAAAGCTTTAAAAACCCTATTTGAAAATATAATTGATTTAAAAAAAAATAAGTGCTTAAGATTGAATAGAGGAGATGAGTTTACCTCTACTAAATTTGATAGAATTTTGTGAGAATCAAGGAATCAAGAGACATTTTTTAGTAGTATTGACTCCATGGAAAATTGGAGTTGTAGAAAGGAAGAATAAACTATACCGGAAAAGAATAGAAAAATGTTGAATAGAGCCAAACTATTAGACACATTTTCAGGAGAAGCAATCAATAAAAAAAATACCTTTTGAATAGAGCGCAAATTAGAGTGAACAACAACAAAGCAATTTATGAATTATGGAAAGGTATGCAAGCTATAGTCAAATACTTCGAAGTATTTGGAAGCATGTTCTATATAACTATAAATGAAAATAATTTAAGCAAATTTGATTCTAGAAGAGATGAAGGTATATTTCCTGGCCATGCATGTGGAAGCAAGGCCTAAAAATGTTACAACAGAAGACAATGCAAGGTGGTAGAAAATATTACTGTAAGACTGGATGAAGTAATACCTCAAAAATAAAACTCACAAATAAATGAAAATCTAGAGGGGAAAATCTACACATAATGAAAAAAGGAAGAAGAAGAGGAAGACGAAATAGAATACCAATATCCAAAAACACCATCTAAACTTTTCTAAAAATATCATCTAAAAAAATAGATTTTTGGTGATATAGATATGAGAGTTCACACTAGAATAAGATTGGTAAGCACACCAAAACAAGAAAACTTTTCTTTGCTATCCAATTTAAAGCTGAATAACTTTACACAAACTACTAAAGATAAGCATTGGGTTATTCCTATGGAAGAAGAACTAAATTATATTCTGAAGAATAAGGCATGGGAACTCGTGCCCATACCAAAATAAAAGACTATTATTGGTACCAAATTGGTCTTCATAAACAAATTGAATGAAGATGGACAAGTAGTTGAAAAAAAACAAGATTGGACTATAAATGGTATGCTCAAGTTGAAGGTATTGAATTTGAAAAAACCTTTACTCCAGTTACAAGATTAGAAGTAATCAAAATGATTTTAGCATGTGCGTGTTTCAAGAACTTCAAATTATAGCAAACGGATGTTAAGTCGGCCTTTTTAAATGGAAATATAGAAGAAGAAGTATATAGTTAATAGGCATAGGTATTTCAATTGTAAAAAAATGAAGACCTTTTATGCAAAATGAAGAAAGCACTATATAGACTAAAGCAAGCTCCAAGAGCTTGGCATTAAAGACTTGAAAATATCTACAACAACAAGGTTTTAAAAATGGAGCTACTACAACAACCTTTGCATAAAAACATAAAATGAAAATTTGTTAATGATTGTTGTTTATGTGGATGATACCATTTTTGGAAGTAATACTAACAAAATGAGCCAAACGTTTGCAGAAGATATGCAAAAATAATTTTAGATGTCTAAGTTTCGATAAATTTCATTCTTTTTAGGTTTGAAAATTTCTTAATCCAACAAAGTCATATCCATTTCTTAAACCAAATACATCAAGGAAATGTTGAAGAAATTTAGAATGGAAGATTGTACACTTCTTAGTACAGCCATGATTACAAGATGTAAATTGAGCAAAGATGATGAATCCTCAAAAGTAGCTCAAACAATGTACAAGTTAGTGATTGGAACCCTACTATATGTAACAACATCAAGGCCAAACATCATGCAAGCAATAGGATTGGTTGCAAGATTTCAATATGCACCAAAGCATACACATGTGAAAGCAACAAAAATAATATTCATATATTTGAAGGGCGTGGTATTAAAGTATGACTTCACTTTAACAACATATGCAGATGTAGATTGGGCAAGAAGTATTGATGATAAGAAAAGTACAAGTGGAGGAGAATTCTTTTTAGGAAACTATCTAGTATCATTTTTGAGCAAGAATAAAACTTCAATCTCTATCCACAACGGAAACTAAATATTTTGTAGCAATAACATGTTGATACAAGTTCTCTAAATGAAGCAACCATTAAAGGATATCAACATTAAATATGATCAGTCAATATCAATCGTTTGTGACAACACAAGTGCAATCAACATGTTGTTGTTCATCTTTCTTTTGGAAACATTGTGTAGAATATAGGAAAAGTCCAACATTTCGAGTGGACGATCCATTGATCATTAGGGACACATAAAGCTTTTTTTGAGAGAAAAGAGTGCACAGCTAGGATAAATAGGATGTTGGGTTAAAAATTAAATTAAGATAGAAGTTAGGGATGTGGAAATTTTATTATTAAAATTAAAAGAAGAGAAATGTTAGGAATGGGTTTTTTCTTTTTAATTAAAATTGGAGGAAAGAATCTCAGAGGTTAATGTAACAAGATGAACGAAGAAGATGAGTGAAAGTGTTTAATAGATTATTATTAATTAATGATAATTTATTGATATTAATAAGATTAGTATTAATGCATTAAGCATTGCACCATCAAACGTTGCACACAAGTTTTGTAAATGAAGAAAACACTAAACGATATCAAGGTAGAATATGATCAGTTAATCTCATTCATCTACAACAACACAAATGCAATCAAGATTAATAAGATGAACAAAGAATATGAGCGAAAGTGCTTAGTATATTATTATTAATTAATGATACTATGTTAATATTAATACATTAATAGTTGCAACAACAACATGTTGCACACAAGTTCTTTGAATGAAGTAGACACTAAAGGATATCAAGGAAGAATATGATGAGTCAATCTCAACCATCCGTGACAACACAAGTTTAATCAACATATTGTTGTCAATATTTATTCTATAAATATTGTGTAGTATGTAGGGAATGTTTGATGTTCAAGTGGACACTCCACCTATCATCAGGGACACATAAAGATTTTTGTGAGAGGAAAGAGTATAGGACCACGGGGGTGTCACTAACAAACCAATATTATATCATGTCCGTTCATATTGGGGCATTAAAAATGGAAAATTTCCAAAAAATTATATTGGGGACTAAATATTTTTAATATATGATATAATAATATATATAATCTAAGTTATGTTTTATTTTAATTTTTGGCCAAGTGGAGGCAAAAAAAGATATTTTTGTTTTGAAGGATGACAGGGTGTGCGTCACCAACAACGAGTGGGAAAGGCCGACCGAAACTATAGGTGAACCCTAACCCTTACCATTTGGAGTTTAGGAGGCTAACGGGAGTTGATGAACCCTTTCCAATTGGAATTTTCCCAGATAACTGAGTTTCTTGCAGCAGGATCAATGATTCTAGCTAACGGGAGTCGACGAACCCTTGACAGTTGCAGTTTTCCTAGATAACTAAGTTTCTTGCAGTAGGAAAAGTGGTTCAAGCAGATTCATTTCCATAGGTTATCTCATTCTATATGTATGCTCAGAAAACTCATCTTTTATGCACATAATTGTTAATTATTTCAATTTGATGTGCCTTATTCTTTCTATATTACTTATTATTCCTAACTTCTGGAATTCAATATGTTACGTTGTCTTCAAATAGGTCCACCTTACCACATTAGGTCTACATCTTTCCATCTATATAACTTAGTGAACCCAAAAAAGGCATAACATCAATTTTTAACACCTCCTATTCTTCATAAGTCACGATTGACTCCAACGTTTTTTCCCATATAATCCTTTCCTAGTCACTATGGTTTCATTCATTCCCCCTCTTTATCTGAAGACTAGATGGAGGTTGTATTTTACGCACTCATGGGCTAGGATTACCGGTTTGGCTGGCCTGGGCTCATGGGATACTTGGCTTGGATACTTAGATTGGCTCACGAATCTAAAAAACAATCTCATTCACTATTTTCGTATTATAATAATATCTCTAAAGGAAATTCCTGATTTTGTGTAATTATAAAATTAGATTAGATTTATGGATCGAAGTCCCAATGACATATTATCGATTCAATTGATGTACAAGGAAAAAGAGAGTAAGGAATTTCACCAACCAAGTAGAAAGCAAGTATGGAAGAAAACCAACTCATTTCATCATCAAGTTTTGGTGACATAGAGTAGAGATGATTGGAACCATTTAATGAGTTAATAAGAAAGAGGCATGCCTGGTTGATGATATTTCCTACAACCAATGTATATGTCTCTGATTCTTTCATGACTGAATGGAAAATCCCCTTAGGGAATGAGCCCATGATGGAAGGATTCTCTACTACAATTACTATAATTAAGGTTGGTCCCGCCCTAGTCTCATGTCCTTACCACTATACATGTTATGTTTCATGACTATGGGTGAAGGGAGTCTTGGATTCTTCACAAATATGCTCACAATTTTGATCTAAAAACCGACTCCCTCTCCAAAAAATGTGATCCTACTATGTATGGGATGATTAGCTATTCATTCATTGTCGATGGCCTTGTAAGCAGATCCATGGGCTTTTCTTTTTAAGCAGTTGGTTGCCTCTTTTTTGGTTCTTTTTTCCTAATAGTTTCTACATAGTACAACAAAACTACATGTGTTATTACCTATTTTTTAGGCTATCCAGGATGTGTTCATTGTTGAAATTAATCAAACCCAATGCACTAAACAAATGACAAGAACCATCCCTAAAGTACACAAGCAAATCTGTAAGCATATTTTTGCTACAGGGTACATATTCATTTTTTCAACCTCAAGGACAAGATCGTAAATAAAGTTTACAAACTCCCCATTACTAAAACACAACAACTAATTAAGAACATAAAAACATTTAACACGGGGTTGGTGAGCTGTAAGTTACATTATTTTACTACACACATGGAGAATGTACCGCACAAGGCCTGAAAACTTAGAAAATTAAATTAATAAAATTTGATACACTTGAGACTTCAGAATTTCAGCCTCAAAGACTATATTATATTCAGAACCATCTTATACGTGCTTTATTCCTTAATACATGGTGGTGGCAAGTTCATATTGGGCAGTATCTAGCCTAACCCCTTACAGAGGACCTTCCTTCCATCCTTACTTCCTTCCAGGATGGTAACAGTAGAAAAATATTAACCCCCTACGCTAGCTAAAATTATTATGGCCACATAGTAACAATCAAACTTCTCATTTCCTGGTAATCAAGGGCGAATAACTAGTTGTTGGTTGCATTAATTCTAGTTGTTGGATTTTGAATTTGTAAAACATGCTCAGAATTTTCTTCATGTAGATTTAATTTCAGATCTTCGGTAACCGTTTGACAATGGTCTTGAAATAGGTGTAACGTATCTTCCTTCCCAAATTGTTAACATCTTTACAAAACTGAAAATATTTAAGAAATGTTAAAATCGGTTGTAGTTAAAGGACAAATTTCCCGTGCCACTGTATTAGATTAAGCAAAGTACCCAATGATCATATTGAGAAACTAGAACATCTTCAGAATATATATACTACAATAACAGGATTTCGTGAAAAGCAGGGTCATTTCTATCAGAGTATCTGGTGCTTGTTAGATGCAGGAAATACAAATAAGGTTGTTTACCTTTACCAGCATTTGGAAACCATAAACCACATTCTACTCAATCAAGGAAAAATGCCAAAAAAAGAAATACATGTCTTTTATTTGGCCAACCTCACACGCTCCCCTCCTTTCTAGGGTGTATTTCACTTCTTGGGGGTTATTCTCACCATATCCTTCAACATAAGACCCTACACCAACTCTCCATCGTAGCTATCACAACATGAGTTTGTGTTACCCTTTTTTTTGAAACAACCATTGTCCCTAACGTTAAGAGTTGTCAACTTAGGAACAACCACCACCAAATGGGTTGTAACCTTGTCTTCAACAACTGGTAGAGTCAAAATAATCCACCTGCTAGCATGAAATCCAATGAAACAACCTTATATTCGCCTACACTCTATGTGCTATAGGAATAGAGGTTAATGTAGCAATGATTTTTTGTATTGAAGAAAACTATGCTCAAGGTAATGAAGAAATTTTGCTCTTTATTACATATTGCACTCATACAATCATTATCAAGTACTGTCAAATCTGGGTAACCATATAGCCTACAGGTGCAACATGTTATTTCATTTGAAACATGTATTATTAACAACATATGCACGTTATGTCACCTTACAAGCCCTTGAATAGTATAGTTTTATTGTAAACATTTGAAACTGTGCATGGTTCTACTTCAATGAGTTTGTGCTTCATTAATTCCTAAAATCATGTGCTTGTAATATCCAGTTCAAACATCATGTATTATTAATAGAATGTTTGTGCATGCATAATTAGTTTGACATAATGGAGTGCATGCAATTGAGTCATAAGGTGATTCTTAGTATTGATCCATGTATGTAAACAACAACTAGTTAGGAAAATGAAGCCCAACATTAATTCAGCCATAATATCTAGCATACAGGTATATAGCAGAACCTTGTGGAAAAATTATGGATTCCAACAAATATGCAGCTTCATGCAACCAAATTTGTACATATATATACATACAACTAGAACAAGTATAAACCAATAGTCACACCTTCCTAGCTATCCTCGGGCATGTTAGATCATGGAATGAATGATCATGGTTGCCTAGTACTAGGAAAAACTCGACTTCAATACTAAGATGTACAATGTTACTTTTAACTCATCCCTGCTATCAAATTATACCTAATTTTATTACTAGATCAACTCATCCCATGAAAATGCCAATATTATCCAACATTGGGTAAGCCCTGTGAAAAACCATTGGTGTATAACTGCTACCCACGAGGTTCATGATTGGGTTCCAAAATGGGTATATCATGCTAGCCTCTCTAAAGTGAATATGATCAAGTGTCATCATACAGAGTTTACCTCTCAAATTCGAAAGGCAGGGACTGTAATACCTGTTGTGACAACCCTATTGTTGAGCACTTAATCTAATTTTCTTTGTAGTGAACCTGTCTCCACTAGCGATATTTTCTATCAAGGAGAGCATAGATTGTACTAGGGATATCTATTTATTGGACCGAGTCCAAATTTCTCTTCAACATATGACATGGGATGACACTATGGGTGTTTGATTTTCTTTCTACCACTAACATCCAGTGGCCAGTGATAGTTCCACCATAGTCTATAGTCTAAATACTGCTACAAGAACATTACTCCGGGAATATGTTGAAATTAAACAAAAAAATGTGTGTATAATTTATTTTTCCTCTAAATAAATTGTAATTTCATCTCATAACAACTTGTATCAGTTAAATAAATCATGAATACTGAGTTAGCTCAAAAATTTCGAGTTGAGGGTCAAAGGTGAGGCGTGTAGAGTGATTCTATTATTTTGGGTTCTAGTTGTACTTAATGCACTAGTGTGGTGTGATTGCAATCAGTTAACTCAAATTAATTGAGTTAAGATCAGTTAAAATAGTTCTAACTGAGTGATAAGCTAGTGAGAGGTCTAGTGAATTAAATTAGATTTAATTCACAAATAGTGATCAATTAGATAACTGATAATTCACAAGTAATCACTCCATGCATGTCAGTTCTGATGAAGACCCAGTTGAGACTGAGGTTAAAGGGAAGATAACTATCAGTTGTATTATTAGAAAATTGTCTGGGTGCAGTTATAATGTCATGGGAAAGCCATGATGGATTGCGCAATGAAGGAAGGTTGGAATTCCTATTTAATAGGGATTTATTTCTCTAGGAATTGCGTGAGCAAGGTAGGTTCGAGGAAGGCAAGGAATTGGCTAAGTGTTTGTCTAATTTTTCCTAGATTAGTGTGAGACGATTGGTAGAGTGCAGTAGATCCTTGTGAGCAAGAATGCACTGTATTGTTTCATTATTCCCTGGCTTATTATACAATAGAGATCGAGGGTTTTTGAGCAGTTTCTTTCACCAAGAAATATCTTGTGTTGTGCGATTGAGTTACTTCTTTCTCTTACTTTCATGTGATTGAGCGATCATGTTTTATATTCCACAAATATTGTAGAAGGATTCAATATCTTGTTTTAGTAATTTACATGATCGGATTGAATCTATTGGTATAATTTCTACATGGTATCATAGCACCGGGAATCACAATAGAAGAGAAGAAATTGAGTTTTTGTTGAACAATATTTAAATTTGCAGATACATTTTTTGGACCTAGCAGCTGACCAGGATGTCTTTCATTGGCTTGAGACTCGAATATGCACTCGAGGGAAATTCGAACTATAGTACATGGAAGGACGGGATGGAGGTAGTAATGTAGGATAACGGGTTGAAGAATTTCATTGAAACTAGTATTCTTGAACCCAAATCAGGGAGATGTTGTGCAACATGAAGCATGGAGGAAGAATGTTGCAAAGGTGAG
Source organism: Pinus albicaulis (assembly GCA_034641835.2). Taxonomy (NCBI): domain Eukaryota; kingdom Viridiplantae; phylum Streptophyta; class Pinopsida; order Pinales; family Pinaceae; genus Pinus; species Pinus albicaulis. Next base: position 13,968,078 of record CM076570.1, on the reverse strand, counting down.
GAGGATCTTTTTAGAGGGAGTTTGAGATCATATTGTCTCGAGTCTCCATGGAAAGGCAACTCCATATGCTACATGGAAGGCCTTGACAAATCTATTTCAAAGCAGTAGTGACCACATGAAATTGGCACTCAAGGACAAGCTCATGAAAATAAAAATGGAAAAGGACGACACAATCCATAAATACTTGACCAAGTTCACTCAATGTCTAGATGAGCTTGGAAGTGCTAAGATTACTGTAGCTGATGATGACTTGGTGAGCCTAGCACTTCTAGGCCTTCCCAGGAGTTGGCATGGTTACCAGGACTTTATGAATGGGAGGGATAAGTTACCAAAGTGGGAGTGACTATGGTCAGATTTAGTACAAGAAGAGTTTTGGCGGAATACCAGGGATGGATCCTCATCCAAGACTAATGATGAGGAAAATTGTTCCTTAGCTGGAAAGGAAAAGAAGGGGAAAGAGAAGAAGTTCCATTCTAAATATGAGACCAGCAAAGAAGGAAAGGAATGAGACATGTCAAACGTGAAATGTTTCAACTATCATGATCATGGACACTATTCCACAAATTGTCCACAAAAGAAGACGATCAACAAGAAGGCTCCGAGAGCTACAGCGGGTGAAGATTTGGCCTCACAGTTTGAGTTGGACTTCTCTCTCATCGCATGCATGGATTCAACTGTGATGGGATCTATGTGGTACTTGGATATTGGAGCATATTTCCACATGACTGGAAACAAAGAACTCTTTAGTAGCTTGGAGGAGAAGGATCTTCAGATGCACATCAAGATGGGTGATAACGGGAGGTATAGCGCTACCGCAATTGGTACAGTTACTTTCCAGAGAGATTCAAGTAAACCTTTCATATTAAAATATGTCATGCATTTACCAGGTTTGAAAAATAATTTAGTTTCAGTTGCTATGTTGGAGGATCTTGGATATGATGTGGTTTTCATTGAAGCAAAGGCGTTCCTTCGTCACAAATCCACAGGACAGGTAAAAACGATTAGGGTTCATGTGAAGAACCTCTACAAACTTGATGTAGATGGTTGCGCAACATTGAGCAGTAAAGCAGATGAGGTGGTGAGTCGGGATACCGGTGAGTTATGGCACAAGAGGTTAGCTCATCTACACCATAGTGCTTTGAGGATCATGCAGCAGATTTCTACATGGCTTCCAAATGGTAGACTTGCGCTGAGAGACACATACAAGGGTTGTACTATGTGGAAGTATACAAAGGCCACCTTTAATGAGAAGGAGTATCGAGCAACGGCAATCCTTGAGAAGGTTCACTAAGACATGTGTGGACCATTCTCAACAACTTCCACAACAAAGCACATGTATTATGTGATTTTTGTTGATGATTTTTCTATAAAGTGTTGGTTTTTCTTCATGCAGAAGAAAGATCAAACGTTCTACAAGTTTTGTGAGTTCAAAGCACTAGTATAGAAAGATACAGGGAATAAGGTGAAGGCTCTAAGGAGTAAAAATGGTGGTGAGTATATCTCTAATGAATTCAATAACTTCTGCGCCAAATAATGAATTCAGAGAGAATTGATTGCACCTCATAACCCACAATAGAATGGGGTTGCAGAAAGAAATAATATAACAATTGTGGGAGAAACACGACCTATGTTACATTATCAGAGCCTACTGTTGCATATGTGGGCAGATGCATGCAACACAACGGTATTTGTGCAGAACCGTAGTCCTCTCGGATACTTGGCATGAGTACACCAGAGGAGGATTTTTCAGGTAAGAAAATGGATGTTTCATATTTTAAAATATTTGGCTCATCTCTCTATTTGCATGTGACCAAAGATGACAGGAAGAAGATAGAACCAATAGCAGATGTTCGGATATTTTTGGGGTACACAGATACTCCCCACAACTATCGAGTGTATTTTTCGACGCACAGGATGACAGTTGTCAGGAGAGATGTGAAATTTGATGAGGAGAAAACCATGTGAGTGTCCCTTGAGAGGGAGCTTGACTTGCATGCAGAGGAGGAACTCTTAGTTACAAAGGATGAACCTCAAGATGTGGAGCAGCCACATGGAGAGGAAAAGAGAGTGGAAGAAACCACTCATGCAGAGCCATCCGCCAGAAATGGTAGAAAGCACACCGGAGAAGCTGACATATTGATGCTAGATGCGTTAGAGAATGTAGGTGCACCTACATCACATCGCAAGAAGAGAAGGTCCCCAGATAGGTATACTGGATACATGGCTCTTATGAGCAAATGTATTGTGATAGGACCATCCTCTTTTGAGGAAATAGTGTAGCAGCTAGTATGGGTTGATGCCATGGTTGAGGAGTATGACCCCATTATTAGAAATAGTGCATGGGAAGTGGTCCCAAGACTAGTGGAGAATTCATTGGTTGGATCCAAGTGGATCTATAAGGTGAAGCAAGCAGCAGATGGGAGTGTGGAGAAATACAAGGCTAGATTTGTGGCTAGAGGATTCTCACAAGTAAATGGGATTGACTATGAGGAGACTTTAGCATTGATTGCAAGGTACTCATCGATTAGATCCATCCTTTCACTAACAGCATAGATGGGGTGGCAGATACATCATATGGATGTAAAGACAACCTTTCTCAATGGAGTTATTGAGGAAGAAGTGTACATTGAGAAGCCAGAAGGTTTTGAGACCTTTGATAGGGAGTTGCATGTGTGCAGACTCAAGAGATAATTGCATGGGCTGAAGCAAGCACCTCGTGCTTGGTACACCATGATCGAAAACTATTTCACCAGGTTTGGCTTCACAAAGAGTGAAGCAATTGCGAACCTATATCATATTGCGGTCGATGGTAAGATTTTTATTTTTGTACTTTATGTTGATGATCTGATACTGACAGGTGATGAGCAGCTCATAACTTCTTGCAACAAGGATCTCGCAAGAGAGTTTGAGATGAAGTACATGGGGCTCTTGCACTATTTCCTTGGCTTGTAAATATGACAAAGATATGGGGATCTATTTGTATCTCAGGGCAAGTATGCCAAGGAGATTCTGAGGAAGTTACACATGGAGGGAAACAAACCCATGGAGACTCCTCTTGCAAGAAACTGGAAGAAGGAGGGTGCTACTTTAGCTGAGGTAGTGGATGATACTATTTATAGGTAGCTTGTGGGTTCACTTATGTATTTGGTGAACACACGACCAAACATATGCTACACAGTTAACCAACTTAGTCAAGCTATGGTTAAGCATACCAAGCTCTTTTTGAAGGCAGGGAAGCATGTTTTGAGATATCTCAAGGGCACTACAAAGTATGGATTATGGTACAGACGGAAAAAGGGAGTGAAGCTTCAAGGCTTCACCGATGCAAATTGGGCAGACAGTCCATCAGACAGGAAGAGCACATCAGAGAGCATCTTCAGCATGGATCCAACAGTGATACATTGTGATAACCAGAGTTGCATAAAACTCTCGATTAATCCAGTATTCCATGACAGGTTCAAGCATATTGATATTTGGTACCACCATATCAGAGATTGTGTATAGAGGCGCATTATGTTGTTGTAGTACATTCCCATGGAGTATCATGATGCAGACATGTTGAAGAAGGCACTGGAAAAGAGAAAATTTGAATACCACCGAGGCAGGATCGGGGTAGTTGATAATCCCTTTCCTATTAGAGGGAGTGTTGAAATTCAACAAGAAAATGTGGGCCTAATTTACTTTTCCCTTAAATAAATTGGAAAATAAATTGTAATTTCATCTCATAACAACTTGTATCAGTTAACTAAGTCATGAACACTGAGTTAGCTCAAGAATCTCGAGTTGAGGGTCAAAGGTGAGGCATGTAGAGTGATTCTATTATTTTTGGGGTCTAGTTGCAATTAATGCACTAGTGTGGTGTGAGTGTAATCAGTTAACTCAAATTAATTGAGTTAAAATCAGTTTAACTAGTTCTAATTGAATGATGAGCTAGTGAGAGGTCCAGTGAATTAAATTATATTTAATTCACAAATAATGATCAATTAGATAACTGATGATTCACTATTAATAGCTACATGCATGTCAGTTCTGATGAAGACCCAGTTGAGAATGAGGTTAAAGGGAATATAACTATCAGTTGTATTATTAGAAAATTTCCCGGGTGCAATTATAAAGTCATGGGAAGGCCATGACGGATTGTGCAATCAAGGAAGGTTGGAATTCCTATTTAATAGGGATTTATTTCTCTAGGAATTGAGTGAGCAAGGTAGGTTGGAGGAAGTCAAGGAATTGGCTAAGCGTTTATCCAATTTTTCCTAGATATGTGTGAGACGATTGGTAGAGTGCAGCAGATTCTTGTGAGAAATAATGCATTGTATTGTTTCATGATTCCTTGGCTTAATAGATTGAGTGGTTTTGAGCAGTTGCTTTCGCCAGGAAATATCTTTTGTTGTGCAATTGATTTTCTTATTTCTCTTACTTGCATGTGATTGAGCGATTGTATTTTATATTCTGCAAATATTGTAGAAGTATTCAATATCTTTCTTTAGTACATTATATGATCGGATTGAATCCATTGGTATAATTTCTACATAATACAAATAATGAGTTGAAATGAAAAAATAATCAGTAAAACTAATCAAGCTTCCAACTCTTAAGGTTGATTTCCTGAAAAGCAGTGGCATTTATATTAGAGTATATGGTGCTTGTTAGATTCTGAAAATAAAAATAAGGTCGTTTATCTTTTCTAGCCTTTGGAGGCCATAAGCCAAATTTTACTCAACCAAGGAAGAAATGAAAAAAAAATACATGTCTTTTCTTTGGCCAACATCTCGTGCTCCCCTCCTTTCTAGGGTGTATTTCACTTACAGGGAGTTAATTATCACCATACCATTCAACATAATACCCTACACCAACTGTCCATCATATCTATCACAACATGAGTGTGTGTTACCCTTCTTGTTTAAACAATCAATGCCCTTGTTAAGAGTTGTCAATGTAGCAACAACAACCACCAAATGAGTTGTAACCTAAGCTTCAACAAATGGTACAGTCAAAATAATCCACCTTCTAGTGTGACATCTAATGCAACAACCTTCTATTCACATACACTCTGTGTGTTATAGGCATAGAGGTCAATGTAGCAATGATATTTGACAATGAAGAAATTTATGCTCAAGGTAATGAGGCAAGTATTCTCTTTATTACATATTGTCCTCATACAATCATTATCAAGTACTGTCAAATCTAGGTAACCATATAACCTATAGGTGCAACATGTTATTTCATTTTCAACATGTATTATTAACAATATATGCACGTTATGTCACCTTACAAGCCCTTGAATAGTAGAATTTTATTGTAAACATTTGAAACTGTGCATGGTTATACTTCAATGAGTTTGTGCTTCATTAATGCTTAAATTCAGGTGCTTGTAATATCCAATTCAGACATGATGCATTATTCATAGAATGGTAGTGCATGCATAATTATTTTGACATAATGGGGTGCATGCAACTGAGTCATAAGATGACTCGTAGTACTGTTCCATGTAAGTAAACTACAACTAGTTAAGAAAATGCAACCCAACATTAATTCGGCCATAATTTCCAGCATACAAGTATATAGCAGAACCTTGTGGAAACATTATGGATTCCAAAAAATATGCAACTTCATCCAACCAACTTCGTACATATACATACATACAACTAGAACAGGTTTAAACTAATAGTCACACCTTCCTATCTATCCTTAGGCGTGTTAGATCATGGAACGAATGATGATGGTTGCCTAATACTAGGAACAACTCAACAACATTACTAAGATGCACAATGTTACGTTTAAATCATCCTAGCTATCAAATTATACCTAATTTTATTACCAGATCAACTCATCCCATGCAAATTCCAATTTTATCCAATGTTGGGTAAGCCCTGTGAAAAACCATTGGGGTATGACTGCTACCCACAGGGTTCATGATTGGGTTCCAAAACAAATTTATCATGCTAGCATCCCTAAAGTGAATATGGTCAAGTGTCATCATACATAGTTTACCTCTATAATTTGAAATCCAGGGCTTGTAACACATGTTGTGACATCCCTGTTGTTGAGAACTTAACCTATTTCTTTGTGGTGAACTGGTCTCCACCACCGATATCTGTCGATTTCCAAGGAGAGTAGATATTGTACTAGGGATATTAGTTTATTGGACTGAGGCTTCTCCCAATTTCTCTTCAACATATGACATGGGTTGACTCTATGGGTGTTTGATTTTATTTCTACCACTAACATCCAGTGGCTAGTGATAGTTCCACCACAGACCATATTCTAAATTACGCTACAAGAACATTACTCTAGGAATAAAAATACTGAGTTGGAAAAAAAAATCAAATGTCCTAATCGAGCGGCCAACTCTTAAGGTTGATTTCGTGAAAAGCAATGGAATTTTTATCAAAGTATTTGGAGCTTGTTAGATGTAGGAAATACAAATAAGGTCGTTTTTCTATACTAGAATTTGGATACCGTAAACCATATTCTACTCAATCAAGGAAGAAATTCCAAAAAATAAATACATGTCTTTTCTTTGGCCAACCTCACATGCTCCCCTCCTTTCTAGGGTGTATTTCACTTCTAGGGAGTTAATTATCACCATGCTCTTCAACATAAGACTTACTCCTCTGTCAACCACATTGTGTCAAGGACCTTGGTTCTATAGGTTTCTATAATAGCCTAGTGGCCTATCAACACACTGGAAACCTGATTATTTTTTTGACTAAGTGTATATTCTATGTGTATTTTAACCTATTAACTTCCGATTAAAATTAAACAATTTAATAGCAATAAATAATTATAATTCTATTTTAATAAATACTAATAAATATTTAAGAAGAAAAATTAGGAACATTTTTCTTTCAATCAATATGGGCTACATTTAGATCTTCACATGTTAATATGTCTAGCCTATTTATGGTTAATAATGCATGTAAATTTTTTTTGAACTCTAATATAATCCTAAACATTTATTAAAAGTTAAAATTTAGGTTTTATGATTAAATACTGGGAGAAGAATAGTGCCTACTATATCTTTTGGGTATATGGGGTCAACGAAGGATTCCTGGAAGAGATTTAAGTAGATATAGGGTGATGACTAGGGTTTTCCATAAAAAACCCTAGAAGATCCACCTAGTACCTTACAAACTTCAAGAAAATTCAAGGGAAGACTCTCCACTAAAAAAATTCCTAAGGTTTTAAAGGAAGGATTTTTCCAATAATAACATGAAGATAATGCACCACCTCCACTAGAGAAGTGAAATTACACTAAATAATAATTTATAAACTAAATCCAAGTCTCGGAGAGAACAATTACTCAAAACTTCATTTGCATCTACAAACCCTAGCCATGAAAATCCATAAAAGTTTCAAAGTCCTGCACAAGATCATCTCCTTAATAAGGTGCATTGGTTATTTGTCCATAGCTAAGTAGAAAAGTAGTAATGTTTCTCCACAAGTAGCAATGATTTATAAATGAGGAACGCTTCTCTTATTTATAAGAGAGATCAATCACCATCCTTATCAATTGGTAGCTCCAAAAACATAAAAAATTCCTTTAGCTCTCACAAGCCCTAGATACCAATGAAATATAAAATTAATTAAATGAATTTCATACCAGCGAACAATAAAAGCTACAAGGGTTTGGTTTTGACCTCTTTAGGACACAAAAAAATGATGTAAATAAGGCCGAAATTAAGGCATATCTAGGGCCAAAGCTTTCTTATAAGTTTGTCAATGTTTGACTCAATAAATCAGCTCTCAAACTTTTTTAGTACTCTATTTTATTTTTGGCTTTAGTTCCATTTGAGGAATCCACTGATAGTACATTTTTAATCAAGGTGTTCCTTCCCAATAGTAAGATTTCTTCATGTTTTTTGGAGCTTTGAATTGAAAGTCCATACCTTGCTTCCTTACTCTTTTTTTTATAAAAAACCAATATTCCTATGGAATTTTACTTACTTTTTCATTTATTTATGTGAAAGAAAAGATGGATTTGTCTTATAAAATTGCTACCGGTGAAGAGAAACATGTCATTAGCATGGTCAGGTTTCGAGAAGGTTATACATTTGTGGAAATCCATGATAAAATTGTGGATGATGAAATATTTGGATACCCTTTTGATTTTATCCAGGATGGATTAACTTTAAATCCAAAGAAAGAGAAAAAATGGAAATTTTATACAACATTTTTATTCATCAAGAGGAAACTAGGCACATTCGATGTGGAAATAGAGGGTTAAAATGTAGTGGAAAGAATACCAATATTTGAAAGAATTGAAGAGAATGTGGAGGGACCTATGCATAAACAACCAAGAGTTGAAAATATGCTTTGTCGGTGGAACAAGCCATAGTTGTTGATCCTAGCGTATTGGCATCTTGGGAAAAAAGTGAAAAGTTTAATGGAAGAGTTTGTCAATGAGAGACTTACTCTCAAATTATATTCAAAAAAGGGAGAATCTAAAATAAATATCCATTGTGAAAATTTTGGCATTGATTATGGAACAGGCGATGTATCCTTGGAAGCACATACAATGCACAACTTCAAAAATGATCATAAAAAAACAAGGGCCCATCAACAACGACTTTCAATGCTAATTGGTAGTGAAATTCATTTATGTAACAAAGTACAAAAGACAACAATGGTTGGAGATCTATTTCATATTGATCAAGAAATCAAACATCTAGATGATTTCAACAAGACATAAGAGCCTAATTTATTCAAAGTGGTGGAAGAAACACTTGCAGACTATAAGGACACAAAAAAAGTGAGATTGAATGTACACGATGCAATAAATTGTTTTGTGTAGTGCCGAAAATTGGTAATTGTTGGAATGGGGTTCCCTAACCTGCGTTTTTGGTACAATTTTGTTAAATTCGGTCCTGCATAGGGGTTTTGGGGTGATTCAAATCCCATAATGTATTGTAATGGGTTAAAGGGTAGCTCTAGGGTCCACAAACCACGGTTTGCGGACCATAGGATAGCGAAGGCTACGATATTATAAATAGATAGATAGTTGGGTCTAGTAAGTAAGTAAGTCAATAGATTGATGCTAAGTTCGAATTGTTCAGATCTGTTTGGGTTGTTTTGGGTAAGGACTCATGCTAGTTGTGTGTGCGGAGATCCTCAGTCCTATTGTGTGCGGACCCTACTAGGTTGTGTGTGAGGGCTGTGTTTTGGTTGTAAGTGGATCTGGATGCTAATGAATGAAAAGTGTAGTTGAATTATCTATGTGTCATATGAATTGATTATGTTTATTGTTGAAGCTCATCTATAATGTTTATTTAAGTTGCAAAAGTATCTGTGATTGGCGCATTTATATCTATGATCTAAAAATTAGCTGCGATTAGAATACTCTATCATGGTATTTGGTAATGCGCACGTGGATGCAAATGCATTGATTAGATCTTTTGATGATAATAGCTTTGTTATGGTTATATTTTTCTTACATTGTTAAAGGAGATACAAATAGACTCACTATGTATGAACCTAGTAAGTTATACTAAAAATCTACCTCAAATTTCCTACTCTCTCCCAAGGTGCGGAAACCTGGTTCCAGCACCCTCCCATACTACTTCGGGTAAGACCTTGGCCTGCGCAAGCAAGTCATTGCCGAAAGGGCCAGTAGTATAGGGGTTTTTTAGCAAACCTTAACCTCTGAACCTGGGTCAGGACCCCTAAAGCCAAAAAATGGTTTCGTTGCCATGACTAGGAGCATTTTGAGAGAGAAATTGGGTAATGCCACGAGGTCATTGGAGACCTGAGTGGGTGGAAATTAAAGACTGGTTTGAAAGGAAAATTAAGGAATTTTCTGTAAAAGAGAATCGCAGCACGAAGCTGACAGCTGAGAAGTGGAAGAACAAGTACATCTTCACCGAAGTCTATGAAATTTTCTTTGTAACCTTTGCGCACGAGCTTCAGGAGTGGTTGGCAAGGCTCATAGAGATCCAGACATGTTGGAAGGACGATCAGGTTATGCAATGGACACCAGAGTTGATTCAACAGTTGGAGAGGATTGACAATACCATCACCCATACGGTAAATCACTGGCTGGATAACGTGCTGGGAGGATTTGTGACATAATTCGCAGTCGATCAGTTCGTATCCTATTCTGAAGCAGAGCAGAGGTTCTTCAAAGTTTTCCGGGGTAATTTCTTAAAAACATTGCCATTATTAATCAAAATATTCTTGTGCGAAAAGGGCGTTATGTGCGGCCACACCAAATGAATGAACTGTGATCAGAGCGAGAGTACAACTCGAAGTGGTAAGTATTACCAAACCAATAGAGAAGGGGATAGATCCATCTACAGTCCACTAAGAGAGTCGGTTGCACACACAGGAGATAGTCCTCCAGCCACACCACCTTCAAGTCAGCGTGAAGGTAAGAACTCACCCACACCTCCGCCACCACCAGAAGAAGATATGGCCACCCACATGAAGCTACCCACTTTTAGGGGTGCAGGGGATGAAGAAATGGACCGATTTTGGTTTGTAGTAGAATCAGTATGGACTGCACATAATGTGGCTACCGACACTGTAAAGAGAGCACAGTTATCACTTGCCTTTGAAGGAAGGGCCTTGGACTGGTATATGGGGTACATAGGACAGCAGGTGGATCCGTCTATTCAAGAGATTAAGACAGCTTTAAAATAGAAATTTTGGAAGCCTAAGTCCTACTCTCAAATAGTGGTTGACTTGAAAGAATTTAAATAGGGACCCACTAAATCGGTATGGGAAGTTGATCAGTGGTTAAATAAGGTTATCAAAGATGGGGAATTTCAGTATGATGATAGGCAGCACAAGGAATGGTTTATCGCTATGTTGTTGCCTCACCTGCACAGACCTATAGGTCAGCAAGCGATTGCAACGCAAGAGAAAGCCTTGGATATTGCTATGAAAATGGAGGTTGGGCCAAGAGACGATACCCAGTTTGGGGTGTAGCAGATCCAAGGACAGTTGGAGGAAATGCACTTTGAAATACGGAATCTGTGAAAATAACAGGGAAAGAGGCTAGCCCCGACATGTGGTGCATAAGATGCAGGGTATCCGGCCATACCAAGGATCAGTGTCCTCTACTGACAGATTACATGTAAGCTGGGGGACCCAACCCATTGCACCCTAAGGAGGCTGCGAGGCCGAGTGGTCTGACATTATGGTGTGCTGATTGTCGTGTTGTTGGGCTACACGACACTAACCACTGTCCCCATCTTGGTGTTCATGTTCCAGAATTGAAGCAGCAATGGTGTCGATTCTGCTCCTCTGTGGGACGTGACGAGCATAATTGTCGGACCTATGACTTGATGATAGATCGAGGAAAATTATATAGGGTACAGGCTGACCCTTCTTCACCACTATCTTCCTCAAGCAAAGGAGGCTCCCCGCAAGGGGCAGGGGAGGGGGAAGGGGTGGAGGTGGATGTCAGGGAAGAGGACAATTGATCTATTACAACTGTGGATAAATAGGGCACTTTGTGAGGGACTGTCTGAACCGTGCAAGACAATATTTTTGATATTGTCGACAATTGGACCATGTGATTGAATATTTTTCAATCATGATAGCAAAAATGCAGGAAAAATAGCAGACACCTGCGCAAAATGTGCAAAGGGTTAAGGTGGAACTGCGTGATGAAGGACCACGTATTAATGTCATAACGCGCAGCGGCATGGCTACTAGGGGAGCTGATGAGAAAGCTGCGGCTGAACCTCTTATCCAGAAAGCAGTTGTCAAGCAGTAAATATTGGACCTACAGAAGGAAAAGGAAACCTTCGTCACAGCTTGCAAAGACTTTACTAAGGATGATGCATCTACTTCCAAGGCTCCAACAAACCTAAGAATGGACGACGAAGTTAAACCATTTCTACAGGCATGTATGAAGTTGCTATGCAACCAGAAGGTAGTAGAAAATATTCAAGCTCTCATAGATAGTTGCGCAGAAATAACTAACCCTCTCATGGAAATTAAGGATGTGCACAAACTTTAAAAGCATAAGAAGCGCATTGGTCGGGAAATGCAGCTAACAGTGCAGATTGGTGACTATGAAATGGATCAGGTTATCTTAGACTTGGGGTCAGATGCAAACGTACTGCCCAAGAAAAATTGGTAGCGGATGGGAGAGCCTAAGATGGAATGGTCTATTATATAGCTGCACATGGCTAACCAGCATAAGATCATACCATTGGGGAGGCTGTCAAATATTATGGTGGATATCGTAGGAGTTAAGGTACGTGCCGACTTTGAAGTAATTTAGATTGTGGAAGATGCAGACCCCTATCCTGTGCTCTTAGGACTGGATTGGGCTATAGATATGGGGGGCATTATTAACCTAAAGAAAAGAAGCACTGTCTTTGAGAATGAGGGTATGAGGGTGATAGTCCCACTAGACCCTGCGGAAGGCGAGCGGTATATAGAACCAGTATGCAAAGAAGAGGATGTGGATCACATCTACAAATTAACCGCTCGGGATGAGGATTGGATCAATCCTACAGCTAATGGTGTGCTTTTCTGGGAGAAGGGCAGTGAATGCTTCTCTGACTCCAACGAGGAGATAGAAAATTGGAAAAATCGGTTACATTATGTATCTGCGCTGTGATGTCTTAAAATCACAAGGAATTTCTGATGTATCTCTTCAGAGGTAAGAGAACTGCCCTACTTTGATGGTTCTGGTAGTATTAGGGAGTTTTTGTGAACATTTGAAGCTGAAGTCCCAAGTGAGTGAATGATGTGGGCCCTTAATCTAGCTATGCGTGCAACCCCTGCGAGGTGGTGGGACACGCATAAGGGGACGTTCCAAGATTGGGAAGAGTGTCGTGAGATGATGGTCCTACAGTTTGAACCTCTTGTTCACCTACGCGTAGAGACTTTCCTTGGCCCAGGGGACCCGCGTGAGCACTTTTCTGCATGGATGGAGGAATGGTGTGAAAGAACTACAAACGAATGGGTCCACCTATTCATTCATGCCCTGGGGCCAATCCCCACCGCATGGTATTTAGATGCAAAACTACACCAATGCACCCGCCACTGGGAAACCCTGGAGAACAAGTTTGTAGGGACATTCAGTTTGGTAGGCAGAACGGAGGCACTCGACGAAGCTCTACAAGATATAGCTGCCCTAGTATTTGATGAAACATGCCCCTATGTGACGCTTGGGGCATCAACATGGGAGACACAGATGCAGGATATTTTCAACTGTCATAATTTTTCAATAGAGGAATGTGATGAAGACCCGCGAAATATCTCTATCCCGGAGTCTGAGTGAGAGCGCGCAGTTGTTGGACCCCCACTACAGACCGTCGATGTCACTAAGCCTCTGAATTTGCGAGAAGTCAACATTGGGACGAAGGAGCAACCTAAGCTAGATAAAATAGGGGACTATTGGGATGATGATACTGTTGGAAGAGTAGCGGAACTCCTCACCGAATACCAAGACCTATTTCCAATGAAATTCTCAGAACTCAAAGGAATTACAGGGGACCTAGGGGTCATGAGCATCACTCTAAAACCAGATGCGCACCCTTATCGATTGAACCCCAAGTATAAGCCAAAAGTCAGGGAAGAACTTGACAAAATGATAGCCGCAGGTATCATCAAACCAGTCGAACATTCAGATTGGGTAAGTCCTATGGTGGTTCAAGAGAAAAATACTAAGGGAGAGATACGAATCTCTGTTGAATTGGGAAAATTGAACGATGTCTGTGTACATGCTCCCTTTCCTACGCCATTCTCAGATGAAATCCCTGATAGTGTTGGGGGGCAAGAAGCATAGTCATTTACGGATGGGTTCTTGGGCTACCATCAGATCAAGATTGCACCTGAATATCACTACAAAACTACATTCGCCACTAAATGGGGATATTTTCAGTACATTGTCATGCCTTTTGGGCTCAAGAATGCCCCTTTCATCTTTTCGCGGGTGGTGGTCACAGTATTCAAGGAGTTTAACCACAAGTTTTTGGAGGTATATTTTGATGATTGGGCCATCTTTGAGATGGTAAATAAGCACGTCTCAAACTTGCACCTGATGTTGGATGCCTCCAAAAAGCACCATATTTCCCAGAATATCAAGAAATGCATATTTTGCATACCCTTTGGGATCTTGCTAGGTCACATAGTCTGTCGACAAGGATTAATGGTTGACCCCGCTAAGATCACAGTTATCATCAACCTGGCAGTACCTACGACTGAGAAATAGCTGCACTCTATCCTTGGGCATACAGGGTACTATAGGAAGTTCATTCAATGGTAAGCGTTGATCACAGCCTCGATGGAAATGTTGCTAAAGAATGATGTTTCATTTTTTTGGGACGAGGAGTGTCAGAAGAGATTTGAACTACTCAAGGAGAAGATGGTCTCTGTGCATATCCTCATATTTCTTGATTGGGTGAAGATTTTCCATGTTCACGTAGATGTGTCAGGAATCGCCCTAAGAGTTGTCCTTACGTAGCCTGGAGATAGAGATATTGACCATCTAGTTTCATTTTCTAGTAGGAAACTCTCTTATGCGGAGCACAACTACTCCACCACTGAGCGTGAGGGGTTGGCTATGCTATACGCCCTACAAAAATACCAGCACTATCTGTTAGGAGGGCACTTCAATAATTTTACAGATCACTCGGCTTTGAAGTACCTAGTGACTAAGCCTGTGTTGGGGGGGGGAATCTGTCGATGGCTACTATTGTTTCAAGAATATGACTTTGATATCATTGTAAAGCTGGGGAAGTTTAATATTGGGCTGGACCACTTATCCCAAATAAAAAGTGGCAAAGAACTTATCAACCTAGAAGAAGGATTTCCTGATGCGCAGATGTTTTTTTATTAAGGTAGTGGATGCGCAATTCGCCGACATCTTTCACTTCTTAACTATGGGGATGGCACCTGTAGAGTATTCAATACAACAGAAGAAAGAGTTGGTAACCCACGTAGCGGATTTTACCATCATCGAGGGCCATCTATATAAGCTGGGAGCTGACAAGGTGCTGGGAAGATACATTTTGGAGCATAAAAGGCATTCCATCTTAGCAGAAGCCCACGAGGGCGTGGCAGGAGGTCACTACACAGGAAAAGCAACGGCGCAGAAGATCTTGAGAGCTGGGCTATGGTGGCCCACACTGGATAGCAACTCTCGCGAATTTTTCAAAGCCGCGATACATGCCAAAGGACAGGAAGGCCATCACGCAGAGATGAAATGCCCCTACAACCGCAAATGGCCTTGCAATCATTTGAAAAATGGGCCATCGACTTTGTTGGGCCCATCAACCTACTAGGAAAGAAGACCGGTGCACGCTATATCATCACTGCGACTGATTATGTAACTAGATGGGCCAAAGCACAAGCTATGAAATATTGCACTACAGACACCATTGCACACTTTATCTTTGAACATATTCTAACTAGGTTTGGTTGTCCGAAGATATTAATGAGTTATAAAGGTATGCATTTTGTTAATGAAACGATACAGGCTTTGACTGAAGAATTTCAGATCCACCACGCAAAGAGTACCCCTTATCACCCACAGGTAAATGGAGCAGTAGAAGCTTTTAATAAAATCTTGGAGCAGGCACTGACCAAAGTATGTAATGTCGATCGTAGTGACTGGGACGTGCACATCCCATCAGTCCTTTGGGAAAACACCGTTTCGGATGGTTTATGGAAAGGAGGCCATTATGTCGATGGAGTATATTTTAGCCTGCGCATCACAACATTTAACAACATGGAAAAGTCTGATATCATGGCGGAATGGTTAGCGAAGCTCGTAGCCTTGGAGGAAGATCGTTTCATTGCTAACTTCCATCAGTAGGTTCAGAAGGCCCGGGATAAGGAATGGCATGATCGACATATTCGACAAAAGACATTTTCGGAGGGAGAATTGGTTCTACTATACGATAGCCAGTTTACAAAACACCCGGGGAAGTTTTTCCAGCACTAGCTAGGTCCCTATATGGTAAAGGAAATTACTGAAGGACAAGCGGTTCGGTTAACCACCCTGCGTGGTGATATGGTACCAGGCTATCTCAATGGAAGCCAGCTCAAACCATACCGGATCAAATGACTATATGGCCAGAGTAGCTGTATGGGGCGGGATACGCGCAGGCAGAGGGACAAACGCAAGAGGGACGATGGTATGCGTAGGGATCAATCGCAGATCTGGAGGCCCAGAGAGGTGCGCTGGAAGCGCAGGTGTGTGTTCGAAGCACAGGAGGTGCACTAGCATTGCATGGGTGCGCTCAGAGTGCAGGAAGTGCGCTAGAAGGGAAGGGGTCTTCTACAACTATAAAAACTAGCCATTGGAATAGTAAAAGTAGGTAAAAATCAGATTTTACCGTTGAAAGAAGTGGGTAGCCAGTCATTAATGAGGTGATTTCTGGAGATTTTTTACTGTTTACTTGATGGTAATAAGCCTCACCCAACCATTGGGTGATCTCCACAACTATAAAAGTAGAAGGATAGCTCAGAAGATGGTTCTATGTATCTTGAATCGTTTGTGCTTTGTGACATTATGGTATTATTACGCTTTTTTAATGTCTAGGCATGCTACCCCCTATGATAGTAGCCACCCTGAGTTCATTTTTCACACCAAAATGATTGCGAATAATCCTACCGAATATTCCGAGACTGTGGCCTCGACGGAGAAATAATTTGAGGAAGTACAGGAATTCACCCCTGAGGTTGAGGAGGTTATGTCCACACAAAGCAAGGGAAAGCAGAAGGGGAAAGGAAAAGGCCAGGAGTAAGGGTCAAGGAAACCTGTGAAGTGGGCTCAGGTGAAGCCCCGCACCTCCCCTTGAAATTTGAAATCCCTACGAATGGTGCCCCGGGCACGTTCACCTAACCCCTTAAAAAGACCTTTGTCTCCTCAGGAGGAGGCCTGGCTAGCTGAACTAATAATTTGGCTACCACCCTATGTGCAGCCTCACATGCCGTCGATGCACACACAAAAGAATCTCGATGGGATGGGCGCCTATCTGTAGATGCCTCTAATCCCTGGTGAGGTCCCCATCATTAGCAACTCCTTTGGTAAGCTCCACACGGTCAAATTCGATGATCATGACCTAGAAAACCTAGAGGCCTTCCCTGAGCTGGCACGGGAATTGTATATGGAGAGAGTGTTGGAGAATGACATATTGAAGGTCGGCCCTATGCCATGGGAAAGTGGATTGGTGGGGTCCGGGATATTAAATTTTCTGCAAATGCCTCATTTCGACCACTACAATATCACTGACAAGATTTTGCGTCAACTTCTCGCCCTGGTCCACGACGGTTGCTTAAGGATTCAAGACCACATCCCCATAGATGCAGCACTCATTCATCGTATCACTGGTCTGCCCATGAAAGGGCTAAAAGCCATGGAGCGCGTTAGGAAGAAATACGAACAAAAAATCGTTGAGAAGGTTCATGATGATTATCACGTTGAACTAAACACTAGGGGGTTCATGATCAGCACTATCAGCAACCCTGAGTGCGCTTATGGGCACCTTGTTGTTATCCTGCAATATGATGCACAAGTGCCAGGATGCCACATTCCCCACATATGTACTCCAGTTGGCCGGCCACTACGAAAAGGGGGTCTACTTCAACTGGTCCCAGTTCCTGTGCACTGAATCCCTTGAGAACATGCGCGAAGCCCAAGATTAGGGAAGGGAATTCTGCTACTCCTAGTTGCTTCTCCTCATCGCGTTGCTCACATGGGAAGCCTCAGAAGATTCGGTCCTCCCCGACCTGGATCCGAATATGTGCAAAGGGGCATGGTATGCGAATCTGTGGGATTCGAAGGATGAAAATTGAATTGAAGATAATAAGGTCTTCTAGGTCCTCTTTCAGAACAGGCTCGCGACTACCATTCAATCCCAGCCACGCTTGTCACCAGCAATTTATTACAAGTAAAAGAGCATCACAGTGTTTCAAGTAACAATGCATAATGTACAGATCAGGGGCCGCAAGGATCCAGCATGGGTATCACTCCCGTACATGGTCGCTGATGAGGAGATTGACTGCCTTATTGCTTGGCCTCCACATTGGAAACTTTGCTTCAAATTAGGTACGAAGGACACTGCAGGTATGAGCACCACGAAGGTCACCCCACTTGACACCACAAAAGAGATCGGAGGACAGGATAAGAGTATTGGGAAGGGAGTGGACCTAGAATCACAGAAGGATTTGCAGCAGGGTCTGGGTGCAGAGGGTCTGGATGCGGGAGGTGCTAACTCCCCTCGAGGTATAAAACGGATTGGTGACCCTGTTAAAGGACCATGGAAGAAGTAACGAGCTATACGGATGGAATGGGACACATGATTTACTTTGACAGAGGAGGACATTAAGCAAATCTCGGACGCAGTCACCCTTGCTGCAGAAGATAAATGGCTGGCTCTGGAAGAGCAGCAGAAGGCCACAGTCGCTACACTCTAGTCTGAGCTCTGAGCTCTGCAACTCAATACTGACACCCTGCAAACAAGTATGATTTAGGCAAGACCGACCCCAGCGACAAGCATTGCATTGATCATTACAACGGAAATCTGCCTCTACCCTCTGCCAAGCGAAACCCTCATGTTGATTCCACCCGACTTAGGAGCACAAGTCTAGGCCTGCACAGAGGTAAAATTGGATCTAGCCTGACTACCACACTAACCATTACAGGTCCTCCACGCATCCCTATTCTAAGAGATTCAACACAGATATTTTCGAGTGAACTAGCATCTCAATACAGTTGAGCAGACGATTGTGGAGAAAACTGTTGAGGTGTCCCAGGCACAGGTTGCATGTACCCTCGCCGTCACACAGCAAACAGATTTGGAATGCCTAATCAGTAGGCTCTACACAGATGTCACTGAAGATATCCCAGCTTCTGCCACCCCCCAGGCCAAGATTGAGGGGCTTTTTGTAGCGCTAAAGGCTTCAAGGACTGAGATCCAGGTGGTCAAGATAGAGATGGAACAGCAGATTGTGGCCTTGCAAGCCAAATTACAGTTGGAAACACCACCTGAAGTAAGGGCCCAGCGAGCCACGCTAGTCACAGAGGCCACCAATGTCATCACATATCAGATTGCTCAGGGCACAGGACTGTTGGAGACAGCTATGCAGTTATGGTCTAAGCTGCAGCATGATCCTCTCCTACGCGAACTTACTGAAGAGCTGCTCCAGAAGGAAGAATATTTTGAGTAGCAGGAAGCCACTATACCTAATCTGATCCTTGCTCAATGACTGGCACGACTACGTACCAGCCACACACTCAGAGATGACATTGAGGAGCTCCGCTAGAACAATAAGGTTCTCAGTGACCACCTTAAGCCTTGGGCTAATGAAGCCCTAAAGCTCTCTCAGGACGTCGATATCGCAGTTAAGCAATTGAACCACACTTTGGAGAACGTCACTGTTCCTACAGAAGGCCCAACTTCACAGAAGTTGGTGGATATTGCTCAGAACGTTCTTGCGCAGAGTGAAGGAGTGTTGCCCTTGTTGGTTGATGCAATCAGGCTGCTACAGGCGAAGATGGAAAACCCACAGCCGCAATGACTTGGGACGAGTCACAAGATTTTTTTGGGGACCTGTTGGAACGGGGTTCCCTAACCTGCGTTTTTGGTACAATTTTGTTAAATTTGTTTCTGCATAGGGGTTTTGGGGTGGGTCAAAGCCCCTAATGTGTTGTAATGGGTTAAAGGGTAGCTCTAGGGTCCGCAAACCACAGTTTGCGGACCATAGGATAGCGAAGGCTACGATATTATAAATAGATAGATAGTTGGTTCTAGTAAGTAAATAAGTCAATAGATTGATGCTATGTGTGAATTGTTAAGATCTGTTTGGGTTGTTTTGGGTAAGGACTCCTATTGGCTGTGTGCGCGGAGATCCTCAGTTCTGTTGTTTGTGGACCCTGCTAGGCTATGTGCACGGGTTGTGTTTTGTTTGTAAGTGGATCTGCATGCTAATGAATTCGAAGTATAGTTGAATTATCTGTGTGTCATATGAATTGACTATGTTTACTGATGAAGCGCATCTGTGATGTTTATTTAAGTTGAAAATGTATCTGTGATTGGCACATTTATATATGTGATTTGAAAATTGGTTGCGATTAGAATACTCTGTCATGGTATTTGGTAATGCACACGTGGATGCGAATGCATTGATTAGATTTGTTGATGATAATAGCTTTGTTATGGTTATATGTTTCTTACACTATTAAAGACGCTGCGAATAGACTCATTTTGTGAGAACCTAGTAAGTTATAGTACAGATCTACCTCAAATTACCTACTCTCTCCCAGGGTGAAGAAACCTGGTTCTAGCACCCTCCCATACTACTTTGGGTGAGACCTTGGCCTGCGCAAGAAAGTCATTGCTGAAAGGGCCATTAGTATAGGGGTTTGTTGGCAAACCTTAACCTCCGAACCTGGGTCAGGACCCCTAAGGCCAACAGTAATATTTTCAATTCTCTAAATGAACACAAAAAATCAAAGAATCACACTACTACTACTACAAATGAGGCTTCACATGAGGAGATTGGGTTGAGGAGTGACACGATCGGGAGACCCAAGAAGCCTACCAATGATAAGTACCAACAAATTTTGACTAGGTTCTTGGTCCCATCATCACCACCAGTATTACATAGGGGTTCTACAAGTGAAAATCCTTCTACTCCAAGTGTGCTAATTAGTGGATAAATAACAGTTTAGACTAAACTGAATATGAATTTGTATATTATTTTATTTATGTTACCTCTAATTTTATTATTATTATTATTATTTTGTTGTCCTCTTATTTAGATCAATTATCTCCCTTGTTACTACAATGTTGGGGGTATTGGTATCCTTATATTGATATAAATGGGGAGAGATTGGAAAAAAAGGTCCTAATGGATGATCAAAGGGGTGGAAAATTATGGGCCATAGAGAAGCATACCAAGATCATGTTATGTTATGAGGGTATTGAATGTCGTATTGATGGTACATATAGGCATATTCATTGACAGAGGGCTTCTGAAACAGGGATCCCATTCGATTCATTAATAGCTAGTTTTTGTAAGTTGGTTCCAGAATGTAATGACTTCAGGATGCGATTATATCGCGAATTAAGGCGCACCAATAAAAGAAGTGAACAAGATACAAGAAAAGGTAAAATATTGGACTATTTGACTCAAAATTAATTGAAGAATTTTGTAAGGGTTACAAATTCTAACCATATATAAACAATGTGAGCTCTTTGGTGAGAGAGGACAAAGGTTGCTACACTCTCTATTAGAATGATATCCCTAAAGGAAAATTCGTTTGAATTGGCAGAAAGGAAGGATGTCTTTAGGTTTTGCAAGGATGTGTGTGAGGCACATAAGAAAGGAAAATTACAAGGTAAATATGTAGTTTGGGAATTTTTAAAGGATATATTTCATAACTTGATGCATGCAAAAGTAAGGAGAAGGTATAGTACATCCAAAAAATCCCTTTATGAGATGATCAATTTACAGGGAGGTCCTAGATTACATAGCTTTATTATCTTGAATCTAGATGGTCCTTCAATATCTACAACTTTAAGTCAAGTTATAAATTCATTGGCATATATCCCAAGGGAGCATAAGCACATTTTTGAGGCATTTTGAATATTTTATGCTTCTTATAAAGACAAACATGGTATATATGGCCCAATTCCTGTATGCCTTGCTAAATATGAAACAATTGTGAAAATGTATGTTAGGTGGGTAGCAAAAAGCGATACACTGGTGGGGTTTTGTGGTACAAAATAAGAACATCAATGCCAATTAGATTTCTTGGTGACAGTTGCTGAGGGAGATGTAGGCTATGAGATTATAACATATTCTTTTAAGAACAATGTTATTGGCCATTATGCATGTGTTATTATTGCAAACCCTTTACATGAAAAACTTCCTCGTTTGGTTGTGGTTGTTCATCCAACATGCAATAAGTTCAATGCAAATTTTTCTTATCAATAATGGGAAAAGGTAGAATCTGTGTAGAACAAACACATAGAAAACAATTTAGGACCTATTGTTGGTCATTCCTCAGATGGGGATAGCAAAAGAAGACTACTTATGTTGAAGGATTATTCTTAAGAATTAGGTCTTCGATATCAAATTCCTTGGGAGGGTTGGAGGATAACTAGTTTGTACAATGGTTGTAATGTAACAGGATTGCATGACTAAGGTTACATCCACAACGGAAAAAGCTAGTGAATCCTTTGTTTAGCTGTCGACGAGAATTGGTTTTAGGAAATGAGTACATAATTTTTGGTCATGTCATATTTTTTTCACATTTTTAAAGTGGATGATCACATGCTTAAGTGTGAAAATGTAGAGATGATGGATCGACAAAATTGGGGTTCTACACAACGCATTTCTTCAAGGCATGTTCAGAGGTGTTTTAAAGAGTTGAGAAGTACACCGAGTGGAAAGTTAGAGAGGATGCTAGCTACAAAGACTTATCTAATTATTTTTGTTGACTACATTGACATCTTTATATCTCATAGTTTGAGCCTTTGGGAAAGAGTGTGAAAAGCTTCACTAGTTCGTAATTTCTTCACTTTATGGTTATGTTGGGTACAAAAACAATCTCATACTAATATCAACATAAATTTCATCACCAGAGAGGCATATCAAGATGTGAAAATTTCTTTCCATTTTGCATTTTTGTTGATAAGATTTTTTCGAGATCAATACTCTAACTTGCCATGTGTTTTTCACCTGACTAGGTCAGATGTATGTGAGAACTTCTTTAGAAAATTTGGTGGGATGGTTGGAGTGGAGAGGGCCTATGATTTCACTAACTTGCTTCATTTTGTTGGAACCCTTAATAGAGGTGCTGAAGAAGAATCCCCCGAGGGCTTCATTTTAATAAATATCATAAGAAGCAAGAAAAAATTTGGAATAAATTGCACCAAGAAACAATACAAAACTTTGACATATTATCGAAATATGATTCAATATCACACACGCTAAAATTGTATAAGCCCTTAAGATTGGATTAAAGGATGCACAAGACATTTTATCAACCCTTGGAATGAAACCAAAAAATTACACTCAATCTTCTTGGTGGGTTAAACCATGGACACAGGATCAAAATTATCCAACATTCCATATTTTGGATGAAGTAGTTGATAATTCTCCACCAAGATGTTCCAACTCTATATTCCAATCTTCCTCTTCATTAGCACACAATGAAATTGAATTGAAAATAATGGAAAGTGAGTGGAGACATGATTTGGATGAAATTTTTTATTCCATTGATGAAAATGTAAGCGAAACTATAAAACCAATGGTGGGTCTTAATGGTAAGGATATGTTCAAAGCATGTTTGGTTAGTCAATTGAATGTAAATTCACCATTATCCAAAGATAGGTTGAAAAAAGTGAGAAATTGGGTCTACTTTAGGTGAGATGGGAAGGCTCTACAAAAGGGTGTTTCAATTGGCTTTGGAATTGGATCAGATTGTGGGGTGTTGTTTGAAAACAACTCAATTTCCCCCCACTGAACGTACTGCAAGAAAAGGTGTTCCTCGAAGTACAAAACAAGGTGCTTCTTTTGGAATGTGCTATCTTGGAAGGGTTCAAAGAATAAGGAATAAGGATGGTAATAGGGTGTTTGATTACCATAATGACATCGACCTTTTGGATATATTAGAAGGCATCGAGCTTCAATTATGTTGGTATAGTAGAATAAATGGGTAGTGCATGTATAAGTATGATTTGACATATCATGATTTTGTACACCTTGAATATGTTATAGAATTCGCAAACGTATCATACAATGCTAGGAATGATACATACAAATTAGAAGAAAGTGATTACAAAGTTTTTACAGATTTTGTGGAATTTTTGAACAACTTTAATTTTCAAAACATTCTACTTTCACTTTCCTTATGTATTTCCATATGTTGGATCATTTATAAATAGTTACTAGTTGTAATTTTGTTGATTTTTTTTTATGAATCTGATGTTAATTTTGTATTTTTTGGCTTTAGTTCCAGTGAATAGTTCAAATGGTGAATGTTCGAGATAACTCAACCCTTTTTTGCTAACTATTTTTTGGTGTAAGTTTTTTTCACAAGCCATTCATATTTTTGTAATTGTCTTTCATTCAAACATTAATTTGGTATTTCCTCCATAAAAACAATATAATTACATACCTATATAACTATGTGTACCCCTTACTTCAATACATATATACAATTTTAAGATATGGGTATCCCTTACCTCAACACTTGTGTTGGATGCCTTCTACTGTGGTTCCTCTGAAGTTGGTCCACTTATTCACGAAAAGTAAGAAGAGTTGGTTCTTTTTTCATGAATATTTTTTTTCAAATAAGTATGTGGTTCTTCTCACTAATGCTAATGTTTTCCTTGAATTTTTAGATTAATCTTTCACTTGCTAGAAAGGACACCAAGGATCTGATGGCACGAGGTTCAATCAAGATAGTTTCTGCTCACTCAAGTCAACAGTTTTACACTAGAGCAACATATAACACATGAAGTGCATTTTATTTTAAATGTTTGTGTGGTAGTTGGATTTCCTATTTTTTAAATTGGACATATAAATCAAAGTCTCTAGTTCAAATGTGCAATCAGAGTATTTTTGGAAGTATTTATATTTTTGGCATATGCATGAGGTCTACAATAGTTAAATTGCACTTGGTTATTATTGAAAATTGAGTCCTAAATCATATTTTGGGAATTTCCTTTCACTAAATAAAATTAACATTAATTTCTATCTATAAAGGCTTTTGGATAGGTGATAGTAGTTGGTTTTCAAATTGTTTGCAACTTTATTGAGATATGTGTGTCTAGTAGATTGGAAGGGTGATGGCACTTTGCTTTCTTATTTTTGCCCATATTGATATATATGTGTTTGATGGGCCTTGTAATGTGTGCATCTGATCCAAGGGGTATTTTAAGGTGAATGGTATCAACTTTTTTGTAACTTTTGGATTGACAATAATTTGATAGGTTGAGTGGTATGAAAATTTTATTTCATTTTATTTTTCCAAAGAAAGAATGCATAAGTTTCTATTTCATGGTTTGGAAAGGGAAAATACATAGAAAAGTTCTTATAACATGGCATATCACCTCAAAAAAGGAAAATCAGGCCACCTCCTGGCCACTTTTCACAAAATTTCATACAAAATATACCTATGATCTCTCCCGGGAACACAGCTAGAAGAAAAAAGTATGCTCTGATGAGCGAGGCAGGGTGTAAATGGGAGAAGAATATGAGGAAAAACCAAAGAAAAAAAAAGTACTTATGATTTAGTGTTGTTACGTTTTCCTTGTAGCAAAATGCTTTATTATTGTATGTGGATAGATTGTTGACAACATTTGGAATGGGAGCCATATCTTTCACTGGAAATATCTCACTCCCTCACGTCCCCTTCCTCCTCCAAAACCTTTTATAAGGTATCTACTGCAGTAATGTTGTTGAGCCTCTAATGTTACTATGTGTTGTGGTAAATCAAGGTACCAATATATATATAGTAGAGATAGCTCTGAAGCACTTGCAGGGAGATTTTCATACTGTAAATCATGTGAGTTTCATATTCTTAAATTATTATGTTTTTTCACCTTGGGAATATAGTTTCATCATGGTTTATTAAGGATCCATCTTTGCACATTGGATGTAAGTGACTTCTAAAGCCCTAGAAATATTAACTATAACTGACCAAAGTCCCTTTTATGTGGAAAAAATTTCAATTACTATTGGCATTATGATGGCATATTTATTTGGGTTTGTTTCATGGAGCCTTCTAGTAGTTATAGGTATGTGATTAGTAAGAACGGTTTACAAATTTATTGTATTTTTCTCAAAATATTAAACCAACAATGCTTGGGAGGGTGATGCAGTGCTAGTTCCTCGTGTTATGTTGCTTATTAGTCTCTTCATTATCCCAGAATCTCCAATATGGCTGGTAAGCTTTTAGAAAGATTGAATTCTTGCAGTAAATGATATGAACTACATAAGATAGAGAAATTTTGTGTGCTATGTTATGTAAAAGGAAAACCTTATTTAACATTTTTTCATGCTAGGAGTAGACTAAAATAAGCAAGAAGTCAAATTTTGAAGCTTCATTACAAGCTCTTTGTGGCCCTGATGTTCATATTTCAGTTGAAGAAGATGAAATTAAGGTACAGTGCCTCTGGTTTTTTATCATTGCAATCCTTTTGTTTCTTTCTTCTCATAATCTGACTATGTATTAATGATTATTTAGGAATTTTGTTTTCCTTATTCTAGTTTTGTTGTTATTTTTTACCACTATTCAACAAATTTTCTGGATTTCTTGTGCCCTTAGTCAATATTTCTTGTGCATTACCTTGTGAGTTCATCATATATGCATGTAGTTTGTATATTGGTCTAAGATTACTTCCAAAACATATTTTAGAGTAAACATTTAAAGTGGTTGTGATGTACTACTTGTGTATTGTTTTAGCTGAAAAGATGCAATGATAATACATATCCCAGCAGGAAATTTTAGGTGCATTAAATTTAAAGGATTTGTTTTTATAGATATATTTGAGTGCAGTAATTGTACTAACATTGTCCAATTTCATTGTACATTGCAAGTAATGGCATTCATGATGCTGAAACATCATAATAAAAATAAATGTGACTAGTGAAGTTGTGAGGTGTTGTTCCTAAATCTTTGCTAAATCTTATTGCACGTGCACTATCTGTTCCTTACAAACCTATTTGGAAATATTTCTCCTATCTTAATATTCCTATATGAATTTCTTCTCTCTCATCTCCTTTGTTGGAGAGAATTATAGATAATTTCAAAGTGAAATTAGCTCAACACGGTGCCCACTAGATGAACGTAGCTGGTAGAACGATTATTCTCAATTTTGTCCTCTCAGCTTTACCAATTTTTCAATTTACTGGCCTTCTAGCTCCTTTGGGTGCCAAACAACAAATCTCTGAGCTCCTTTGCAAGTTTTTATGGAAAGGAGGTACACCACTAGGAAATATTGTCCGGTTAAGTAGGGTATTATTTTTCCCTATAAGCAGAATGAATATTTAGGAATCAAAGACCCCTCCCTAATGAATCTAGCATTGGGGCCAAAGCTCTTGTGGGAATTGGTCATAGGAAGAAGGTTGTTCAAAAAAAATACTTTAGCAGTTCCTCTTCATTCTCAAAATGGATCCAGGATATTGAGATTACTCAATATAGCTCGACCCCTTCTCCTTGAGAAGCTCACTTGGGTACCTAGAAATAGAAGAAAAATATGCTTTTCCATTGATAGTATTTTGGGAAATCCACCTGTGCAATTTGATTCGATTAATTCATGAATTTTTTGATTGGATATCTCAACACTCTGTGTTTACCCTCTATGATATTCCTACATGGAATGAAACAGGGCAATGGATTGACTAGAACTTAAGTCTGGTCACATACCACTCTTTTGTGAGATTGACCCTTTCTATATGTACTCCTATCTCCATATCCAAGAGAAACTGTGGGGTTATAACTTAGAGCTAATATCTAAACAGTTATATGCCTTTAATTGTTCATTATATTCAAAAAACTTCAAATTGTTTCATATTAGATCTAAGTTGATATGTCCTCATATAGAATTAGAACATATGCTACTGGAGCAAAAATATTTCAAATTGAAACCATGAAGTTTTATTATGGACTAAGCTTCCATTGGTGTGACATTATATCCTACCTTTGGTAGGATTCCTCTTGATTTGGTATACCACAGTGTGCACTCCTTTCACTGAGTACATGTTTTGAACTTCCCTACATCCCAACAATCATCTTATTTCCTTCTCACAAAACTAATATGTTGAGGTGTATATGTTGCAGAAACATGTATTTGGATACCTTCCTCATTAATAAATGGACAAATTCATTAGAGTGGAATTAACATCGAATCTTAGACCGAAATATATTTGCAATTTACTTGATTTATTTTCTTTGTCTTACTATTCTTAAATTCAACATATGCATCTGACTTAATTTAAGAAATTAAACCCCATATTCCTATAGGAAACATCTGCAAAGATAAAAAAATGCATTACACAAAATATTTGCAGTCACCTCAATGGACCACAAATGTTATAGTTGACCAGTTCCAATGTTGCCTTAGCCCTTCAAGTGTTCTCCTCATATAAAGCTAATCTATGTTTATTTCTAGCTAAACAATCTTTGCAAAGATCCCCCTTTTCATCTACATCTAGAAAAACAAGCACCATAGTGCAGCCACATATAATTTAAAACAATCTTTATGTTGGAAACATTTATTTTCACATCTTATAAATAAAAAATTCAACTCTCAAAACAAGTGCCCTATCCTTCTAACCATAGTATATTTGCAGTTCTCCATTAGACTGTTGATATTCTATGATGTTATCTTTATTTTCTTATGCTTTCTAGGGAATTAAATGAGTTATAAGTTGTCCCTTAAGAAATGAGTGAAATAGTCATGCAAGTTGGGAATCTTTGGATTTTTTAAGGCCTCCATGGGATCTTGTGAGGTGATAAATACCTCTTGTTTACATTTGTTCAGAAAGGCCTTTGAGAATAACATGTTGGGTATTTTTTTTGTTTCTAAAAGGCTTATGGCCTACTGATGACATGTGCGACCTTGGAAGGTGGCTAAGAAACTGAAGATTCCTAGCTAGATTAGGCCTTATTTTTCTATGAATTATTTCTTCCCACCTATGTTCAACAATCCTTAGGGACATTTTGATTGGTTGGTTAAGCATGAGGAGCTTAGGGTTTTTAGTTGTCTGGTTTGGACAGAAAGGAATGTTTCCAAATCTTGTGGTCAAGGGTCTGAAACATAAAACACATGTTTGGTATATTATTATATTTCATTGGTTGGTGGAAAATTTTATCCAGCATAACTACATATTCTTTGAGGTTCGTGGACATATTGACCTTGATATACATACATTTTTACATCACAAGGTTGTAAAACCTCATGATTGTGATAGTTAACCTCCTTAATAGGATTGGCTAGAATGGCCAAAATTGCATAGGTAAGATTCAGAATTCAATCCATATCATGTAATGTAATTGAAAATTTTTCTCAACAAAACATATTTTTTCCAAGGCTTCTTGGAAGCAAGAAGCTGGAGTGGGAGTGAAAATTTTCAGAAACTTATGTGTCGGGAAGCATTGACTGTATTTTTTTGTTGTGTACTCAATTTTCTTTTGTTCCACTATTGATATGGAAAACCCATATAAGCATTTTCAAAGAGTGACATTCACCAATTAGGTCTATGCCATAATATAAACTTGATAGTTCTCTTCATATTCAAAATATTGGGAGTCTCTAGCCAGTGTTGACGAAAAAAAATTATCATGGGAGAGATCAAGGAACTAAAGGTAGAGTAAAATAATTCAATGTAAGAATATTGAACACTTTTCCATATCTTCAATTAGGAACTAGCATACTACCATGTCCTACTGCAGTCTTATAAATTCATGACCACTAAATTCTATTTTACCTGAGACTACACTTCAGTTAATGTAAGACTCTTGTATTGAGTGTTTACTGATGAATGTTTATTCAAAATGAGAGTAAAGATTGGATTGCTTAGATTGTTTTGTTTGACATGACCAGGTTTGCAGAGATCGTCAATGGGGGCGCTGCTATGAAAGGTACAACAAGGATCCAAGCAATGGAAGGGATCATATTTGGTCCACAGGGGAAACATCCTGCCAATTCCACGAAAACAATGCCTTTAGTATTGGACAGTTAGTTGAAAACCTTGTGTTTTGTTCATTTTTCCTTTCCCATAGAACATGAATTTTTTTATCAATCAATTATGTCACATATGTACACAGTTAGTGATTTATTTGTCTTTGGCAGGTCAAATGTTGCAACCTCTGCTAAAAATTTTGTTGGTGGTGGTGTAACAACCACTCTGTAATCAATTATAAGGAATTGGTTCACATCCACATGGCAGCCGACTTTGAATCCATTTCCCAAGGAGTTTATTGTTTGAGGTCCGATAAATTAACAGGCCAGTATTTATAGGTTAATGATGCACAAATGGTGGAAATGCCTTTAATGGAATGAAATTTTCTCTGACGTCCATGAAAGGCGTTAAAATATTCACCCTGACAACAATGGGGTTATGTTTGGGTGATTTTACAGTTAGTGGAGCACATGGAAGCAACAGAAACAATTATAGTGCAAGCTAAAACAGATCTGACAAATCTTGAATGTTGAATCTTTTTTTGCAGCTCGCGAGGGTTTCAGGTATGGGGTTTGGTTCCTTTGTTGCACTTTGAATCAGTTCTATTTGTGTCATTTTGGCCCTTGTTTCATGTGGGATAGGATATTATGTCATGGAATTGGGTTAATTTAGTTGATTTAGGATTTCAGAATTAAATTCAGTAGATGACGAATTTTTTGGATTGTTGCTTAGTCTGAAATTTGATCTAGTGAAGTTGTGTCTACAAGAGAGATTCGTTCCTAATCTCATCTGGGGGTCCTATCTCTAAGGGCTTTGTAAATTTGTGCAATGAAATTTGCATTCTGGAATTTTTTAAGTATGTGAATTACTGGGATTTTCAATTATTCGTATGCACAAACACAAATTTACATTCATGGAGAAATTTGGGCAAGACAACCTATGCTTGTATAAATTCAGTTTATTTTTCTTTAGATTTCTCACAAGTATAATAATGCACAACTTCTTGTATTTTGGTTTTGTTTTGGGGTTTTCTATATGGTCATGGTTTCGACACTTATGGAATCATCACCTACATTATTTGGGTGGTCACAAGCTCAAAAAATATTCCTTGCACCCACTTTGTTAAGTTGTACACATGAGTTCAAATTTTCTGGATTCATTCCTTGAAAAGACAATACAGAGCCTTGTGAGCATATGTCACTAAAACTAACCCTATGATAAAACTGGTAGTTTAGGCTTTCCTGATTATGTTGGATTTAAGTCATGGTTCTGCTAACAAAACATAACAACAAAGGAGAAATGAGTTAACTATATGACTATCTGATTGTCATTATTTTGGGGGAACTTGTGCATGGACTCAAAATTTGACAAATTTCTGCCATGGATTTTGAAATATGCATATATTACTTCTGTAAAAAATAAAGTGTGATTGGAAGATAAACCGCTCAAAAGAGATCATGTATGTGAATGTTGATACAATTTTGGACAATTTTTTATCTACTAGTACAGATAGTTGAAGATAGAGACAACCTGATAAGAGTACTTTTGTTGTAAAAAGGACAACAAAATATGTGGACAACCAATTTTGGGGTTTTTAGAAATTTTGACAAGCATTATATGTGTTGTAATAAAAAAAAAATCTTACGATTTCATGGTAAGTATGCTTTATGTTTTCAAGGTGGAATTTTTTTTATTATAATCGAGTTGCATTTGATTATGTTGTATGTTTCTCTTAGTGCTTCCTAGTTCTATATTCTTTAGTGAAGAATCTTTCATGGTGAAACCTTAAAGTTAAGAAAGAATTGTTGTAATTGATTTTGCTTGCAAGATTAGATTTTTATTTTTCTTCCAAGATCAGTAGGTGGAAACTCACAATCATTGTGACAAGTCATAATACAAAAAATTATGTTACTTTTGTACAGATTTTGCACCTTGATTTAATTGGTCAATATGGACAAAAATGAATGCATGGCCCCTTTATCTTTTCATGATCAGTGGTCTCTATTCCTTGACTATGTTATCTGTTCTTTTTTATTTCCACATTCCTTATTGAAGTTATCATTTCAAGACTTAAATGTAAATGAGAGTTGTGAAATTCCATCTTACCTGCTAGATAGGGAGGTTCCATCTACCAAATCAACAAGTGGATGTTTTCAACCATTGCTACAAATTGAATTTCAGGCAATTGTATCAGTGGTACATGGTAGAAATCTTGGCCTTGATAATGGATGATAGGGCCATTTATATCATTATAGATACTCAATTATCTCTAGTAGAGGTTTTCCTACAACTAAATTGGCATATTATGAATGTTTCTATCCATTTTTCTCCTCATGCATAGATTTGTGGCATAAATCTTTTTATTTTTTACTACAAGGAAGTCCCTTTTCCTTTAAAAAGTAAAAAACATACATCAAGAACTAGTTGGGGCCTTTAATCTCTTACTGGAGCTTGTTGTGCTTTCTATTACCATTTTCCTATACATAAATAGCTATTAGTAATTGGCATATTGTGAATTTTTCTATTTTGTATTTACCAATACATAGATTTTGGCATATTTTTGTTTCTTCAGAATTGCAATAAATTCCCTTTTCCTTTCATCTCCTCAATGCTAGAATTAAAGGTGCATAGTTTTGACTAGTATTCAATTTATAGAACGTAATAGCCCAATATCATGGATAGTGGTGAACATTCATGTAGGTTGTTATATTTCAAGTTGCTCACGATCAGTTAATATTTTTTCTGTCACAAGTAAATTTTGTGATGCTTTCCATTTTGAAGTGGATCTTCATACATAAATACATATATATCTTGCGTTACAAGCTGAAAACGAGAACCTCCCAGCTGGGGTGATAATTGAAATTGCAAAGGAGCTAAATATTCTTGATGAATAAACTCATGGAGGTATAAAAGTGGTGGTCAATGATGAAAATTATTTAATCACATTTGCGGACATTGAAGGACCAAGTACATTCTACAAGAATAATCCAGAATAATGTAACATATTTTGGATGTTTTATGATTGAGAAAGTGATCATTTTTTCATATTGCATTTAATGAAGCATATAAATTCATTTTTTTTGCATGTTTATTACTAGATTTTTGGAACTTGAGCTATATTTACATTTATTGATGTTTTTTCTTGCAGTTGGCACTCCATATGAATTTGATGTTTTTCGAATCAAACTAGTTCTAACTCATGATTTTCCAAACTCTCCTCCCAGAGGTAATTGTTGATCCTTATAATGATGCTTCATCCAATTTACATTCTCTTAAATGGATATTATGTTTTCTTTAGATGTTTAGTTTCCTATAGGACATTTTTTTTGCTTACTGCTTATCTAAATGATCAATTATATAAGGGGGATGCATGACTTGTAAAAACTGAGAAATAAACTTTTGTGTCTTTCAATAGTAATGATTGGATTGGACTGCGGGATATTTTGTCATAAAAATATTGCACCCTAATATTGCTATCAATGGAGAGATATGTGTCAATAGTCTGAAGAAGGATTGGAATCCAACCCTTGAACTGTGACACGTTATCCATATAATTTTGGAATATATATGGTTAACCCTAATATTTCTCTCTGTCGTTTGAGAAAAGAGTATGAGGATATTAAATTCAATATTAACAAAGTGATTAGGGTACTCGTAAATAACTGAAACGTTGAACATAACCCTGTTAGAGGAAATGAGTATTGATCTTCAAATCTCAATATTGTAGTTATTGATATAATTTGGGAATTTCCCTGTTTAAAGTGTACCATGCTTTAAGTATAGTTTTTACTAACATTTCCCCTAGTGAGCAGGGTCTCTTTCAATATCAGAGCGTAATTACATACATAAGTAAGAAAGTATTGAAAACCTCTTTCCTTACTTACTTATATATGGGGGCAGAACCTCAATAAGTACAAAGTAAGAGTTATATAACTTTTTCACAATTTTTGTTATCTCATTCTTTTAAGTTTTGTCTACACATTAGATTTATCAGGTTCTTCATTAGTTATATTCTCTCTATATATCCATCTACATTTTCCTACATTATCTAATGTTAAGTAGCGCATCTCCCTTTTTTAGGGTTAACACTCGTGGGTGACCCTTTCTTAGGATCTTCCTTCTTGTTTTCACTTGTATCCCATAACTTGTAGCTTAGGATTGTTAAATGGGTTTTCTATCCTTTAGCCTCATTCCCCTATTTTCCTTGTGATAGATTTTGTTTTATCAATAACAGAAATAATAGTGTGAGAGTTTCTTAATGGGTTCAGATCCACACACCTGCACCTATCTCTGAACATATTCCTTTGGTAGTTTTCTACCTGGATATTCTTATGCGAGCATGCCTTTGGTAATCGCCTACGTGGGTCTTCTTATGTAAGTGTGCCTTTGGTAATTATTTAAGTGGATATTCATATGCCATTAGTAATATTAGTAATATGTAATATGTAAATTTTTGAGACGTGTTGTGGATCTAGTTAACTCTTCTAAAAAGGATATCATAAAAAATGCAAACAAACTTGTGTTCTTAGCTAATTATAAAACCTGGTTTATTTCTCTTCTTTCCATATATTTGCTTCCAAGAGGTACGATATGCTTATGTTACAAACAAAATATATTGATATGGGTTTATTTTGCAGGATATATACAAGCATTCACGCTTTGAAGCCCAAATTGAAGATTAAAGTGGCAATTTTGGAGTCTATTTCTTTAAATGAAGTCCCAAAAAATACCCTTGTGAACTCTCCTACTCGACTTGTACCATGCACAACAAATAAGAGAATAATATTTAAGATACAAGCATAAATGTTGCTTCAACAGAAGCTATAGGAGTTGGTGCATTATTACCCATTACCAAGAATCTATAGGAGTCACATCGACATTATCCAACAAAAGGTTGAGCAACATGAAGAGATAGCTCATTTGAAGAAAGGTTGAGCATCAAGAGTTGTTTTTGCAATCTTATTTACATTTCTTTGATGTAAATGAAAAAAGTGAATCAGTATTTTATAGAGAAGAGAATTCGGATTTCTGGGCACTTGTTTGACTCCTTTTAGAGTAAAATAACCATGGAAAGTTTGACATAATAAATGGAGTAATCTGATGCAAAAAAAATTGTCCTCGGCTATTCGGTTTTTGTCATTGTGATTTTTTTCATAGTACTGTATAATTGGATTTTGTCTTGATGCACTTTGTCATTAGATTGGGCCTCTTTCTCATTGTTATTTTTTTCCTCAAACATTGAATTTTTTTCAATATGTTAAAGATCTTTTTGTGAGTGAACTTTCTAGTTTTTCCACATTTGAAGATAGTTGTTTTCATCAAAATATTTGTTTTAATAAAGCACAAAAAGACAAATTTGGAAATTTATATTTAAGTGGAAAATTATTGGATGATCATATTACTAAAAAATTTCACTGAATTTTGGAAATGAAGCAAATTAATTGTATAAAAACTTTGCAGGTAAAATTTACACAAGGGACAATTAAAGGCTAGAATTCAAGATTAATATTGGAGAAGAAACATGGGGGATATATATCATCCTTACTATCATGGAGAATAAGTTAAAGGTTTGAATATCAGTGTGGGAAATGAGGAGATAGAATCTAATGAGTACAAATAAAGTATTGAATCATTATAATTGGTAGAAATGACGAGGAGCTTGAAGTTGGAGGTGTGAGTTATAACATTGATAACACAATAATGCTAAGGACTCAAGAAAAGAAACATAAATTTAAAACATAACTAATATAAAACTTAAATCAGTTTTAGAGGAAAATAATGAATGATTCACTAATATAAAGTTTAAATAAATTAGAGGAAAATGAAGAATGGATAAGGTTTGTGGTAAGAGGGGGAACACAAAGCATATTCAAATAGGGGGTCTCAAGGAAGCCTCTATGCACATAAGAATTATTATTAGAGTTCAAAACATCACCACTCACCAGCTTATTCAATGAAAATGAAAACGTCTCACATTTGAAGAATCAAAGAGTAGCCTAAAATTACCTTTTTGAGCATTACATAGGTAAAGATACATAGGTTCTTCAGTGGGTCACTTTCATTCTATAGAGACAAGATATTATGTGATGGGCCTAAAAATCTTGATAAGACAATCAAGAAGCAAAACTACTTGTATGATTAGAACTTGGGTGAAGTAGACTTCTAAAAGAACCAACAAGATCAAACAAAGAACAAAATTAAACTTCTTTCCATTAAAAATAATCCTAACACATTTTCAAAGTCAACCAATCTAACCCATTGAGTAATGGGCATGTAACCCATCGCTTTATATGGATTTGAGATTTGGGGCCGTAACCTTGGTTGCAGAAAGTGGTATTTCGTCTACAGGGTCTAGACTTGTGCTTAAGCACCTTATTTGGTGCAAATGTATTCATAAAGATTCATCAATTGATTTTTCATCATCATATAGATCAATTTATATGTCATTTTATATACATGCACATAATCAAAATTCCTAGAACATGATTGATCTTTGTATTCCTTAAACCATTAAATGCCACAAATCTTAGTGAGTTGTGCTTGAGTGTGGATTGAGTAATCACATTGTAGGAATACTAATATGCATCTCCTATGTATGTCAAAAGAAGAAAGGTGCATTGTACAATGCATGTGGGGTCATAAGAGAGGCATCATGACATTATGATAGGGATATAAATATAGAGGGATATAAAAATGAAAAAATGGATACCTGCAATATCTAGTGAAAGTAGGGGTTTTTTAAATTGGGGAAATGTATTGGGTTAGTATTGGTAGGGGTTAAATAAAGTGATTTTTAGAGATATTTTCCAATATGTAGTCAAATTAAGGGTATTGTTTAGTATGACATGAACGCACGTGCTATGTCAAAGGTTCATTAAGTAAAGCCCTTGTGTATAGGACCAAGATAAATAGGATGTTAGGTTAGCGGTTAATCAAGATTGTTGTTAGGGACCGGGAAAAAATATTATTATTAATTAATGATATTGTATTAATATCAATATTAGTCATTAATATATTAATACATTAATAATTGTCATAACAACATGTTGCACACAAGTTCTTTGAATGAAGAGAAGCTACAGGATATCAAGGTATAATATGATTAGTCAGTCTTAATAATTTGTGACAACAAAAGTGCAATCAACATGTTGTTGTTAAACTTTCTTCTAGAAATACTATGTAGAATGTAAGAAACATATGAAGTTTTAGGTATATGCTCCACCTAACATCGGGGACACATAAAGCTTTTTGTGAGAGAAAAGAGTGTAAGATCAAGATAAACGTGATGTTCGATTAATGGTTAAATGAATATAGATGTTAGGGATGGGGAAATTTTATTAATTTGAATTAATGATAGTGTATCAATATATTGTCTTTAAAATATTATTATTATTAATTAATGGTAATGTATTAATATTAGTAATATTGACATTTTTCTATTTATTCATGCTTCTCATTCTTATATATACAAGGTTGTTCTCCCAACATTATTTACTCAGAAACTTATCCCCTAATGATGGATCCAATTATGGACCTAAAACCTAGACATTCCTACAAATTAACTATGGTAAATCTGAGCCTCCAAAAAAAAAATATTGATATTAATACATTAATAAATAGAACAAAAACTTGCACACAAATTTTCTAAATGAAGCAGAACTAAAGGATATCAAGGTAGAATATGATAAGTCAATCTCAATCATCTACCACAACATAAGTGCAATCAACATGTTGTTTTTCATATTTCTTCTCGAAACACTATGAAGAATGTAGGAAACATTCGATGTTTTGGGTGAACGCTCCACCTATCATTACGGACACATAAAGCTTTTTTGTGAGAGAAAAGAGTGTAGGACCAAGATAAATAGGATGTCACGTTAAAAAATAAATGAAGATAGACAATAGGAATGGGGAAAATTTATTATAAAATTAAAATAAGATAAACATTATGAATTTTTATGCGTCATTTTGTCACCATGACACTTGACATTCAAAATGGATCTATCACCATCCATACACAGGTTCTAGTATACTCCATTGCAAGTTAAACATTCATATTCCTTGACCAAATCATGAATTTTGGGTAAAATGGCTCTTTAACCTCTTAAGATGACTTGCACACTTTTTTCTAGTCAATGTATACACATGCGTTGTTACTACCATGAATTGCTACGTAGTTATGCACTATGTTTTCCATTAAAAATTGCGCAAATGACTCAAAGTAAAGCAAAAGAATAAAAGTTCTAGAAGAATTTTTGGGCACATATATCCCAACTAGAAGCCTTTGAGTCATATCAATTTGAGCCAAACCCCAATACCCTAATCACATCATTTGTGGATCTCACCCATCTTTGGTGGATCTGAAACCTCCTCAGTTTATCATATAAATTGAGTTGAGACTTCAGGGTTAAAGGAGCTCACTTATTGTATTATTATGCTTGTAATTTTGGATTAGAAATCTCGTTAACCAAGGAGGAAGATTGGAGTAATTTGGAAGGAACCCATACGACATCAAGGCTTGGTTGTAATATTTCTATTTTATCTGTGAATAATGCATTTGGATACTTTTTCTCATTGTAATGTTTTCTTGGAATTGTGAATAGTTTTATGCTCATATTTTCATTAAAACAATTTCATTTCCTAATCTCCTTGATCAGTAGGTTAATTATGTTTTAGATAATTATTGTGTTGTAGATTACTTTAATCCTTTGTATGTTTGTGTTTGCAAGTTTCTTGTAAGCATTGAGGGGCTACATCAGGATAGAGTGTGGGATCTTCATCAGCCATTTTGTTAAAAAAGTAAGAGCATCATCGTCTTCCTTTAGTTTTAATAATCTGAATGAATTTAGCTTAGGGAAAGAGATATTCTCATGTCTGTTTGCTTCTACTTCTCCGTTAGCATTCTAGGGAGATCACTTGTCCACAAGAGGGATTTATCTGGATAAAAATTTGGCGACCATACTGGGGAAGGTCTTAGTCCTCTAGCTTTTTCTTTGGTTTTGCTTTCCCATTTTATTGGTTTGACTAAGTATGAATTTTGTTGAATTTATTATATTTTAGATCCTTTGGGTTGGATGCCTTGTTTTTGTATTTTTTTTATTTATCTCCCTTGTGCAGTTTTTTTTTAGCAATAAAGTGCAGTATTGCGCAGTTTACATTGTAACACAGTGCGCATGCACACTAAATTACATTGGTTAACTGCGCACCCCCCAAAAAAAATTCAAAAAATAAATTTCCCTCTTGTCAAAGTATGATTGCTAATTTCTAATTGGTAATTTTTACCCGTGTCAACCTTCAAAACCTGTTTGTGAGCTTGTTTCGTTTGCCTTAGTGAAATTTTTGATAATTTATCCCTTCCACATTTAGGGGTAAGGTTTGGTCTGGTTTGTTTGCTTACTTCATTGAAAAAGATAGATGGTTTCTTCATATCACTGTTTTTCTATCTTTTTCCTTCGAATATACCAGGTTTGTTATTTATCTTGCTCATTTGAGTAATTTTTTTTTCTTGTTTGTGAAAGAAAGCTTCTAGATTAGTGAAGTAGGGATTGTCTCAAAAAGGTAGTGTTTTATGAAAAGTGATTTTTTTTATTGAATGGAAAAGTGATTTATTTTGTTTTCAGTATGAAGTAATCATGAAAATTCACTTGTAGGCATCATTCATCAAAGAGATTTTAGTTTTAAAATTTTTCATAAATTTTAGAGTTTTTTAGTTTTTCAGCAATTTTGAAGAATTACAAATAATTGTTTGCAAAATAATCGTATGTTTTGGCTTAAGCGAACAAAAAAATTTCATTAAAGTTTCTGCAATTGAACAAATTTCAAATTGAATTGGTTTTTCATGAAAAAGAATGTTTTGGGAATTTTAGAAGTTCTGCATTTTCAAGTTTAACGAACCTCTTCCTTTCCCTTAACTAGGATTTCATCAAATGAAAAGATTGCATATTCATTGTTGAATGCATTAGAGTATTTTGAGTCAGTCGCAATATCATCAGTTTCATTTTCATATCCCTCTGAGTAAGCAATAGCCAAATAACACAGTGCTAATTAAAATTAATCTAGAAATTTTTATATTTTCTGGGGCTCATTCCACCAACTTAGATCAGGTTAGTGCTTTGGAATAGGGAAGTGATTTAACTGTCCAAAGAAAATAAACAAACAATAGAATCTTGCAGTAAGGATAACATCCAATTGTTACAATTTTTCTCTGGGAAGCTCTTCTTATACAATAGTTAAGAATGAGGTCATATTGGACCCATTGGAGTATTCGTACCTACTTCATTGGTAAAAATAGAAGATTTGCACGCATTACAAACAACGTCGAAAGGTGCTTGGGGTCACTTGTTAGTAAACCTCATATTTACCATGTCGAGAAGCTTTCAAGGGGATTGAGCTTAGTTACTCTTCCCTTGCGTGTACGTCAGGCCATGGAATGTCCCCCCAAGTTTGATTGTATTATTTGGTAACCTTAGTGGCTATAATCTTAGGACTTTTCCCAAGGTGACGATGGAGAGAAGGTCCCACTCTACTTGGAACAGACTTTGACCATACTCACTTAGACTTTTTGGAGGCTAATATTCACTTGAGATGACATAGTGGAGTTGCTTACACCAACATAGTGGATTTTCTTGCACCAGACTATTTCATTAACCAGGTTGTCAGGGTAACTAGTTCCATCCACTAGTTTTTCACATTGATCTCTGCGAGGTTGGATTTCATCACTAACTAGTGATTTTATTGTGAAAAAAAACTCTTTGTGTGTGGTTTGACTCCTAGATTTTATAGTGTGTGTTCATTTGTTTGTTTTTTATTTTTAGAGGCCTTACGTGTGATTTATTGAAATGTTGTGATTTTGTGATTAAAAATTAATCATGGCTAAAATACTGAGACATTTACGTAGAATGCAGGGGAAATCTCCTGAGTATAAACCGAGTCAGTTGGAGAAAATTAAAACTAAAAGGAAAAAATAAACAGGATCTGGGTCTTCAGAACAACCAAAATCATCCATTGTGATACATCCTAATTTTGAAGTAAATAGACCTCACACTACAAGGAAAAGACCCTCTAGTGGAGATTATAAAGGAGGTTTCTAGTGTTATAAAATTAACCAAAATTGTCAAAAAAACATTTGCTACAACATATTTTTTCAGTAACAGAGGTTTTGGCAAAGCTTCTACGGATTTTCAGCACAATTAAAAAAAAGTAGACAGTCGGAGGTTGTTACGGATGTTTTTCTCATCAGTGCACACATCAGGTGTGAACGCACTTGTGCATTTTACCGTGAAAACATTGGTACTATAAACATACCAAGCACCGGGATGGCAAAAAAAATTAGATGCCCTGAGGCATTTAGCAACGTCCAGATGAGTGTCATCCAGCAAGATGCACCGGGCCATTAAGTTATAAAAATGCACCGGCACACTAAAGGAAAACCGTACCGGTGCATGAAACGCCTATCAGACCGCATGGGTGGTAGTCATCGATAAAGTGCACTGGGCATTATAATTGGTATTGGTATTTGTGCGGTGCCCATAGTTCATAGAAATGCACCAGTGCACATTATCATACAAACGCACCAATGCGCAGTAACTAACACGCACCAGCGTTCATTTTGTATCTTTTAGAAACATCGACCTGTGATAGTGCAATTATTGTAATTTTTTAAAATTCATTGTTCATCAAAAGTAGACACATATATTATAAGAGTATTCATATCAATTAAATTTGTATTACTGCATTTGAATGCGATGTTTGGTTTAATTTGTTATATCATATCATCATATTTCGCATCTCTTCATTATAATATTTAATCATCCATATATTTAATCAGTGGTGTAACATTTCACAGCGACAATGGAGAACGCAATAGAATAAATTAAAACATTTTTTATTATATATATGTGTGTGTGTGTGTGTGTGTGTGTGAATAAGACACTTTTTGTCATACAAAATGGGACATTTATTGGTATCCCTCTGTCTTTCAATTAGACTATGTCCATCACATTAAACAAGTTCACAGACAAATATTTCAAAAAATACAACACCTTGCTTTGATATCCAAACATATTGATCATCATTCTTCATTGGAACTGTTGTCACTGCTTGAGCTACTTCCATGACTTGGGTTATTTTGAGGAATTTTTTTTTCTCTGTGTTGATTGTTTTCTTCTTCTTCAAGTTCCATCTACAAACATAAAAATAAAGTGTAATGAGTGTATATACATTGGTGAGAATAATGAAAATTGAAATATTAAATAATATACATCAATGTAAATCGAAAATAAATGTACCATAGTAAGAATTGACTCATGAACTATACACATTCTTTCAAAACCAAATTTCATGCCATATTTCAACAATTCATTTGTTGGCGCAGCTCAATACTTTTTTTCCTGCAAGTTTTATACCCCAGAACAAATCATAGATTTAATATAAAATATTTTTTTGTTCTAATAATTATAGATGGAGCTAAGTAAACAAAGATAGATGCTTACAAATTCCACAATTATTTTCTGATATGCCAACATATATTGACAACCCATATTTAACCCAATGTCAATCAATTCTTTTGATGGTTCTTCTTTGTATGTTAGCACATGTTTGAAGACATTCAATGATGATTGTTGTAAATCAACTTAAAAAATACAAAAATGAAATCTAGTTAAGTTGTTATAAGGAAGTAAAAATTACTCACAAACATAGATATCAATCATTTTCTTCCTTATCATATTGTTTTATGTGTTGAATGGGTTCCATTTTCTTTTCTTTTCTGCAAGAAAATACTTGAAAATTAATATTTAATGCTAAATTGTTTATTAATTGTACCTAATCGAAAAAGTGAATGATTATATATTACATTTGAAGCACGTTGTTGTTGAGATGGCTCCTCGTGCGATGAAATTATGTCCATTTCTTTGACCATCTCCTTGTACACCTTTTTGGACATTCCTACTGGCATATTTCTGATATCAGCTCATTCATCCTTTGAGATTTTTATAATCTTCCTAAAAATCTAACACGACAATAAACTATTTAATTTTTATATTGATATATGAAAAGTAAATATAACAAAAGTGATATTTATAAATGATTGCTTTCTAGTAATATATACATATAATTCTAGAAAAGCATTTAAAGGAATATTAATGTTTCATTCCTTATTTTTGGTTGTTGTACGTTTTTAATATTAAAAGTCTAACATGTTTCATTGACCAATTCTTTGGAAACTCATCCTATAGTTTAAATAAAATTTGGTTATTGGAATCATTAGATTGATTTTTGTATTGTAAGTGTAAATAACATCTATACATTCGTTCCACTAGATCCCTCAAAGTCTTGTACAAGTTTTTCTCCCTTTCATTAACCTCCAGCACCATTCCAAATGAGCTAAGGAGCAATTCATTTTCATTTGCATGTTCTATTTTTTGTCTTTTCTTAGAACAACATTATTTTTCTTTGTTGTTGGTCCCTGTAGGACATTAAACATATGTGAATTAATAGATTGTTTGAAACATGTTATCTAATATTTTTAAGTATATTATTATGAAAATTCAAAAAAGAAACTCATATTGGATCGATATTATTTTTTCATTCACCTCATTCATCCTTCTGCAATTTTTCCATCAAGATTTTACACTCTTCTGGTCTTACATAAGAAATAATATTATCGAGCTTCATCATTTTGTGGCTCTACATGATACACAGTAAACAATACATATTAGTTAAACTTACATACAGTTAAAAAACAATAATTTTTGTAAATAATTTACAAATAACTTGCATTTTTTTCTTTCCTCGATGTGATATCAGTATTTTTGTTACTTGATCTCTTGTCAACCACTTTTTTATCAATATGAAACTTGTACCATACCATTCATTAATATATTTTATAAATATATCACATACTTTTCAGGTTAAAAAAAAAAAAAAACGATGCGTCTTTCAAAAAGTACAAACCGAAGGCGATGCAGTAGGTTCATATAAACGCAC
The DNA here is from genome assembly GCA_034641835.2 of Pinus albicaulis. Lineage (NCBI taxonomy): Eukaryota > Viridiplantae > Streptophyta > Pinopsida > Pinales > Pinaceae > Pinus > Pinus albicaulis. The sequence goes on along the minus strand of CM076570.1, from coordinate 13,924,479 downwards.
CGCAAAAACAATAGAAACATCGTACGGTGCTCTCTATCAACAAGGAGACTATGTGCATTGTATGTTAACCGGTGCACCGATTAACACAGACATAAATTAATAAAAAAATATTTTTATCAAACAGTGTTTTTTTGCCAATACTCGTCTGGTCTGCTATACTACAATAGTGCACCGGTGCGCTATTTTAAATAGAGTGCACCGATTAAAAAAATATATATTTTAAAAAATCATGCAAGGGCCGAAATGGATTTGGATCTGACTCTGTAAGTGGTCTCGCGGGTTAGATGGCATATGCCTATATATATAGTAATAAAAACCCTATAAATCTAAAATGAAAAGCCCTAATTGTGAAGTCACAAAAACAAGAAGAAGCAAGGGTTTAATGTAGGAATGGATTTTTTTTTTATTTGAAAATGCACAATAAAATTTAATTTTTTTATTGTGCATGTATTAAATCCAACAGAAACTATAAAAAAAACAATTATTATAGTAAAATTTAACAATTTTACTATACTACAAAGGTTTTGTGCAAATCACCAGATGTTTCAAATTCTGATTCTCTGAATAGTGTTGTTGTTCAAAATTATTTTGCTGCTCCACATTGCTCCCATGCTCTCTTGCTCTATGTATGTCTCTCGTGCAAATCCCTCCCTAAAAATTTTTACAAGAATAATGAAATAATGAATAGATTTTACTATTTAAAGAAATTTTTTATGAAATTAGATTTCTGAAAATAATTTGTCGCCCATTTTTCAATTTACTGTTTTTTTCACTTTAAAAAAAAAAGTTGTGTTTTTTTATTTCTGGATATTTTGTACATTTGTTAACTAACCACACCAATGCACAGTAACTAAAACTCACCTGTGCAATTAACTTTACATTAGCATCGATAACAATAAGTCCATTTTTAAGGCACCGAAATTACTTTTAGATATGTAAATCAAAATTTATTGTTGATTTTGCTCAAATGCAGGGATAAAATATCATAATTATATCAAATGCACAATTCTTAAAAATCCAGCTCGTTCCATAATATTTCTCAAAGTCCATCACAGAGTTCTCCCTATCCATATCCAAATGTAATTACTTCAGATTTTATTTATATTTTCATTATCTAATTGAATTTTTTTTTTATCCATGTCAATCAGCTGAATAAAATTAATGTATACAAATTTTCAAGTTCATGCAGATTTAGAATCGAGTTCAAATGCTCAAAATATTCAAACAACTCCAAAACATCAGAAGCTCTTATTGGGAGCAGCATACCACAAGGTGCATTTGGTAGATGAAAGTGGAAAGTTACTTAACCTTGTCGATTGTAACATTGCATCTTCTAGCCACAATCTTGGGACAATGATGGTAATAATAATTGTTTGGTATATTAATGTAATTATTTCAATGTCAAACCAATTAATCATGCATTGTCGACGTGCTTACTAATTGATATCATCGATTTTGTACTAATCATGTTCAAATATATTTTTTGAAATTATTAGGATTCTAGTGATGATGAGTGACCTACCTATCATCTTCCATTGCACCCCACGACAATGTCAAACCGAGAGAAGGATGAATTAAGAGAAAAAATCAGAGAGGAATGATACCAAGAATGGTTGAATCAACCACCTATTCAATTCCCACTACGTCCAGATTCACAAATTAGGAATGACTACAGAAGTAGTAGTTCTTCACAAGCTGGAAATGGAGGCAATCAAATAGAGGTTGGTATGGATGATTACTTAAGGGATATAACTGCCATGGAGACAATGAATTTTAGATGCATTCCAGAATGATGATCAACTAGGGGATGATTCTCATATCGCCGATACCCTTTTCGAAAGCCTTAAATTTGCTTCCACCACCCCTCTCTTTGGACCTAGCGGTCATTCAAAGTCTACCCAGTTGGGGAAAACAATGTTACTGTACATCTTGAAAGAAAATTTTGGCTTGTCGAACGGATTTTTCTTGGAAATTTTGAGGTAATTGACCATCAATTCCTCCCTTATATTTTGAGAAATATATTCACACAATGAAAATTACAAAAGGTCAATTTTATGAACGTTAATAATAATATCGGCATTCATGTACATTTAATATTTTCCATGACCAACTACAGGTTATTCAAAGATAAGGTTCTTCTGGGTGATAATTTCTTTCCCGATAGCTGCGAAGAGGCAAAGAAATTGTTGAAAATGTTGGGAGTTGGGTACATATCATATCATGCATGTCCAAATGATTGTATTCTATATAGAGGAGAATATGCAGAAAAAGATATATGTTTGAAATGTGGGCATGAAAGGTATGCTAAATCAAAAAGGAAGGGTAAATCATGTGGTCCTCCTTTTAAGATATTGAGGCACATGCCTATAATCCCAAGGATTCAAAGGCTCTTTCATTGCAAAGAATTAGCTATGTTTCAGGGATGACATGCCTCACACAGAAGTGAGTTGGGAGTTATGTGAATCCCAACAGATTCAATAGACATGAAGCATACAGAGGATACATGGCCCAAAAAATTCAAGGATGAAGTACGATGTCTACGACTTAGCATAGCCATGGATGGCGTCAACCCATATTCCCTCCAGAACACCAACTATTTTTTTTGGCCTGTAGTAATGATAAATAACAATATCCCCCCATGGTTCTCCATGAAGAATGAATATCTTATGTTGGCTCTCATAGTCCCTGGTAGAAGACAAGTGAAGAATATGGATGTCTACTTACAACCACTGGTAGATGAATTGAAGGAATTATGGGATGGGATAAATGTATACGATGTATCAAGACCCATCGCAGCAGAGAGGAGTTTTACGTTATATGCCATATGTGCTTACACGACACATGATTATCTAGGCTTATGAGTTTGCTCTCGTAAATTACATGTTTATTGATTTGTTTATATACGTACCAATATTCTTTTGCATATTAGTTATTTAATCCATTGTAATTTTTTTGATCTTCATGATATTCTTTAACGTGCCATGCAAATTGTATACAATAATTTCGCATGTCTTGTAACAAAATGGTATTTTGGATGTAAATGTTGTGGACCTTCTCTAAAAGCTAGATGTTCCAACGACCTACGAAAGCCAGTGTATGGCTGCTCCAGGGTATTCCTCCCAGAAGAACACCCTTACAGAAGAGCAACATCCACTTTCAATGGTAAACGAGAGAGAACCCAAAGGCCTCCAATAACAACACCAGCTGAATGTCTTAGAGAATATGAGAGAGAGGAGGAGAAGGAGTTCATAGAAATTTTTGATTCAAATGGGGAGCCTATGTTCGATGATCTAGAATTATTTGACACCTATGTTGAGAAATTTCCCATTGGGATGAAAAGGAAATATATCTTTTATAACTTCCCATATTGGTATCATCTTAAGATTGCCCACTTATTATATTTAAAAATGTTTCATCTTCTTTATGGAGGCACATATCATCAAAACAATGTGACACATTGGCTGTTAGGAAAGATATTATTACTTCAAAAACTAAAAAGAAACATTGGCCAAGATGATTAGAAAGCACAGGATCAAAGGCAGTTGGTCCCTCTAATTGGTATTTCAAAGAAGGTGATGTCCCATGGATTTTTTAAAAACACGATATGTCTTTGGCAAAAGAATTTGTAATGGGTGTGGGGGTGCCATCTTCATATGGGTCTTCACTACAGTGTTGCTTCACCGTGGATTACCATTTCTCGGGGTTGAAATCGCATGACCATTTGAATCTTATAAGAGTACGTATAATGTCAAAATCATGATTTTATTATTTGTTATATTAATAAATTTTATCCCATGTAGGGATCATAAAACATAACTAATTTTGTATATTATTGCATGTGTTTATAACTTTGTAGTGTCATTATCCTTTATTCCTGTGTGGGTGTGTGAAACATGACTTCCTCTAAGACCTAGGACGTGCCATATCTAAATTATATGCATTTGTACGTTGGATCACGTCAAATAATATTCATGTGGCTAGCATTCCACGGTGGCGTCAAGAGATATTTGATATTGTTTGTATGTTTGAGAAGGAACTGTCGACAAGTTTCATGGACTTGCAGGTTCATCTTCTAATCCATCTAGTAGATGAGGTTGAATTAGTTGGGGTGGTTTCTAGTCGTTGGATGTTCTTCTTAGAGAGGTACATGAATAAATTGAAAGGTTTTGTTCAACAAAGGGAAAAAACCGAGGGGTCTATGGCAGAGGGGTCCATATCATATGAGTATTTCTATTATGCCAGTGAGTACATCAAGCAGATCAAAAATAGACCACGTGCGGTGATTTGGGACGATGAAAGGGATTAAGACAAAAGAGAAGGGGAGTTGCTCCAAACGAATGGAAAAATGTGCTTAATAAAGAGTAAGTGACTTATAATTTTTCAAATTTACACAAAGTAAATATTCATGTTGAACTTCAATATAATGTAAATTTTGATATCATATGTACTATATGTCGGTTTGATTTCATTAGTGAATGCATAAATTGAAGCGATCAATAAATTTGTTCTTTATAATTCCGAAGTGACACAATCATGGGTCGCATTGTACAAACAAAAGAGGATTAAATGGGATAGTGATAGGAAATAATTAATATGGTTGAATGGTAGAAGTGTGCCTTATCCTGATCATTTAAAAGAAAATATGTCGATTTTATGCCCCAACAGTTGGGTTGTTGTCCAAGTCAGAGAGAAATATGGTGCAACTGATCGTTACCCTAATGTTGAAGAGGATGCACTAACGTAGGGATTAGGTGCACCCACTCAGTAATAATCTATTTATGTACATTTTAAAATTAATAATGTACCTTTGAAATGTAACATCTATATTTCATACTTTAACAGTTGGGTTATTATAAGACACATGACACTATGATTTTTTAACATTTTTATAGGTGATTTTGTTCCCATCTATATGAGCATATGGAAACCATTTTTGCACAGAAAATGTTGATGATGGACACATGACACAAGACTGTGGAGTGGATGTCAAGTTCGATCAATCTAGTCAAGCTAGCCACCGTGATCAAAACCTAGAATGAGGGACGTTAGGTTACGTCGGAAAGATACAAGAGATCATTGAAGTGGATTTATCTTCTTTCCAATGTGTTATTTTTAGGTGCAAGTGGTGGGACACCTTTGATTGGAATAATGTAAAGGAAGATCGCGATAGTAGGGTTATATGTATCAACTCTAGAAAGATGTGGGATGAAGCTAACGAGCTTTATGTTTTCCCCAAACACTGCAACCAGGTGTTTTTTTACCCAGATATGTTGGATAGGGATTGGTGGTTCATATTGCGACATGACCCTAGATCAAAACATATTTTTTAGAACAATAGTGTTATCATGCCAAGCGAGCTATAAGATAATGACGGTGATCATGAGAACCGAGATTGATATGGCACATGTGTTATTTCATCATTTATACTTTTTAAGATGGGTTTTTATAAAGAAGAGGACTTAACCTTATAACTAAGACTCTTTTTTTCGAAACATTATAATATGTATTTTGAATTAATTGGTTTGGATTGTGTTAATGTTAAAATTATTTCACTTGATAATTTACAATTATGTTGATTTTGAAAATAATGGCGCATTGTATCAAGTTCCTTTTTTTTATAATGTCAATTCCTAAAATAATACAACTACTTGATTTCTTTAAATGCGTGTGAATGATATATTCAAAATGTATACTGTTATTTTTGGTATGTAGGATCAGAATAAAATAATGATAATTCTAAACGTGAATTTATTTGCATTGTTTTCTAAACTTTATTATATTACAAAAATTCATATTATTCTAGATTTATTATTTTACAATTATTTATATTCATACAAATTTACAAATTTACAAATTTATAATTATGGTAATTTAACAATATTTACAGTATACATTTTACTTACGATATTTATGGTTCAAAATTGACAATTAATATACAAATTTACAAATTTTAATAAAATTGAATGATGACAATACATACAATTACAATTACAATTTTACAAATATTTTACATACAATTTCAATTACAATTACAATTTTACAATTTTACATTCAATTACAATTAAAGTTACAATTTTACATACAATTACAATTACAATTTTACAAGTTCACATACAATTACAATTTTACAATTTTACTCACAATTGCAATTACAATCGTGATGCATACAATTACAATTATATTTTTAGAATTTTACAATTTTAATAAAATTGAATCATGACATGAATACATACAATTACGTACAATTACAATTACAATTTTACAAATATTTTACATACAATTACAATTTTACAATTTTACATACAATTAAAATTAAAATTTCAATTACGATCACGACATAATATTTAATAAATATCATGATTTAATATTAAAAATAAACATCACGATCATGATAACCATCGTACAAACATCATATTCAACTAAAATACACATTCAAGTTCGCTAGCATCATCTAATCATCGTGATCATGATCATCTAACAAAAAACAAGCATTGTATAACATCATCGCAACACAAACATCAAATATACATCTCATGTCAAATAATTGCTATCACGTACACATCTATCTGCAAGCACATTAAGTGAACATATCTAACATGACATAACAATATACACATCATGATGAACACCAACATGGAAATTAAGTGCATCAACATGAACATAAAATACATGGACCATATATATATATATATATATAGCGAGAGAGAGAGAGAGAGAGAGAGAGAGAGAGATATATACACACACATCATGATGAACACCAACATGTAAATTAAGTACATCAACATGAACATAAAATACATGGACCATATATATATATATATATATATATATATATATATATATATATATATATATATATATATAATGTCAAAAATATACAATTGTAATATAACTGCATATAAATGTCAAATATCTGGTGGTACATCAATACTAGTACTAGTCGAGGCCTGCTCAGTCCATGGTGTAGCCTTATGCTCAGATAGATGACGTACCTGCTCCATAGGTGCCAGTTGATCAGTCAATGGTGCAGTCTACTCAAGAACTGCCTGCTGATGACTCATCAATGGTGCATCTTGTTCAGTGGATAGTGCGCCCTATTCAGATGGACCTGCCTCCTCAAATGGACCTGCCTACTCAGGACTAGGTTTCTACTGAGATGGTGCAGACTACTCAGACGAAACTCGCTGATCAGGACTAGATGTTGGCTACTCATCATGATCTTCGGCGCGAGGTGAAGGAGGAGGAGGTGGAGTACTAGAACGATGATCACTCCCCTCATGAACATGATCATCATATGAGGCGTTTCTCTATCGTGCATCTCCACGACACCTACCCCTCCTAGCCTGCGTGAATGCTCTGGAAGCTCCAACGATATGACGCATGAGGGTCATCATATCGTAGGGCATGCCTCTCCAAAGTAGTGTGAGCCTAAGATTATCCTGGATCTCTCTTATCGTAGCCGGGCGGACTCCCTCATCAACTAGGAGTCGACAGAGTTGGTCGCCCAACTTCTTCCTGAATTGGGTGTCCGGCCTAGGCCTCACCCCCGCGGGTATCTGCACCCGATCAGGATCAGTTCTGTCACCCTGATCCTCTACCTCTACCATCTCCTTGTCAACATCTACACCTGGATCATTCGGTGGGGGTGGAATCATGTCCCCAACGAATGTCCCACTATCTACAAAATATATAGTACACAACAATAATTAAAAATTTTCATTAAACAAGTTAAATAACATGTTAGAATAAATTTGATAATTCTAATTAATTAACTAATAAAATAAAAGGAAACTATATTAATTTAAATAAAACAATAATATTACCTCTCGCATCCGGCGTCTCATCATATGTGAAGAGGATGTTGGTACACCCTCGCCAATCCAAACCAACATATCGACATCTCACCAAAACAAACGATTAATCATCAACACTGGATAGAAACTTCAGTGAATCAGGAGATATCCTAGCGGGAAAGTCAAACTAGCCCCTCTTGGGCATCATCTGGCCCCACATCTACATCCATACATGCAGCATCATCCTATGAGGTTGCCGAAAAAAAGTAGGCCTTGTCTCTGGAAATGTCTCAAAAAATAAACAAAATAACTTTGAAGCAAAAGGGAAGGCCAACCTCCCATGTGCTTGAGAATGACATCTATCTAATGTTGTACAAAACTTTCATAAAAAAATCGCAGACCATCTCACAAGTCATGGTGCTTGGAATAAAGAATCATCTTAAAATAAAAGCGGGAAACTAATGTGTTTCCCTTCACTGATATAGTGTGTAATGGTCATCAGCAGTAATGAGAGGCACCTCACCTCCTCTGCACCAAAAGAAGCAATATGTAACTGACCACCGGACACCTGAAAATCTGCAGGAGAAACTATATCATCCCTAATGTATCTCTAGGAGTACGCCAACTGACTCCCTGTTGCATAGCCAACGGGGACATCTAAGAACTGGGGAAAATCCTACCCTCTCCTAGATAGGCTAGTAATAAAATATAATTCCTCCTCAGTGGGCACGAACCACTGGCTAGGACCGACTCGGAAAGCCTGTCAATGGGCATCCCACTTGAAGATCAGTTGTCCCAATACTCCACTATGGCCCTTCAGGGATGTAGCCTCCTCGTATAACTTGGGGAGGCCTACCTCCCTTAAGAGCAACTGGATGACAGTTGTAATAGGGTGAGGGTACAAAATTCTCTCCCTCTCTTGTGCCTCCCATAGTTGAATCACATTATAGTGGCCCTCCATATGTTCTTGTTGTTCCCTTTGTTCTCTCTATTGACGTCACTGAATGATTCACATATTAAATACATTTTTTTTATTAAATGAGAAGTGTGTGTGTGTGTGTGTGTGTGTATTGAAAAAAAACAGTCGGTGTGCCCCAAAAAATAGTCATGCACTGGTACCGGTGCGTACTTTTTTATCGCGCACCGCGCTCGGTGTGCATGGAAAATGTTCGCGCACCGAAAAAGATGGAAATATTTTATGTGGTGCGTTGACGAAACCTGGGGTGGATAGTTTCGTCAACGCACCGCCCAACAACAATACATGGTCAACAGTGCAATCATGTAAACAATTGCACCGTTGACCATGTACTATTGTTGGGCGGGCGGTGCACTGACCTGACTATTTGCCCCCGAATGGATAGTTTTGTCACAATCACACCGTTGACCATGTAATGTTGTTGGGTGGTGCATTGACCTAACTATCTGCCCCAGGGCAGTTATGTTGGTCAACGCACTGCCCTCCCAACACTAGTTTAAACGACCGCACCAACATATTATTTTTTAAATTAGTCACATTGCGCATTTTTTCGGTACCACACCCGAACCTAGTGCGATTTTCGTTAAAATTGTTCGTGGTGCGGCCTGTAAATTTACAGGAAGCACTGTGAACAGTGCAAGCCGAATGGCTGGAGCGCACCGTGTGATTAAAAAAAAGGTTAATTTTAAGTTTTTTTCAAAATCTAATCTGCTAAAACGTTTAGTTATTGAGAAACAAGTAGAATACATGTACATTTGCGTGTCGACGAGGCATATTTGTTGAGGAATTGAAGAAACCAAATTTTCCCACCATTTTTGAAAATTCGACCTCCACAAGGTGGGCAATGGACAACATCAATGTGTGCAATGGGAGCACCGATGGCAGGCACCTCACACAAGAAAAACTCACACCGGCTCTTGAGAGGTCTGGAGCACTGAATAAGTAAAAATGACAATTTTACGGGCGGTAATGTTTTTTTATTTAACCCTGTTTTGGTGCGCGTGCTTTTGAGATGCACCGAGCAGTATTATTGATGGCACACCGCACGTCTCTATAGTGTGCTTGATTACGGAGACACACTAGCCATATTTATACGTAGAGAACTAGTGCGCTATAGTTTTTAAATGCACCGGGTAGGTTTGTATGGAGAGCACGATGTCTCGGTGTGCTAATTTTTATTACGCACCGGTGTGTTTTGAGTAAAATGCACTGGTGCAGTTTATGATGAGAAACACATAGCAAAAAGAAAACATCTACAAAAACCTCCACCCGCCAACCTCATTTAGAGACCTCTGCTACAAATGGATATATGGGCTATTTTTATAGGGGGTTCCTCAAAAACATTCGCTAGAGGATCTTCTCCTTGTATTGTTAGGAATTTGAAACAAGCTTAGAACAAAGTTCACCAGAAATTTCTAAAGCCATTACAATATATTTTGTCACTAGTGAAGTCTCAAATACACAATTAACTAAACCATAAATCTATGAACCTGAGTCTGATATTTTGGAAACTGAGTCACCTTCAAGTGTTATAGCCCCGACTCTTTGTCCACGTTCACCCAGAGTAAAACTTATCATTACAGAGAATCTTCCTTCTGGCCTCATTATCATTGAAGAAATTACTGAGGACGAAGAAGAAGAAACTCCCACTCATCAGATTTCATTTGATTTATGACCCAGTGAACCAAAATTTCCGTTATATTTACCTTTTACTCCTTTTCGATAAGATCCTTGGTATCTTACAACATTTGACTTTGCGCATTCATCTGGTTACCATCATCCACATCGTTGAATTCCATTTTAATATTTACCCATATATAGTATATCTAATATGGCTTCTAGAAGTATGTCTATTGATTCATCTATGTTTTCATTTTCTATAGAAGACTTATTGTATGGTGGTCCTTGAGCTCCTTTTGGGTACCAGTCACTTACTGGAACTTTTTCAGGAGCGTCTCCTTCTTCCCAAGCTTCTGTTGTGTCATCTGGTTTATCAGAGTCTACTGCCTAGAATTTGACTGCAGACCAAACCATTTATATGCTTTTTGGGAATACCCCACAAGTTAACATGTCAAGTGGTTACATTCTTCCTAGGGGGAAATTACCTCTTCCAGGAGGACAACCTTACATTGGAACATATCCTACAATTGTAGGGAAACCTTTACTCGTTAGCTATCCAAGCTATGGTTCCATGCCTCAAATTGGTTATGGTTAATATTTTGTGTCGCAAACCTTAGTAGGAACTCCTTATATAGGGATGAATACTATATGGAATCCTTTTTTTTCTCAACAACCTTTTCAATCTACCCAGCAAATGCCCTACAATCAACTTGCTCAGCGAGTTGGAAAATTTGGTTATACTCAAGTCCAACAACCTGTTCAAGGAATACCTCAAGTTACACCAGGGGCATTTGTTCTGAGTAGTCAACAAGATGGTTTGAGTACTCCTTGTACTCCTACCCAATCTGTCGTGCAAACATCTATTCAATAACCCATTACTCCTCAAACACCAATCCTAGGATTTCCTCAAGTTTCTATTGCTATTACCCCTCAAATGTCAACACCAAATTCTATGCAGGTTATCCCTCAGACTACAATTTATCAAGCCAGACCTATGGTCTAGTCTATACCTCAAATATCTTTAGGACAACCTAGTGTAGTAGCTACACAAACAAGTCAACCTTTTCAAGGGAAACCTTTTACAAGTCAACCTTTTCAAGGACAATTCGTTCAAGGCAAACCATTTTAGGGGCAATATCAATAGGACAAAAGGGACCAAATCTACCTTTCCAGAATCAACCATACCCTGGTCATACTTTTTAGATACCTGATCAACCTCAGTTTGGTATGGTTAATCTTGGTTACCCTTGAGGTATGCACATCCCCACTGCTCAGGCTATTCCAGGATATCTTGGATACCCTCCTCTAATTACTGGACTTGTCCCTCGGGGTTATCAATTTTCATAGCAAGACCCTAACCATAGGTTGATTTTTATAACAACTTTAGATTTACCAGACTTGTCTCGGCTAACAAATGATCTTATCTCTTATTTTCCTTTTGATCGGAAATGTCTATTAAGTTTCCCAATGACATTCCGATGTTTGAAGGAAAATTAGGAGAGCACCCTTCAAACCATGTTATAACGTATCATCTGTGGTGTGCATCCAACTCTTTCATTAATGATTCCATTCGATTAAGACTTTTTCAGAGAACCTTGATTGTTTTAGCTGCAAAGTGGTACATTAAGTTACCACGAGCCTCTTTCAACAATTTCAATGCCTTAGTGAATGTTTTCTTAACTCATTTTCAGTTACCAGCCTGTGATGATAATGGTACCGAACTTTTGACCTCTCTTAAACAAAGTACGTCTACCTATATTTATAATCACATTCACGAATGGAGACTTATAATTCGTTTGGTAAAGTTTTTATTCCAGATCAAATCCTAGCTAAATGGTTTATCAAGTCTTTACTCCCAAATATTACTGAAGAAGTAGCCAAAGTAGTTGTTTTAACGGAAGAGAAGGTTATCACTCAAGCCCAATATCTAGACCTTGTTTACACACAGTCTAGAACTTTGTATGTAATTATTCCAGATTTACCTTTCCCTGGTCAAGTAATAACAATTCCTTCTAACTCTCATGCAGCAGATGGTGTAATCGATATGATTAACACGTCCAAGAGTAAAAATAAACAATCCAAATCTACCACTCGAATCATAACTTTACCCGATTCACCTAAAGGAGACTCTTCTCTAGAAAATACTTCTGAAATTAATGTTGTAGATTCATCTACTACTTAGACTAAATAAAATAGAGGTAAAACTAAAGGTAAGGGTAACACAAAACACAAAAATTATTCAAAAGAGAAAAAAATAAAACTAAACCATCTGACAAGAAGAGGAATCCTTGTTGCCCTTGTTTAATTTGTGATGAAGATCATTTCACCAAGGAATGTCCCCATAGGGCTGAGGTAACTAATTTTGTCAAAGTTTCACCCACACCCACTATTCTTAAGGATCCATTTCCTTCAAAAGATAGTGAAATGGTCTCTCACAATGAATCCTCTTCCAACTCATCGGCAGATATCATGATGATGTCCTCTCAAATTATGGTTGCAACGAGATCTCAAGATTATGGATCTAAGAGTCCCGTAAATGGAAACGAAATTGGGTCATCCAGTCAACCTTCCACGTCAACCCCTCCTACTTTTGAACCATTAAAGATTGAGAAAACTAGTTATGACATGGTAACTAAACCGCCTCCTAAAGGTGTTCTTTGAAATTAAGCTTTCAATCCACATGTGAGAGCTTCTCAGAATTACAACATTTTTGAATATCTAGCTATGTCACCTTCAACAATGTCGGCCCTCGAAGTGCTACAAACTTTTCCTACACAAAGGAAGTTACTATTTTCAGCTATTGGAGTTGTTGACCCTCAAGAATCTAATCTCATTATCTTTGATCTAGAGCTCCGAGTGAAGCCTTTCGGCTTGCTGGGCTGCCCTCTGAATGAATAAGTACAGCTGAGTTGTACCCCATGTTTCTAAGTTAGATGTGCCCGAAGCATCCTGGGCCAGCCTCATTTCTTGCAGGGGTTGCCCACTGGCAACTGAGCGGTTGGAATGCTCCGGAGGGGACGGTGGTCTCTGTTGCTGTGTTGAGTTGGCCATATTTAAATCTGGTCGCTCCTGCTGATCGGTCTAGCCCGGGGAGGGTCAGCATGCTCGGGCTGAGCCTCGACCGAGTCGACCCCAATGTTTGCTAGCTGGGTAAATATAGCAGATAAAGAAACCTAGGGTGCACCCATGGGGTCGACTAGTGGTACTATGGTAGCAGTACCGGAGTCAACTTCAACCCCGTGGTCCCCGCCAAAAAGTTCTCGGATGAGCGGGTAGGACACAGTGGCAGATGAATTGGACAGAACGGATGAAGTGGGAGGTGGAGGTGGAACGGTGGATGGAGGTGGAGTTGTGGATGGAGGGTGAATGTTAATAAACTCAGAAGGATCAATAAGGGGTTCTTCCTAGACCAGTGCCCCTGTATTTGTGGGCGGTGGCGGATCATCAGCAGTAAGGTCCACCACCGAATTGGCTATGGTGGTGCGGGCCCGCTTGGCCAGAGGAGTCTCTAATGGTTCTAGGGCCGGGCCCTTTTCTCCCATCGGGGTGATGATAGGGCTTGCAGAGGTAAATAAAATGGTTGGGAGGGGAGAAGTAAGAGGAGTGGTAGGGGTGTGCAAAGTAGACCGAGAAATCTGAAATTCGGAAAATAAAGGGAACGGGGAAGCACCGCTGGAAATAACATGGGCCACCACATTGAAATTGCGTACCTGAGTATTGAAGTGGTGGATGATGGGGACAAGCGGTTCAGGGAGCTCTTGTGGTGGCACTGCCGCATCTGTTGCGGCAGGCTGTTACAATGGCAGCATCCGCTCAAATTTGTACCTGGGGAGGCCGTCGCAGGTGTGCTTCGTGACCCCCGGCCACGAAAATACTTCACGGTGGAAGGTGGCATCGTCTAGCTGGAACTTCAACGGCGTCATGTGGAAGGTGGCTTCCGGCACGCAAGTGGGTCGGAGGTAAGTATGCCTGTGACTTATCCCGAACCACACTTGCTCACTATATTCATCCAGCAGGTTCCTGGGCACCCCTTGCTGACTGGCCACCACGTCCATCATTAGCCCATACCAGGACCGAAACGCCTCTGCATTCACTTGTTTAGTGCTGGGGTCGGGTGACACCTTCCATGGAGTAAACTTCATCGCGAGGGGCTGGCCCTCGGGAATCTCTGCTGGGACCTTGACGAGTGGAGTGTGCCATTTCCACATGGAAAAAGCAACGATCAAGTATCGATAAATAAAACTAGTAGCGCGCTTATATTTCTCCTCGCACGCGTCGAACAGGTCTTTTAACACGAAGGAGCACCAATTCAGCTTGGTGCCCTGGACACAGTGCTCCGCAATGGAGATGGTGTCCAGGGTGCCTTCGCCCTTGGTGTAGTGCCTCATTGTCTTGCTGGAAATGAGGTAGCAAGTGAATCAAATCTCAAGCTTATTGATGAGGTCTATCTTGGTGCCTTTTCCCCCCTGGCGAGTGCCATACTTGACATAGAGGTCTGCATCTCCCGACTTTCGTGCGCGCTGGGAGGAGGTCTGACAGGCAGTCGAGACATCTGTGCCATTTAGCGAAAGCCCTGTGAGGCGATGAATATCCTCAGCATGAATGGGAATTTCCTTGTTCAGCCACAAGGACCCATTCTGAATATGGCTGAGGAAGCGTGTACACTGCAGAGCCGGTCCGGTGGTCCCAAAGACCGAAAGATTTCTTAAGTTCATCAAGCACGATTGCTGAAGGCCCCTGAACTCTTGTAACATTCGGTTGGTTGTGTTTCCGGCTGGGGTGTAGTAGTGCTCCATATACACCTGCCAATGGAGGGACAGGAATTCAGCAGAGTCTGAAAGATTGGCATCGATCAAGGCTGCATTATTATATTTCTTGACCAAGGACAAGGTCTTGCAGATTCTGTTGTCGAGCTCTGGTTCGATGACAACTGGGATGGCCTTCGGCATTTTGGCTCGACGCTGATAAACCTGTAGAATTCACCTTCATCTCCCCTCTTGGTTATGTGTGTTTTGAGACTTCAACTGCTCTGGTGCGGCTGCAATTGCTAATTCGAACTGATCTGGCATTCTCGTGCTTTTGGGTGTCATGCAAGTTATGTCATCACCTGGCACGAGTGGAGTTGATGAGACCCCTTAACGATTTAATTCCTGTTGGCATGATTTTCTGCGATAATCGTGCGATCAATCGCGTGCCAATGGGTATTTTGACAGTTTCTAACGGTGGCATGGGGAAATGGGCGGACGTGACGGCTGAGGTAACTGCGGATGATGGCAAAATGATTATGGCAAGGTTACTTCCAATTATGGTAATTTATGATGCAAATCTAGACGATCCTACGGACTGACACAAATACTGACTGACATGACCTGGACTGACATTGACACGTTTATGAAGCCTACGGGGATGACACACTAGACGCGCCCCTCCCCGACCACAGTCGGTTGCGGTGTGGTCCCGTAACAGATGGATTATTGGCGGATGATGTAGGAATGGAAAATACTGCCTATGCTCATCTCGGTTGCGGGGGAGTTATTCAACTACACTACTCTACGGGTGCTCTCGGTTGCGAGAGTTATTGATGAATTTTGGAAGAAACTTACTCCTGGTAGGGTTTCAGGCATGCTCCATTCACCCATCCCGGTAAAACAGTACCGTCCAGCTGTGCCAAACGAACGGCACCGGACTCTCTAATCTCGATGACAAAGTAAGGTCCTAACCAGTGCATCTGCAGCTTTCCTGGGAACTTCTGGAACTTGCTGTCATATAAAAGGACCTTGCCGCCAACCTGGAATGCTTTGTTCTTGATGTGGCGATCGTGCCACGCTTTCTATCTATCCTTTTGAACCTTCTGATGAAATTCCGCCAGGAACCGGGCTTCGTCCAGTTCCTGTAATTCATGTAGGCGCTCCTGGAGCGATGCTTCTTCCGAGAACTTGAGATTCGTGGCAATTAAAAGACTTGGTACCATGAACTCGGTGGGGATCACAGCTTCCCAGCCATACACCAACTGGAACGGTTTCTGATTGGTCAAGCGCTTCACCGTAGTCCGGTAAGCCCAGAGCACAACTGGTAACCGTTCATCCCAGTTATCCCGCTGGGTGTTATAGATCTTTGTTAACCCCTTTTCCAGAATTTTATTAAACGCCTCAACAGTTCCATTGACCTGCGGGTGGTACGGGCTGATTTTATGATGTTGAATCATAAATGTGTCCAATAGAGACTTGACTGTGTCATTAAGGAAATGCATACTTTGATCGTTGGTTAAACTTCGTGGGCAGCCAAACCGGCTGATGTTGTTCTCAAAGATAAGTCGTGTTGTTGTATCTGTCGTGCAGTCTCATACTGCCACCGCCTCGGCCCATCGGGTGAGGTAGTCGGTTGCGGTAATGATGTATCGGGCCTTGGAGTGTTTGGCGACCGGGGCTATAGGACCTACGAAGTTGACAGCCCATTTCTCAAATGGCCGCAACACATGCACTGGGTGTAACAGAAGCTCGTCCCTGTGAGAGGGCCTCCCCATTCGCTGATAGACATCGCATCGCTTAACAAATATCCTGCAATCTGCATGGACCGTTGGCCACCAGAGGCCAGCCTGGAGTACCTTCCTCGTGGTGGGTTTTTCCCCAACATGCCCTCCTGCAACCCCACTGTGGCATTCCCACATCACAGCTTCGCGCTCGTGGTCAAGGACGCACCGGCGCAGAACCTCATCAAGACCCAGTTTATATAGCTGTCCCACAATCAGTTGGTATTAGGCAGCATGGATGACCAAGTACCGTCTTTGGAGCGGGGTGTAATCTTGAGGGCATTGCCCCATGGTCAGATAGGTGGCAACGTCGGCCAGATAATCCGGTACCGCTTCGACCTGAAAGAGGTCAGCATCCGGCAGCTGATCATCAAGTGAGCCGTCTTTCTACCCCGTCTCCAACCTGGATAAATGATCGGGCATGACGTTCAACCTCCCAAGCTTGACGATCACCTCAAACGTAAATTCTTGAAAGAGTAGTAGCCAGCGACAGATCCGTCCTTCCAAAACAAGATTATTTATCAAGTACTTCAATGCAGAGTGGTCCGTAAAGAACTTAAATTTTCCTCCAAGAAGGTAGTGGCAAAACTTTTGGAGAGAGTACACCATTGCCAAGGCCTCCCGCTCAGTCGTGGTGTAGTTATTTTCTGCATTAGACAACTTGCGGCTGGTGAAGTAGACCAGGTGGTCAACTGTCGTCTCCCTAGGTTGCGCCAACACAGCCCCAAGTGCGATACTGGACGCATCGATATGCACATGGAACTACTTATCCCAATCTGGGTGAACCAGAATAGGCGTCGTTTCCAGCTTTTCTTTCAGAATGTTGAGGGCCACCTGACACTCTTCCATCCACTAGAATACTTTAGACTTCCGTAGCAGCTTTTCTAAAGGGGTAGTGATCTTTGCGTAATTTCAGATAAACCGCCTGTAATATCCTGTGTGACCAAGCAGTGCGCGCAACTGCTTCACTGTTTCGGGGGCTTCCATATGGATGATTACCGCGACCTTGGTGGGGTCGACGCAGACCCCTTGCTTGCATACCACGTGTCCCAACATTGTGCCGAAAGGAACTGCAAAAATACATTTCTTCAAGTTCAAGGAAATCTGCAACTGGCGACACCGATCAAACATAATACGCAACAGGGTGGCATGTTTCTTCAGCAGACTGTAGACAGTCCAATCGTCCATGTATACTTTTAGGAACTTGTGGATATACTCCCAAAAAAGCAGCGATGACAATTCGGGAAAACACGGTCAGAGCGTTTTTCAACCCAAATGGCATTACGTGGTATGCGAACGATCCCCATTCAATGGTGAATGTCGTTTTAGGTTTGTCATCTTCCGCAATGTGCACCTGATGGTAACCCGAAAAACAATCCATGAAGGAATAATCTTCATTTCCCGCAGCATGATCCAATACTTCATTGCTAAAAGGAGTGGGAAACGGATCATGGATGCAGGCGTTGTTCATACTTCTGTAATCGACACAGACGTGTATCTCCGCCTTGTCCTTCTTATTCTGAATGACGATAGGACTCACCCACTCTGCTTCTGCCACTGTAAAGATGAGACCTGCGGCCAACATCTTGTCAATCTCCATATTTACCTTTTATTTGATTCGTGGGTTCAGCTGGTAGGGTCGATGCTTTACGGGTCGGGCATCCGGTTTCAGCACAATGCGCATTTCTCCGAGGTCACCCTTGATGCCCTTCAGATCTGCCACCAAAGAAGGGAACAAGTCTTCGTATTCCTGGAGGAGGCTGAAAATTTCCTTTGTCGTCTCCTCGTCTCAGTAATCTCCAACAGTAGCCAACTTGGGCTTTTCCGCCGTACCAATGTTTAACTCCTTGGTCTTCAACGGCTGTAAATGGATGCCTTCGGTGGTCGGTTCTTCGTTGATGGTCCGCTCGCCTTCCTTCTCTTCGAAATATAGGGGCCTGAGTTCCTCCAGACTGTCATCGTCTGGATCTCCATCAATATGTTGGCAAACCAACTTGCGCCTGGCCTCAGGACATGATGCAACCATGCCCCCATCGGCCTCGAGGCCGCGGAAAAACAGGACCCCCTTAATCGCTTGTAATGCCCGAGATTCCAGCTTTGTCTCCCCTTCGAACGAGAAGCACCGAACAAACTTGTCTGTGACTTCCTGCCATGAGCGGGTTCCTCGTTTCCTCTCTTCTTCCAAGTACCAGGCCTGGGGGATTGTATCCAAGGAGTGGATAAACCGATGTACCCACAGCTCTTGCAGGTATCCCAGACCTTGCCACTGCTCCTCACAGCTCCTCACGTGGTCCCGCGGATCAGAAGTTCCCTTCTACCTGTGCCCGCTTCAAGGGCCTTCATCTTCTTTAAACCGTGCCTTCAGAGCGCGCAACTCCATCACGACAAGGTGGTGCGGTGGTTCCTCCACCACCTTGCTGATGTGGACTGTAGTACGACATCCAAAAGTGGTATTCTGCGGCTTTCTGGAACCGTGTCTTCCACCGTTGAAATAAAGGTATTGACAGCCTACATGTTCGACAGGGGAGGATATTCCCTGAACTCAGCACCAATCCAACAGACACGCACAATGGCGGCACATCTCCGCGTACTGGTCTTGTACCCACCCTGCTACCAGTCTTCCCAGGCGAGTTCCGAGCCCAGCTCCGAGCTCTGGACACTACGCCAGCTAACACAGCCTATTGTGGTCAGGTTGATATAGTCCTCTCACTTCCCTGCAGTCATCTGATAAAGGTGATCCATTAACTGCGTATCCGCCTGGTTGTCCACAGTTTCGGTGTATCATGGACCTTGATACGGGTCGAGGGGCTGCGTGACCCGTACCTCCGCATCCTCGAAGATCATTAGCCCCTTTTTGAGATCGATGATGGCGTAATTCTCAAAAGCCCAATCGATGCCTAGCAAGGCAGGATAAGGATCCTTTTCGCCCATAATATCGATAACCTCAAAATTGGTGTAGGTCTTTACCCCTGCAATGTCGACCTCGACACCTTCGAGTGGGCCGATCGGCAGAATGCAGTATTGGTTCGCCATTCTGAGTTGGATAGGCGAGTAGGTGAGTCGTGGCCTTCCAAGAGCCTCCCACATCTTCTGCGGCAGGATGTTGACGTCGAACCCCAAATCAAGCATGGTGTCACTGATTTGGAATCCCACAACCTGTGTGTTCAGCCGGAACTCTTTTCATGTTCATCGCTTGTTCCGCTTGACGCGCTGCACATACTGGGGTGTTTTGTTACCTAAGTCTCTCTGCCCTGTACTTCCTTGCAGTGCGTCTTGCAGGGTACGCTTGAGCTGGTCCCGCAGTGAAGCATCGTCAACAATCTTGAGGAACAATTGAAGCCATTCCTCAATCAAGGTCCTCGTGGCACTCTGTTCGCCAGAACTAGTCGTCGGGGGTATCTCAAGGCCCCTGGCTTCCCGCAGTTGAGAAAAGGCCTCCACAGCCTCCTGAAAGTAATTCTTCTGCGCGTCTGGCCAGATCAGTTGTTTGGGGGAGGCAGGTCGAATAGCCTAGACTGGATCCCTTCCATGGGCGTCCTCACCTGTCTTCTTGCCACCCCTCATGACTATTGCCACATTCTGCATGGCCGGAGTCGCGGTTCCTCGCGGCTCGGAATTTACCAAATTCGTGGCCCTCTGCCATGCCCGTTCTTCCCACTTCTTGATGAGTTCTGGACAGTCCTCTGTGGCATGGGCATTCACACGACACTGGGAACACCAGGGGCATTGGGGAAGGGAAAATTCCCAAGACACGTGACCCTCCTGGTCACAGTTGTAACATTTCACTGGACCGCGTCCCCCAGTGCGGCCTCCGCGCATACCGCTGCCTCTTCCCCTGGAAGCCTCGTTCACCCTGTAGGAGGGACGGCCCAATCTATCCGCGAGTGCGTCGAGAGCCCTGCACTGCTCAGTGTTATGAGTCGTGGAAACACAAAACTCACAATATACATTGTTTAGGATGGTGGAGTACTTCTGTAGTATCGAGCACATCCGAGGTGGATGTCCCATCGTCCAGCAAATCTCACAGTATTTCGTGGCGGTTGCGTTCGGTTGCGGTGGGAACCCCGCATAGGGATGTTGCGGCGAGTATACCCTCTGCGGACTCATTGTTGCACCACCCACAGGGGGTGGACCCCCCTAGATTGCTGCAACAGAGGGTCCCACACCCGCGCCACGCGGCCTAGGGCATTCAGTTGCGACGTGGCCTTCGACCAGGCAGTGAGTGCACCAAACATTCGGCCTGGCTGGGCTTATAGGTTGCATCTCCTTGAGCTTCTCTGTCAAACTAGAGATCTGATGTTGTAGCCCCACTAAGGAAGGATCCTGCGGAGCCAGCACCCCATGATACTCCTGAGGGTAGCCCGCCATGGCCTCTATTTTCATGGCCTGCTCTAAAGAATCCTGCAAATTGTCAATCTTCTGCTGTGTGAGGGGGGTTCGCGTCAAGGGAAGCAGAGCCTTGATGAACCAGTCCCTCTGATGGTTTGGGTCGATCGGGTAGCTGAGTTTCCTGATCGCATCCTTGAAGCGCCGCATCATCTCCCATGCGGTCTCTCCTTCTTTCTGCTTAATCTCCCAGAGCTCGGACAGACCTTGCTGGTCCGTCTAGGGTAACTTGAATTCGCAGACAAAATCCCGCTTTACATCTATGAGTACTGGATTAGGATGGGCCTCAGACCACTTGATAAACCACCGCAAAGCTCTCTCTCTGAGCGTGGTTTGGATCTCTATTAACTTCCCTGAGTCTAGCGTCTGGCGAACCCTCCAAATGGCTTCGCATAGATACCAGTGTTGTTCTACATCATCCTTGCCCCAACCAGAGAATTCTAGATACCGGGTGAATGACCCGGCCATATTTACTTGCGGAGGGCTGACTAGGATAAATCCTCTGGGTCCCGATTGCGCAATTGTCCCATTGGGGAATGCAATACTACTAGTGACGCTGCTAGTCACGTGGGTCGCTGTCAACAATGAACTGCTACGTAATTGACTCAATGCTTGTAACTTACCGAAAATATTACTTACAGGTTGATAAAGTACCAGGGGAAGGTAGTGATCCTTGCCATGCAGAGTGTGGGAAGCAGGGCTGCCTGGAGAAATGAATTTCATCCGCTCTTGAAACAATCGCTGCATCCCGACGTACCATTCACCATCGGAACTCTCATCAAGCCGCATCCCTGCATCGTCTTTGTCAGTCACCGTCTCCCTTTCTTTCTTAGCTGGGCTCCCATGCACCCGCCACACTCCCACAGCGGTCCCTTCTTTTTCCCGGGTATCCGCGTCCATAATTCCTATCCTCTGAGGTGCCTCCTTCTGGTTCTTCCTATCAGTCTCCCTTCGTTTGAAATCCCGCATCACCTGTTTTCGCCACCTATCGGCGATCTGCGCCCGCCGATGTGCACGTCGCTCCCTCAACTTTCTTGCGGCCTCAGCATCCATTCCCCACTCCCTGCCTCACATTATACGTAGCATCTGTCCCTTCAGCCCTTCCCCCAGCACCAGAGGTTTACGCTTCCATGATCATCTTTTAAAATTCCATCAGCCCCTCGTCCACCATCAGGGCCTTAATCCACAGCAGAATCTCCTTAAGTAGCTTCCCCCTTAACCCGGAACGGAAAATAGCTTCAGCCTTCGAGAAGGATTGGTAGCACTTTGCGGAAAACTCTACAATATACCCGTTCAAAGTGGTCTCTGCCCAAAAATCCACCGCGCGCGTCAATTCATTATCCAACCTATGCAAAGCCACCAGATCCCCGTGCACCCACTTGCGGTTTATCTTCTGCGAGCTATCCCTAGGCACCTTCGTCTGTAACCTCCGCAACCAGTTATAGAGGTCACTCGAGAACTTCCCCCAGGGGATCTCGTAAGTATCACTGGTGGAATCTGAGAAAAGGACGAGATCCTTGAGCACACTTTCCTTTTGATTCGTCAACTCCACTTGCTGAGCAACGAACTGGTCCAGATGGTTATCCCACCATCTCTGTATTTTTCCTTCATGGATCCTCGATACCATGATCTAGTTCCCCTCATAACATGCGGGTCCCGGCAACGGAACCATTTGTTGGCGAGGAATCAGGTCTCGCAGGCAAGACCCAGGTTCAGGAGTTGTGGCCAACAAGGGAATCCGTTGTAGTCTAGAACCACGCCAGCATTATCACCCTACTCCAGAGAGCAGAGAGTCTCACCCGAGGCGTGCCGCAACCACATGCAGGATGGGAACAGATCGATAGCAAGGAACGGATCCGCAACTCATGATTACCATTAAACAGATTGCATAAACATAGATATATCCGCAAGAACATTCAAAGCATAAACAATTATTAAGAAATTAAAATTTTAAACCATCGCAACCATCATGCATGCATAAGAATTACACAGTAGGACAGTAACCTGCAATTGTATTGATATCTTCATCCACAACCATCGTTACATAGCTTCTGCAAGGAGAGCTTACAGTCTGATACAGATGCCTTACATAACAGAGAGGTAAATGAGAGAGCACTAGGAACTACAGAGATATCATGGCCGATCTCCTTCAGTCGCTCTGCGTTCCGTCTCCGATAGCCTTCTTCTTCTTTTGGCCGGGTGACTGCTATTTATTCACCCACTTCCGCAACTGTTAGTTCCTCTTTTTGTTCTTCTTCGGCTACTTCCAGCTTCTCTCATGTTATCTACGTGTTCCACTTTCTGTCTTCTGCCATCTATCCTCATGCATCTGTTGTCTTCAACTATCTCTTGCTTCTGGGCCACCTCGATAGCTCTGTGGCTTGCTGTAGTTGCGACTTGGTTGTGATTGCCATGTGTCCTCATGCCGCAACTCAAAAAGGCCATCCTTTATTCAAAATGCAAAATATTCCAAACAAGTTTCCAAAAACAAGGGCCCCAACAATAATGTTCCCCCATAAAGGTAAAATTGTCAAAGTTAAACAGTTATCTTACTATACTTCAGATCCTACCTCTACGGGTAGTACCCCGTACATTGGAAATACGGTTACTCCTTATGAAGATGTTGGAGTAGGTTTGCTTAAGGATTCATTTCTCATGGGAAATTTTTGCATGCCTCCTTCGAATTTTCCTCATAATATTTCCAATGTCAACATGATTACATCAAGCATAATGCCATCGGATGACCCTTGAGTTGTGCCTTTGGAATCTGAGTTACAAACTATGGCAGTGAGACATCGTTAAGTCCATTTGAATTGGCTTATGTGGCATTTCAATCTCTTTCCAACCCACCATCAACTAAAACTAATCAAGTGAATGTGATCAATGACGAGTATTCTCATTTATCAGGTTTAACAATGACATCTTTTTCTGATCATTTCAACCAAGAATTTTCGACTCACGAAAGTAATAGGGAAATTATGACTTTGGACAAATTACCATGGGATGAACTTCATCATCGTTCAACTTTTCTGCCTAACCTCGATAAACTTAAAATGAATTTTCAACCATATTTTTTACTGAATATGTCAATGAACCTCAATGGAACACAAATGTCATAGTTGACCAGTTCCAACATTGCCTTAGCCCTTCAAGTGTTCTAGTCATATAAAGCTAATCTATGTTTCTTTCTAGCTAAACAATCTTTGCAAAGATCCCCCTTTTCATCTACATATATAAAACCAAGCACCATAGTTCAGCCAAATATAATTTAGAACAATCTTTATGTTGGAAATATTTACTTTCACATCTTATAGTTAAAAAAATTCAACTCTCAAAACAAGTTTCCTATTCTTCTGACCATAGTATATCTGCAGTGCTCCATTAGCCTGTTGATATTCCATGATGTTGTCTTTATTTTCTTATTCTTTCTATGGAATCAAATGAGTTATAATTTGTCCCTTAATAAATGAGTCAAATAGTCATGCAAGTTGTGAATATTTGGATTTTTTAAGGACTCTATGGGATCTTGTGAGGTATACAAATTAAACTGTGTGTGAGGTTAGAAAGGCCTCTTGTTGACATTTGTTCAGGAAGGTCTTTGAGAAGAACATGTTGCGTCTTTGTTTTGTTTCTAAAAGACTTATGGCCTACTGATGACATGTGCGACCTTGGAAGGTGGCTAAGAATCTAGACATGCCTACTTAGATGAGGCCTTATGGTTCTATTAATTGTTTCTTCCCACTTGTATTCAACAATCCTTAGGAAGATTTTTAGTGGTTGGTTAAGCTTGAAGATCTTAGGGTTGTCAGTTTTTTGGTTTGGACAGAAAGGAATGTTTCCAAATCTTGTGGTCAAGGGTCTGAAACCTAAAACACGTGCTTGGTAGATTATTATATTGCATTGGTTGGTTGAACATTTTATCCAGCATAAGTACATATTCTTCGAGGTTTGTGGACATATTGACCTTGATATACATACATTTTTACATCGAAAGGTTGTAAAACCTCATGCTTGTGATAGTTAACCTACTTAATAGGATTGGATAGAATAGCCAAAATTGCATAGGTAAGCTTCAGAATTCAATCCATATCACGTAATGTAATTGAAAATTTTTCTCAACAAAACATCTTTCGCCCAAGGCTGCTTGGAAGCAGGAAGCAGGAGTGGAAGCAAAAAATTTCATAAACTTATGTGTCGGAAAAATTGACTGTATTTTTTTGTTGTGTACTTAATTGTCTTTTGCTCCACTATTGATGTGGAAAATCCATATAAGAATTTTCAAAGTGTGACATTCACCAATTAGGTCTATGCCATAATATAAACTTGACATTTCTCTTCATATTCAAAATATTGGGAGTCTCTAGCCAGTGTTGAAAAAAAAAACTTATCATGGGAGAGATCAAGGGCCTGAAGGCAGAGTAAAATAACTTAGTGTAAGAATATTGAACAATTTTCCTTATCTTTAGTTAGGAACTAGCATACTACCATGTCCTACTATAGTCTTATATATTCATGACCACTAAATTTAATTTTACCTAAGAATACACTTCAGTTAATGTAAGACTCTTGTAGTGAGTGTGATTTTTGAATGTTTATTCAAAATGAGAGAAAATATTGGATTTCTTAGATTGTTTTTTTTTACATGAACAGGGTTGCAGAGATCCTCGATGGGGGTGCTACTATGAAAGGCAAAAAGAGGATCCAAACAATGGCAGAGATTCTACCCCTTAGCTTGTGTTTCCATTTATTGACGAGATGAGAAGGATATCACTCCCAGCTTCTATCCAAGGAATTAAAATAATTATTTACCAAGTGGTTTGGTAAAAATA
This sequence comes from Pinus albicaulis, assembly GCA_034641835.2. Taxonomy (NCBI): domain Eukaryota; kingdom Viridiplantae; phylum Streptophyta; class Pinopsida; order Pinales; family Pinaceae; genus Pinus; species Pinus albicaulis. Next base: position 13,898,346 of record CM076570.1, on the reverse strand, counting down.
TTTGTAACCTATTCCTTGGTGGAAATGCAATATTGACACTTTTTTCGGCTACCTATTATCTCAGGAAGTGGTACTTGATGGTAATATGATTTGTTTATGAGTGAATAATAGGATTCTTTGAATGTTGATTGCATCTTAATATGCGGTTTTGATAGTAGGAGATCATGTTGTTTTTAATATTTCTTCTAGAAACACTATGTGAAATGTAGGAAAAGTTTGATGTTTTGGTTGGATGTTTCACCCATCATCAAAGACACATAATTTTTTTTATGAGAGAAAATAATGTTGGACTAGGATAAATAGGATGGTAGGTTAACTATTAAATTAAGATAGACGTTAGGGATGGGGAAATTAATATTAAAATTAAAAGAAGAGAAATGTTAGGAATGTGATTTTTTTTTTAATTAAAATTGGAGGAAGGGTGTTTGGAGGTTAGATTTATCAAGATGAACATATAAGATGAAGGGTTAAAACAAAATCTTCTAAGTGTCAGTTAAATGTGTGATCAAGGTTACAACCCCACATTTCATTCTTAAGAATATGAGATAAGGAAAGCACGTTCACGAATATTAGTGGAAAATTCAAATAGAACCCTAAGCAATGTATACATCTTAGATGAAGTGAAAGGAGACAAATATTGCATGGGACATGTAAAAAAATGATGGTTATGGCATAAAAGGATGGGTCATTAATCTTTTACAATGTAGTAAAAATAAATAAGACACACGTATTAAGAGATATGCCAAGGATCTCAAAACCCACAAACACGATTTGCAAGTCATGTGAGCATGGGAAGCAGGTGAGAGTTAGTTTCAAAACAAATGAGTACTCAACATCAAAACCAGTGGAACTTGTACACATAGATATATGTGGGCTAACAATAAAAAAAAAACCTTAAAAGGTGAGAGTAATTTTGTGTTTCTTATTGATGGTCACAGAAGAATGACATGGGTTACATTTCTTAAAGAAAAATATGAAGCATTTTAAAAGTTTAAAGTTTTCAAAGCCTTCATAGAACATCATATTGGTTTAAAAATCAAGTGCTTAATATGAAACAGAGGAGGTGAGTTTACCTCTAATGAATTTGATGAATTTTGTGAGAATTATGGAATCAAGAGACATTTTTTGGCAACTATGATTCCCAGAAAAAGGGATTTGTAGAAAGGAAGAATAAAAATGTACGGGAAATGACTAGAACAATGTTGAATTAATCCAAATTACCAGACACATTTTTGGGAGAAGCAATTAGCATAACAATCTCCATTTGGAATAGAGCACAAATTAGAGTGAATAAAAACAAAACACTTCATGAATTATGGAAAGGTAGATAATCTGCAATCAAATACTTCAAATTATTTGGGAGCAAGTGTTATACAAATATAAATGAAGATAATATAGACAAGTTTGATTTAAGAATAGATGAAGGCATCTTTATTTGATATGCATCTGGATGCAAGGTCTACAAATGTTGAAAAAAAAGGATGTGGAAGGTGGTAGAAAATATTTATGTATGAGTGGATGAAGCAATACACTGTTGTACTATTCAACAACCCCCATTTATTTTTATAAATCGTTAATATTTTTGTAATAAATGGGGACCCTTCAATTTTTTTTCCAAAAGACTTAGCAAATAAGGATTTTCCTTTTGAAACCATTTATAATAAAACCTTAGATAATCTTAAGATATTGATTCAAGTCACTTAGGACTAAGCATTCTCGCTTTATCGCTAATCGCAGAATCCAAAAGTAACAAAGATTAGTCGTAAGTTGGAATCCGGGAAATGCGATAAAAGAAACCCCTTTAGAAGACCGAACATAGTGTTAAACCTTTTTATTTAAACTTAAAGGCTTTAAAAGTATTCTTTATAAAAACAAATGTATGTCTTGATGGAATAATCTTCCACGTAATGAAAAGAACATGACGAAAAAGCCATAATTATTCTGCTCATCGCACATCCCAAAACATAAACGATTTTGAATTGTCCTATTCCTAACTTTAAAATATTGTGATAACACGACTTTGCAATATTACGAAATTGCGTCTTTCCGATATTGCGATTTATCGCAATAGCAGGATCAATATCGCACTTAAAACTCACACCAATTTGAAATATCATTTAGGAAATTGTGATGTGATGTTTTGATAAGACATAAAGGGAATCAAACGTAGGCCTTAATGCATAATGAATAAGGTTCAACCGAATTTACTCTTTTAAAGGCTCGAGAAGATTCATATCTTGTTTACTCGTGTTTGCAATAAAAGCTTCGTCCTTATGTTCTTTTAGAATTTATTGTGTTATTGTATTTGCGCTTTCACTCTCGCTCTGCATTTCCGTTTTCTCCATTGCCTAAATTTTAGAAGGAAACAATGCTCGGAATGACTAAGAAAAGGAAGAATCTTTTAGGACTCCCTAAATATGAAAATATCGTCAAGTACTTGACTACTCAAACTCGTTAAAGTAAATGAACAGCCATTTTTTCAATATAATTTTATCCTTTTACGGACTGAATTAACTATTTACAAAAAAGGACACTATGGAGTTTTCTTGAGTTTTTATTTTGACTCCTTAAAATTGAAAGGCGTCGAGTTTCACTTTCTTCGGGCTCGTTAAAAATTTACGATGAAAGAACTATATGAGTTTTTTTTGTGTATTTTCAAACTCTTTAAATATGAAAATAACATCGAGTTAATCCTACGCTGGACTCATTAAAGTTAAACAGTGCAAGACCCGTTGATTACAACGGGATCAAACCACTCCTTCCTAGGGTTCATTAAAAATACTTCGAAGGACTCTTCTGAAGGATGAGCTTACACAAGAAGCAAATATTATCCTCCTCAAGCTTGAAAAAAATAAAGAGGTACTTGCTAGTAATGGTGGGGGCAGGAATTAGGAAAATGTATTCATCTTTGTACTCATTTTAAAAGTAGCATGTCGCTCTTGAACATGAAACTTCATCACACTTGTGTCTAGGTTTGGTAATCCATTTGACTTACAGTTAATCAAACCTCATTCAAAGTATTCAACTGGCTTTGGGTATTATCGTTGAGTCAAATGCTGCCAAGTCAATTATCGTGTCGCTATGTGTTCAAGAGAAGTTCAACCTCAGTTCATATTCCTTTGCAAATATCAGTCTCCACTCGCATTGACAATCCCAGAGTGATTCCTTGCAAAAAAAAAATCTTCAACTTGACATAAAACGTTTCATGTGTTAGTCCCTCCTATGACAGATCACTTCCTATTGACTTCAACTCATTATCTAGGAAGTCAATCCAAAAACCTTATCAGTACCTTGAAATCTGCATGCCCTAATGGCAGGTTTCTCATCTTCGATGATAGGTTTTCGTCATTGGCCTTCGATCAAGCAACTCTATGAGTGTTCAAATACAGATCATCTATTCACACTTCATAGTTTGTACTGGAGTACCTTGAGAGCCATTTTCATTATTCATGATTTCTCTCGCACTTTTTAACGGTTTTCATTACTAACCGGTAATCAAGTCATTTCTACCATGTTCAACTTCAACACGTTCAATCGCATAGTTAGATTCGTATCGATCAAAAGATAGAGATCAAGACCCTGGATCTAGTTTCATCCATCCAGGTTGCGAGGAGTTATGTATTCATGATTGAGTAGACCAATTCATAACAGATGGTTGCATTCATATCGTGTCTACTATTGATATGATTTCAGGATATTATTGTACTAGTACATTGAGTTAGTTTTTACCCTGAGTATGGGAATGCCTACCTCAGTGATGATTATGTATTTGCATTGTAATCTGTGAATGTTCGTTGTAGGTTTCCAACTGGTGTATCTGATCCAATCCTTGGTATGATAAATCACTTCAATCTTTTAATGACTTTACAGACTTCGCACTTTATGGGGTAATCTATTACACGTCATTTTGGCACCATGACATTTGATAATCAAAATGGACCTATCGACATCCATACACATGTTCTAGTATACTCCCTTGAAATTCAAACATTCATGTTCCTTGACCAAATCATTAATTTTGGGTAAAATGGCTCTTTAACCTCTTAAAGATGACTAGTGCACTTTTTCTAGTCAATGGTTCCACATGCATTGTTATTACCATGAATTCCTACACAGTTTTGTGCTATGTTTTCCATTAAAATTTGTGCAACTTAATCAAAGTAAAGTAAAAAAATAAAAGTTCTAGAAGCATATTTGGGCTCATATATCCCAACTAGAAGCCTCTTAGTCATATCAGTTAGAGCCAAACCCCTCTAAACATGGAGATAATTCCCTTGGATCATGGAACCCTAATTCCATAATTTTTGGATCTCACACATCTTTGGTGAATCTGAAACCTCCTCAGTTTCTCCTATAAATTGAGTTGAGACTTCAGGGTTAAAGGAGCTCACTTATGGTAGTCTTGTGCTGTAATCTTGGATTTGAAATCTTGTTAACCAAGGAGGAATATTGGAGGCATTTGGGAGGAACCTATATGACATCAAGGCTTGGTTGTAAGATTTCTCTTTTATCCATAAATAATAAATTTGGATACGTTTCCTCATTGTATTGTTTTCTTGGAATTGTGAATGGTTTATGATCATATATTCATTAAAAAAATTCCATTTCCTAATCTCCTTGATCATTAGGTCAAGTTGTTTTTAGATCATTATTATGTTGCGGATGCCTTTGATCCTTTGTATGTTTGTGTTTGCAGGTTTCTTCTAAGCATTGAGGAGCTGCATTAGGACAGAGTGTGGGATCTTCATTAGGAATTTCATTAAAAATGTAAGAGCATCATCCTCTTCCTTTAGTTTTAATAATTTGAATGAAGCTAGCTTAGGGAAAGAGATATTCTCATGTTTGTTTGTTTCTAGCTCTCCATTAGGATTCTAGGGAGATCGATCTTGTCTGCAAGAGGGATTTATTTGGTAACATGAATGAAAATATTTTTTAAATTTTTTATTAAATTTGAAGAGATAAATCCCACGAGTTAGATTAATAAGATGAACAAAGAAGATAAGTGAAAATGTTTAATATATTATTATTAACTAACATTAATGTATCAATATTAACAATATTATTAATCTTACTGATTTAAATTATCAACATTATTAAGTAAAAGTCTTATTTAATTAGTTAGATGAAAGAAATAAGGGTTAGGGGTAGATTCAGAAAATAAGAAAGAAAGGAAGGGTAATAATATTAAAATCATCATTATAAAATAAAAATAAATAAAAGGACTTTAATGTAAGAAGATTAATATTAATTATTTTATCTAAATTAATAATAAGATTATAAAATAAAATATTAAATAACAATAAATATGAAACTTAAATATTCAAATTTATGATAATTTTGAATATTGATATTTAAAATTTGTTATATTAATATATTATTAAGGTTTAAAAACATGGAATATTATAAATTATATTATTAAAAAACCTTGGTAGATAGGGGTGGATTTAGAGAGGAAAAGAGGGTAGAGAGATGGGGAATTAATGACTTAACAAATGACAAAACCATCAATATAGATTAATTAAATAAAGAGTAAGTGAGGGTTAATGTAAAGGGATAATATTAATATTAATTAAGAGAGATTAATAAGAGGAGATGCATATTATATAATAATAGAAATAATAATGAATTTATAATTTATAATAAATTCAAATATTCAATATTCAAATTTATATTAGAATGATGGAAAAAGGGTTGGATTCAAAAAGGGGAAAGAGGCGTAAAGATATCGGGGATTAATAATTAATATAAATTTGAATATTAAATATTCAAATATGCTATAAAAAAAATTTTGTTGGGTCAAGGCTTATGGGGCATTTGAACATTGAATCTCATGAGTTATAAGACTTCATAATATAAAGATTGCCAATTCAACTACCCTTTATGGATTATAAATTCATTATTACTATCATTATATAATATCATTCTCCTCATAATAATCTCTCATAATAAATATTAATATTATCCCCTCACATTATTATCCCCTTTATTTAATTAATCCGTATTAGTGGATGTATTAGTTCTTAAGTTATTGATACCCCATCTCTACACCCTTTTTTCCTCTGTGAATCCACCCCTATCTACCAAGGATTTTTAATAATATCAATTTAGAATATTTCATCTTATTAAACCATAATAATATATTTACATAACAAAAATTAAATATTTCCCTATATGGGGTAGATAAGGGTGCATGTGTGGAAAGGAGAGGGGGTAGCTAGTTACACCCTTGCGGGAGTATGGTGAGAACATGGCAGTGACTCCCTTCCATAATCAATTTGATGCGAGGGTCAATTAAATCATCTTGTCTAAATATTAGTTGCTTGCGTTCATAAGCCAACGAAGTTCAAAGCTTTCTATGTGTGATCATTGTGATGGGAATGGACATTGGATATGGTTATCACCCTAACGCAAATCAGGGAATGAAATGGAATGCCAGTAGTTAATTTAGCGCTCTTTCCATCCCTTATATCTATGGATCATGAAACAACTGATGAATATAATGCAATTGAACTACCAGTTCGCCTCGAAACTCCCGTATTTTTTATCCTGTGATAAATTGGAGGAAGGAATAGGCCCTCTTGGCCTAATTCCTCCGTCCTACCTTAAGAATCCATTAATGAATTGAAGCAATATTGGTTTAAGGGTATAGAGCTTCAACGATCTAGGAATTACAAGCCTCCTTGATTTTGTGTTGATGAGAGTCATTGCCATTCTTTAGCCAGCATCGGAACAGACTTAAGCCCCTAAATACAAGACTCCTCTCCTTCCCTATGTCACAGTGGCCTTGGCTTTGTAGGTATTCAATTCCTACTTTTCTCTATTACATTTCCAGCTCATTCACCATTTGTTTCCATTCTATTAGGAAACCTCTGGGTAGTTTAATTGTGGTCTCCCTTACCTTGTATTTTGTTTAATTCTCATTTGGGTTGATTGTCCAAAGCTTTTAAAAAATTATTTGTAACCCTTATCACTATCTCTAGACTATTGTCTATCCCTTTTCACGTCCTTTTTTCTCCTCTCTCATTCTATGGCACCCCCACTTTTCATCATGTCTCATCAAAGGGTCATGATATCTCATAGAGGTTTAGGGGATCATGGTGATTCTAGCAATTCTTGATCTTACCTTAGATCTTGCGCCTCAACAACACTTTACAACGAATAGACCCCCTAAGGGTGAAACAGGAACTATGGGATATGGAACAAGATGTTATTAAGGATAGAGAAAACTAATCATATGAAAAAAATTTATTGTAGTTTCAGAATGGATGTCGGACTTGGGCAATGCTCAGGCTCACCAAAATCAATATTTATTCACCATTGACCTTTACTAGAACATTAAGAAACTATTGCACAAGGTTTTTTTTAAACCTAATAGAATCAGGGATGAGTTAATTCTTCAGATGGAGGAGCTCCAAGTTCTCTACTAGAACATGGATGAAAGGGTAGGGTGTATGGAAGTTTCCATAATTTATCAAAGAGAACCACTTCATGCGCATAATCATTATCCAACAAATAAACCTTAATGACACTCTAGGTATAGTTGCATCTAGCAACAATGTTCCATTGTATTCTCTCTTTTAACTACATGTTTCTTCAAGTTTTCGCCTCTTAATACTTAGTTTATGAGCCACAATTTGTATTCTTATTATCTAATGTGTCAAAGCCATGGGGGCTTCAGTCAATAAACTTCTAACATATCACGTGTGATCATAGGATATTAAACAATACCCTTAATTTGAGTACATATTGGAAAATACCTATAAAAATCACATTCTCTAACCCCCTACCAATATGAACCGAATACACTTTCCAAATTTAAAAAGCCCCTACTTTCACTATATATTGTAGGTATCCATTTTTCCATAACATTTTTTATACCCCTTCATATTTTTTCATTAACTTTGAGCTCCATTTTTTATACCTGCCAATATAAAAACACTTTACCCCCTATATATCCCCGAATATATCATGTCATTTTTTCCTCATTATATATATCCCTAATATGAACCCACGTGCTATGGTATTTCTCTAGCAGCGAAGCCCCCGTGGTCAAAGCTATCAAGCTTATTTTGAATATTTTGAACAAAATTCTTCAATTTTTTCTTTGGTCTAGTTTCCAGACTGGCAAAGCCGAGGCAATTGGAGAATATGAATAGTTACAAGAAATGTAAATGCTTATATATTAATATAAAGGTTCAATTTTATCAAAAATAAAAACAAAAATTAAACATTGATATTCAAATTTATTATAAAGTTGAATAATAATTTATTTAAAATTTCATATTTATTGTTCTTTAATTTTTTTATTTTATAATCACAATATTACTTTAAATGGAATAATTAATATTAATATTAGTTTTCTTATATTAAAATCCCTTTGTTTATTTATTATATTTTATAATGATGAAATTAATATTAAACATTTGGATTGCTTCTAACCTTGTAATTGGAGGAAAGGTTTCTTCAAATTTAATACCCTCAACTTGAGCATACCGTTTATAGGCCAATCATGATTTATTTCAACTACTTTTCCATATTAATTCAATTTGTTTTTGAAGACCCATTTGGTGTCAATCACATTCTTCTTAATCTTATTTAGTTATTGTTCCATAGTAATAACCCAATGCTTATATTTAGTATCTTGTGTAAAGTTCTTAGGCTCTAAATTGGATAATGAAGAAAAGTTCTTAGACTTGTTTTGGTGTACCTACCTATCCTCTTCTAATATAAACTCATTTATCTATATCGCCAAAAATTTAACTTTTTGGATGATATTTTTAGACAAGTTTGGATGGTGCATTTGGATATTGGCATTATATTTCTTCTTGTTCATTATTTTCTTCTTCCTCTTCTTCTTCCTTTTCTCGTTCTCTATAGATTGTCTTCTCTAGATTTTATTTATTTATGACTTTTCCTTTTGGTGTATGTTGAAGCCCTGTAATTTCGTTGCAACAACATGGGGGATAACCACCCGGTCTGGACCTCAAAAGTAGCTCCTTTTCCGTTTGGTATAGTGGCTCCAACTGGGGATAATGGGACCAGTTTCCTAGCAAGGATTGATATGATGATGGCGTTGGTTTGATACAAGGTGTAATGGAAAATGATTTTAACTGAAAGAAATGATCTATTTAAACAACAAACACATGCATATATTTATCTTAATATATACCCGGGAATAAATAAAATCATGTGATATACAAAGATATCTTAGAGAAAAAGGTAATAAAGATCATTCGATTGCTATAAGAGATGAAATTATTAATGATAATTATTTTGACTAAATAGTTAGGAAAAATAATCGTGAAAACTATATCGCATATATCAATTGCTCATGTACTCAATAAGGAATTATAGCTGAAACATTATACAAAATTTCTTTAATGACAAAATGTAACTCAGATTTCATACATAATACAATAAAAGAAAGATTAATGCTAATTCATAAACAAAACTCAATCACAAAGATAGAAGTACCAGATATGAAAGGTCCTACTCATGAAATCAACAATTTTGATCTCCTTCTTTTCAACTAAATATGCTTTAAGAGTACAAAATGAAAATTCAGTAGAGTATGCTTCAATTTCCAAGAAAATCAAGATCTTGTTCCAAGTATCTCATCAAAGGAGTCACAAAAGTACAGAAGTGCAAGCTTTTGCAAAGTGTTTTTGATAAAATTATAGACCACTCTCTAAATGCATGAGAGAGGTTTAAATAATACAACATGTGTATCAAAAATAATTATTACATAAAAATTTGAGGAGGTTTGAAACAACCTTCCTCAAAATACAAAAAAATAAAAAGATAGAAAATGAAATGATGGTGTGGTTCCTCAAGTTAAACGGTCCTTGTTAGCCATTGAGTCTTTGAGTTCACGGATATCTATCATTGATTTCACCTGGGGCGACTAGCCGATTTTAGATATTAATTTTCCCATAAACACAGCATCATAGAGTGGTGGCACCATCTTTTGTGTGGAATTTTTTAGACAGTGTAGAGCCATCCATTGACTGTATGGTTTCACCAAAAACTGCCAGTAAGTTTCCCGGTCAATCTTAGACAGTTGTTTGACTACCTCAATTTGAGTTTCGACAGTCTCTTTCCATTGTTTCTCTAACTATTTGATGTCTGGGAGAACTCCTGGCCTGCATTCTTTGATAAGATTGATATTATGAAGGTTTTCGTTAGCAGTTTCAATTATATTTTTTGCTGTACTAGCTGCTCTGGTTGTTGCTCTTTCTGCCTGCTTCAACTGTATGTCCCAATCTATGAATAAAATATCTGTGTGGGATTCCTCGATATTTGGCAGATAGGCTTTTCTAACTTCATCAGATTCTTGCCAAGAAATAAACTATGAAATCCTTTTATCAACCTCTTCATACTCTAATATCTGATCAACCATTTGATTGGCTAATGCATTACATGTTTCACATAATGGTTTGATCAACGAGATTTTTTGGTAGAATATTTCTTGTTTCTTTGATAAATGAGTGTTTGATTCAAGTGTCTCTTTAATGAATTCCTTTGTTTAAGGGTGGTCTTTGAGTTTATGCATTTCATTATGTATTTGATGAATTTGTGAGTCCTTCTTTACGATGTTTGCCTGATGCTGTAGTCTCATTTTCTCAAACTCTTTTTGAAATTGTGCCATTTTTAGCTCTGCTTGCTTGCTGGTACTCTGTTTTTCTTGTTCAAGTTGTTGTTCCAACATCTGAACTCTTTCTTCTTTTTCTTTAAGCAGAAGACGAACTTTTGTTGCCTTATCCATTGTTGCAGTTGCATAAGCGCCTGCAAATTGTGATAGCCTTTTAAGATTTTCTGTTGGATCAATGGGGGCGTATATCCATACTACCTCCATTGATTTGTTTTCTAGATTTGATGTTGTTAATGCATCAAGTTTCCTTTTCTTCCTTTGCCTCCTTATTAATTATTTATGTGTTGGGTTGTAGAATATATCCAACAGGGGTATCTCTTCAATCTTTAAAACGATTTATGAAGTTGGGTAGGCAGGGATGATTTCAATATCTTGAGTAGTTGTAACTCCTTGTATTGTTGCTTGAGGATTTATAACCTATTGAGTATGTTCAAGGGTCTAAAATCCAAAATTTCCTTCAAGACCTATCTATGTCTACTGCATTTGGATATTTTTGATAAATTTCTCCCATTCTTCATTTAGATCATTGACTGTGATCTTTTCTGTTTGAACCTGTGTGGATTCAGTCTCCATGTGTTCCTCAACTGAGGCCTTTTTGTTCGTTTCTCCAGAATTTTCCTCTGTACTCTTCTCAAGATCTTTCTTGGGGATTTCTTCATTATTTTGAGATTGATGTTCAGAGTGTTCTGAACCTTGAACTGAATTTTCTGGAGATTCTTCATCAGAATTGTGATTTGAACTTCCCTCCAGGTTTACGATGGGAATGGGTTCTCTTATTTCTTCAATTTGTAATAGGTCCAAAGGGACCTTTGTCGGTATTTTATTTCTGTATATGTGGAAGTGGTTAAGGTCAGTTAGGCTAAGTTTTATTGATGTTAAATGTAAGACCTGTGAAAATTTCTCGGCCTTTTCAAATAGATCATAAAATTCATCTTTCTCATGAATAAATTGTCTAATTTTGACCATATCAGTGAAGTTTTGGGTGACCTTGTTAGGGTCATATTGTTTTCCTGGCATAGTAGCCAAATTTAGGGATGTAATGTTATGTATCTCTTTTACCACGTGCCCAAAATCATGTAATGTGAAATCACCACATTGGACCAGGAAGATTGGCCAGATGGATTTTTCATCTCTTTAAGGGTTTTGGTTACCATCCCCCATTGTTTGATAGGAAATCTCTCTTGCCAATAGCTTATCAGGAACATAATATGGAAGAACATGTGGAGCTGAAACACTCCCAAAAACTCTTATATAAGTAAATGATTCCTCGCCAAACCATCCTGCCACCGGAAAGATGTCTATTTTTTCTTCCTCTGATAACCTAGGGGCTTTCACATCAAAAATGGTTTGGTAAATTGGCAACGTAATGCTCTGACAAATTTTGTAAAAATGGGGGCGAAACTGTTATTCCCACAAAATTTTATGATAAACATGGATGGGATTAGGGTCTTTAGAGTCCATTTCTAGCCCATGTTTGGAAAATTTGAACAAAAACATATGGCATACATTACATATGCACCCATGTAAAAGGGAGGGATAACCCGAGTGGAGACAACTCTGTTGTGCATGTATTGTCTAATGGCCATAGCCAAATTGTCTAACAAAATATTTCTCCAGTTCATAATTGTAGCATTAACAACCGCATCAATCAATGGAATCCATTCAACGGAAAATTTGGTACTGTCAGCCTTTCCAAATAGCCTACACATCATTGTAGCTGCAAAACTATGTGGGGCTGATAGAGGTGCAATTGTGTACATACCAGATTTCTCTCGCTTGAACTTGTTGGAGCCAGACCTCCAAGTCTACATGGCATCCATTAGGCCTTCATTTTCTTTCGCAAAATGCTCAATGAAGGCTTTATCCTAGATCTTTTGTGGTTCTGGCATGTGGTACATTCTGCGTAAATTGTCTGGAGTGAATGACCCCATGAATTCATTCCTGGAATTTTTTAATGTTCTATAGGAAATTTCCACATTTTCAATAATCCACCTTATCATATATGTGTATGGAAAGATTTTGGGCCTTGTAGCTATTATGTGCAGGAAAGAACATGATTTTTCAAAATAAGAAGCCTCGGATAAGTCCTTCGCATTAGTTGTAGCTTTTTTTTTATTGCCTTTATGTTTTCTGTTAGACTCCTATACCAATAGGTGTCATTTTTCATGATTGTCTTGATTGAACTATGGAATATGTTCAAACCTTTTTCTTGAGCAAAGGTGTTCCATATTCTTGAAAAACCAAAAAATCAAATAATTTAAAAAAAAATGTAAAGAGGGTATACCCTAAAAGAAAAATCAAAGGGTAAAAAGAATAAAATGGTCAAAAAAGTGAAAGAAATGAACCCCAAGCAAAAAATAGACCAAGGAAAGTATGCAAATCCAAATGCCACTACTATTTCATTTTTTGTAATAAAATAATTGTGTACAGCTTGTCAAACTTTTGCCACAATTTATGAAGAGTCAAACTGTTTAAAATTGACTCATTCATGTTTCAATTTCATGTTGTAGAATAGAGAATAAATATCTGACCAAACAGTTTAATCTTGGCAGATAAGTAGATAGGTAGAGTTAATAAAAGGTGCTCAATAGTTTAATATGAGCCCTTGGATGTAATAAGAGTAGAATTAGATAGATTTGTCATGTAAAAGGAAAAGACTGATGAAGGTTTGCAAGTCCAAATGCACCCTAATAAAGAAGAGAAAATGGTAGTGTCAAGTAGATAGGGTAGGTAGATGGTGTTGCAAAGTTTCATGTGATGAATGATGTTGTTAAATGTGTTAATCCTTTACTTTCATCACAAGTACTGAAGCAAAAAATACATTGGAAAATTCACAGAAAGAAAAGTCAAAATCATTAACTTCCCACCTCACTTTCTCCCTAAGAGTTTTACTAATTTCCCCAAAGTGCTAAGGTATTTGAAGATTAAAGGGGCTCAAGGCATTTCCTTGACTTTTGGAGGGACCAGACCCTCGGCCTAATAATTGAAAAAACCTTAGTACTTGAGATTATTCATCATTACACTTATTTACTTTAAATCTTTTCCTAAGTAAAATCTCATTTTACTTAGGAAAATCATGCCATATTTCATAAAATCCCCTTAAAATTACTTACTATTCTAAATCTAAGTGTTTAAATTTAGATGATGTAATTTACTTCAGAAATCTTCACTTTCTTAGTTATAGTTAAGTGTTTTGAGTTTACCTTGTCCTTTGTCATATTAACTTCTGATTTATTTATTAAAGACTTCTGATCGAACGCCCCCCGTCGGGCCCGCACATTAAACCTCCGCCAACTCCACGTCCCCTCCACCGTCAGATCACCCTCCCGAAGATCAATGGTCCAGGACTGTTCCGCTGGCCGTCTTGCGTCCGGAAGTTAACGCGCGGGGGCACGGTGGTTTTGGAATAGTCCTCCGATCACGTGTCAGTTGATCAATGGAATCGCTGCCCCCGCGCTAAAAACCACCATCTACCAAAGAGCGGTGCGGAAATTACCGCTTACCGCCCGGTCCCGGTGACGCGTCCTTCCGTACTGGATGACGTCATCCTCGAAAAAATCAAAATCCTCGTTGACTTGTAAATAAAACAAAAAATCGTGTTTTTCTGTCATTTTCATTGCTGAAAACGACTGCGTCCTCCTCTGAAAAATTTGAAAATTTCGCTGTTCGAGACGCCGCCTACCAAATTGTTGAACGCCCTTGCTACGCCAGTGCCCAAGTGTCCATCCGCCATCAACCAGTGTCTGTAAAATTCGAATTTCTCCATTGAACAGGTATTTATTCAGAATCCTGCTAAAACTCTTTGAAAATCCACTTTCCTGTGTTAAAATACATACCAGAGTCTGAAAAAGAGTTAATGTCAGTTTGTTTGAGTTCCTACAAGTAAAATCAAAGCTCCTAGAATCAAAATTGCGCCCGTTCTGGGAAGAAAACCCATAAACTTCCATTTTGAATACACAAGAACCAAAATGGAAGCTCCGGCAGCTTTGAATGTAACCCCATTGAATGCCCCTCACAGAGAGTTAGAATACTTGCCCTTAGTGGATAAAGACTTTCAAATTAAAGACTTGGTTTTCGATGAAAGTCCCCTTCGAAATTATTGTCGCTGCAGAGACGATTATTCGAAGGGTCTGGATGTCATTGGGTTGTGGGAATCCAATTTCCCAAGATATCTTATCCCCTCAGTCTATATTTTCCCAGAAATCATCCACTACTGTCATTCCAACTATGATTCAACTCAAAGGGTAGTGATGTCTCCTGACCAGAGTATCATTTTCCCCATCACTCCTCAAGCCATCAATGCAATGCTCCATTTTGAACCTGATCAAGATCTTGCTCCTTTGTCCATGGAAGAACTACTTGAAAATTCTACCCAACTGTCCCCAGAAAAACTAAAATGCATTTGCCAGACTTTTATGTTGCCTGAACATCAACCTAAGGGGTCCCCTCCATATGGTTTTTCTTATTTTAATAAGTTGGGCAGATTCATCCTCAATATGATATCCTTTATCATGGGTTTCAATACAAGTGAATATGTTGATGAAATAACCTTGGTATTGTTTTCTATCTTTACTCCTGAGCAACCTCCTGCAGTAAAATATGATTTTGCATCCTTCATTTCCAATAAAATCCATGACCAGTTCATGAGGCTAGATAATGAGAAAGTGTTCAAATATTCCTCAGTTATTTACCATCTCCTCATCTATTATCAATCAGAGAAGTTCCCTTTTCCTGTTAAACAACTTGATGCCAAGGGAAACCCTAGATCAGTTATTTTTTGGTCTGCCATAACTCATTCTTCTTATGATTCTCCCTATTCTTATGCTGAGTTCATCGATCTTTTCATATATCCTGCAACTACCTTGTTGACAGGAATTCCCCCTCCAAGGCTCAGTAATGAGATTAAGAAGACTTTGCAGCTTTCAAGGACATATAAAGTTGGGGACTGGTATCTATATCAAAATCATTCAGTCATCAGAATATATGGATGTGAATCATATCCATTCAGGTTGCCAAAATATGTGCCTATGAGGATTTTTGCCTTAGAATATTTCAGGCAAATGAATAATTCTGATATGATTCATTTTTGTAGTGTAAAAAAGAAAGCCCAACTCAGGATTAAAAGTCAATTAGGTCCTTTCATCTGCAACTCTAGGGAGGCCGAGCGAGAAGCAGAAGATATACTACAAAACCATTTCAAGTTCCAAAGGAGTTTCCGTTGGGTTCCTTATGATCCATTTGGTTTTATCTGTGATAAAATAATGAAGAACAAATCATCCCCATATATTCACCACAGGATTCCTGAAATAGAACAATATGCTAACCAAGATGAATGGGTGGAAGGAACACTAGTTGAGCAAGATAATGAAGAAGACAATAGAAACAAAATTATGAAAAATCTTGAGAAATAGTTTGACCTAGAATATTTTGGTCAAGTGCAGGTACCTCACATTGGCACCTCTTCAGCAGGAAATCTCCAACAAGAGTTACAGGAAGAGAGTCTATCAATTGCAGTAGAGTCTAAAGGTAAAGGGAAAGAACCTAAAATACAGGTCATTGAAACTTTTGTCATGGCAGGGAAACCTCAAACCTCCAGGGCACCAGATCAGACACAGGTTTCTCCTACTCAAGTAAATCATCCTGAAGTTTCAGAATTGCAAACTCCATCTAATATGGAAATAGGTAAGAAAAGACAAGCTCCAGATCCTACTCCTCCCAAAGAATCCTCAGAGCTACATCAAGCCAAAAAGCAGAAACCCGATCCACTTCCAGATGTGGAAATAATTGATGAGATGTTTGATGATGAAAGAGAATATAGTCAACTAACTGGCACAGTTAGTGAAACACATACAGGCCACAAAGGAAAAGAATTGCAAAAACAGTTAAGTACTGAAGTATCTTCTTTTAAACCACCAAAAACAGATGCAGGTGATATCAAGAGAACTTTCATTAATATAAAAGCAAAGAATGATCCATTGAGAATGAAGGTATATGATCAGTATCTAAAAATGGCCCCACATAATCAGGAAAGATTGATGTCAGCATTTGACATTCAACAAGGCAAAATGATGATGAGCCATTTTAAATCTAAAGTACCAAAGCCCATGACAGCATTTGATTATATTAGGACCAATTTTGAGGTCCTGGAAAAAGACATTCATCCCCTAGACCAGATAGAGTTGCATAGACAAACTGGGGAAATGATATACTCCACCCTTACAGATAAGGCCATGGCAGCCCTTAGGCTGCGAGATTCTTTAAATAATACAAACACCCAATTGCAAATTGAGAAGGCTTCTTCTCAGGCAAAAGATAACAGAATCAAGTCTCTGGAAGATATAATCATCAGTTTGGGTCACAATCCCAAAGATATTAAAAGCACTGAGGCACTAATTAAAAAGAAAGATGATGATATAGCTGCATTGAGAAAGCAGCTGAAATTGCCAACCTCAAGGCATCCCCAGACCCAAGAAGTTTTGAAAGAAAATTCACAGGAAGAGATGATGGAGTTGCTCTTAAAAATGACTGAGCAAATGAGTGAAACAGAGAAAGAATTGGAACAGGCATTAAAAGAAAAGCAGGATATCATGCAAACATCTACAACAGGGATCATTACAGGTACCATAACAACATATCAACAAACAAAGTCAGCACAGGGAGACACTTCTGGTTTAAGTTCTGATGAATTGGTAAAACAAATGGAAAGTTTAAAACTCAAAGTCCCAGAACTTAAAACCACAAAATTGCAGTTAGAAAATTTGGAGCAGAAATATGATATGTCTAAAAGGATTGTTGTAGATAATACTAGGGAAATTAAAAGATTGGAAAAATTGGTTAAGGCTTTAGAAAAAGATCTTTCGTTAGAAAAGCCTTTGAGAGAAATAAATGAAATTCTTTGGGATAATATAATTGAGTCAATAAAAAGTATTTGTTCCTTTGTTCAAACAATCTTTGAACAAAGTGACTTGATCAAAGTAGCTCAGGAAGAAATAGCCAAAACAAGAGATGAATTAAAGGGCAGACCTGAGCAAGCCAATCAACTTATACAGTTTCTGAACACCCGGACTAAGCAACAGCTTTCAGAATTAGGAATTGATGACCGGACATGCACTATTTTAGAAATAAAAAGATTTTTTACCAAAAGAACTCTTATGCAGAATTTGGAAAGGAAGTGCTCAGATATTCTAGAAGAAATCAATGCTTTTAAAGGGAAATTTCAGGTTTTATTAGACAATGGGTTACCCAGTCCTATGCTCGCAGGTGACAAGATAATGGACCTAGAAACCTATGTTACTAAAATAGATATACATGCTCATAACACAACTGTTCTTTCTATCAATTCGTCACAAACAACATTGCCAACAGGGAGGAATCTCTATGACAGATTGAAGAATTTGTGTCATCTGGAGCATGAAATAAAGTATTTGTTCCCTAGTCAGCCCACATTTTAAAGATACACAGAGGTCGATGAGACATTGAGAAAACTTAAAAGAACCGTAATAGCAGAAGATAAATGGTGGGAAGACTTATTGGACATTTTATGAAATTTACCTTCAAGTTGAGAATTTTATCTTTTTACTATCATGTAAAGGATAAATAATGAGCACAGGTTAAAGAGTATCAGTTGGGCAGTTGAAAGAGTATAAGTAGAAACGAAGAGTATCAGACAAGCAAAATAATTACTCAAAGGGACAGCATCAAGCCCTATTATAGCACTTGCCTCCAGCACATCCACAAAGGAAGGAAACAGCACATCAGCAGTTACTTGTTATTCTGTCTACGAGACCATTTGTCTCCTTTTTTATTGTAACTTACTCATTAGTCACCCTAGA